>WBND01000421.1:352822-492451 GCA_013398595.1 Tychaedon coryphoeus | reverse complement strand
TCTCCTTCTCATCTGGACAGAGGAGAGAAAATAAACTGGAAAACAATTTGTGGGCTGAGGCAAGGCAGTTTGATAAAGCAAAAAGGAAAGATTTAATGTAGAAAAGCAAAGAAAAATGTTAAGGACTTCATTCTTTACTCTCCATCAGCAAGCAGTGCTTTGCTACTTCCCAAAAAACAGTGCTTCAGCACGAGTAGCAGTTCCTCTGGAAGGCAAAACTTACACATAATGAATACCCCCCTTTACTTCTCCTTTTCTTAGATTTTAAATGTGAGCAGACATCATATGATATGGTATACATCTTTGGTCAGTTTGGGTCAGCTGTCCTAGTCCTGTCCCCTCACAAGATTTTGCCCACCCCCAGCCTCCTGATGGTAAAGGAATGATGGAGAGACATCTCTGATGCTGTGCCAGGACTGCTCAGCAGTGCCCAAAACACCTCTGTGTTACCAACACCTTAAAGCCACCAGTGCACAGCCCTGCACTGAGAGAGCTGCAGTGGGAAAAATGAACTCCTTCACAGCCAGACCCAATACATCCCCAAACTAAATTCCGTTCTTAATATTTGAGTGTTTGAGTATTTTAACTGAATATATAAAACTTTTTCTTCATCTGGCATATTAGACATGTAAGCTCTGAAAGACTCCTAAAAGCAACATTTATTTATTTGTAAATTTGGCATTTTTTAATCTACTTCCTTTCACATTGATACAAGTTTTGACTCCATCTTAGGCAGTCATCACAGTTCAAACTTAACTATGCTACTTTTTTTTTTCAAGAAGTTGCCTATCTGATCTAACTAAAGAACATTTTATCCAATTCTGCTAACCTTGCTCTTTTAGTGATGATAAAAATGTTCGGCAAGCCTTCAAATGTTAATGTGCTTAGTTGTACTTCAATACTTACGTAAAATTCAATCACTGTTGGTTTTGATGTTTTTTCAAAATAAGGTATAAAGATATTTGATGTCTTTATTTTTGCAAGTAATGAGCAATTAACTTTTGGTAACTCTTTAGTTGCTCCATAATAAACCCATGTAATCTGAACATCAACAAGCATTTTAGGAATCTAGATAGTACATTGTTTTTAAAAGTGCCAGTGATTTAAATTTTATGGAAGAAAAAAAAAAAACTAAACCGTGCAAAGAAAATAGTAACACATTGGCAGGGATTAGGAAAACAGCACTTAGGAATTTTGTATCCTTATTCACTTTTCAATCTATCCTATGGATTCTGCTATATTCCAAAACAACATACATCCTTATTTATCAAGGTGTGATAAAAGCTTAAGGTTATAAAATGTTATACATCTGTGTATACACAGTGCTGGCTGCACAGAATATAATTACTGTTAAATATACATATATGTAGCTGTAGAATATAGTTACTTATGACAAAGACCCTTTAAATCACATGTCTAAGACATTAAAATAATATATCAATATAGACCCGAAAATTACAGCAGAGAACCATAGATTTTTAGAATAACTCTCTTTGGCACATAAAAAGCAGATATTGTATTATTAATCACATCCTTTTCCATGTACATAGACTTTAATTACTTAATTCCCTGAGTTTCCATTTTAAGATGATTTAACATTCTTCCTTTAAAAGTGTTGTGACAATAGCAAGCAATGATTCACACAACTTGTTAGTATTCCCTTGTGTCATATTGTCTTACCATCACAAGCCTCATCAAAAATTATTTAAATGAAAATTTACTGAGATATTAATTGCTTCCTATTTTGCCTACAGTTCAAAGTGACTTGCCTGGGAAGAATATTCCAGTGGGGGAAAAAAAATCCAATAAACATATTCTTCACAGCATACTTCTTTTATACACTAGATATGTATTTCAAACATAAACTGGATACAGTAAAATAAATCTATGCTTTTCGTCTTTGAAGTCATGTATCATTGTGATCAAATACAAAGAACTTGTAATATTTCTTGTCTAGGTATCATGTTTGGTTACCTGCCTCAAAAGCCCTTCTAGTTTTTATAAAAGTAACAGGGTATCAGAATTGCTAAGGCTATGAGACTGCTTCTAATTCAATGCATTCTCCTAGGACTGTATTTTTCAGGCTTTCCTTCTTCAGTTTTGGGTTAATTTGAGTTGAAACAATCTCAGAAAAACTCAGAAAAGATTCACCTAGATAACAGATTTTTAAATAGGTTTTTGGATAAATATATAGAAATAAATGTTACTGAATTATAAAGAAAACAATGGGCCCAATAACTGCATATAGAAAACTGGCAAAATTCCCATTTGCTTTTAGAATCTAATCTAAAGCATTAATGTTGAAATTGTCAAAAATCCTTCCCTAGTTTGGCAGATTGACATATTTCCTAGTGAATGCTTAGCAAACTCTATATTTACAGGATATATCAAGTTCAGTATAAACTGTCAAATACAAGAGACTAGGTAAGATACCTTTAAAACTTCTTAATGAAGATGATGCATTATTGAAACCTGAATATGATAGAATTTTTATCTTTCAAAAGAGCTGTATACAAAGTGGCCTAAAAGTCCATGTTGGGAGCACTCCGTATATATCAGAAACTGAGGAGTAAAGACAAGAATATCTTGTTTTCTCTTCTTGTACCTCTGATACAGTTCCAACATTAATAAGAAGTTGTATAAGATGTAATACTGGTTTCCTAACAGAACTTAAAATGAGGTAACAAGACTGAGAAATATAAAACCAGGAGGAACCTCATCCAATGCATGCTGTTCCATGCATCTTCTAATCTAATGAATGCATCAGCTCCATGTTGATTTTTCCTCATTTCAACAAACTTGTTGAGTTTTCTTCTATTCTGCTGGTAAGGCTGTCTTTTTTTTTATATTTATTTTTATTTTTATTTTGCTTTAATATTTTTACAGTACATGTATATCTATTTCCAACATTATTTTTGTCTTGCCTAATATTTACCTTCGTGCCTATAAACATCTATCATATTCATTTCAGCTTTTATTTTCCTAAGTTAAAACTAACAAACTGATCTCTATTTTCCATTCATGGTTCAATTTTCTGTGTCCTTGATCACAGCTGTGATTTCTCTGTTAACATTTCCTGACTTATTTCATTCTTGAGGAAATATGCCAGCTGAAGTCTTGAGCAATGACATTACTACTTATCTATTTCTTCTTGAGATGCTACTCTGCACATCCAAAAACTAGAAGTTTTATTTTCGTTTTCTTTCATATTGCATACTTGGCTCTTGAACATCCTATGATATGCAAATCTAGTTATTTTGTCCTTCTCTTCTGACACTTTAAGAACCTCTAGTTTATAATAGAAATTCATAGTAATAAATTCTTAGTAAACCCCTAAGTTACTTGGTGCAATAGAATTTATCAAACATAAGATACATATGACAGAAACCATACAACAAATCTGCAATTAACCAACAGGACATTATAAGACCTTAAAATATTAATTGCTGATATTTTTTCTGTCTTTTATGGTGTTTTCTGTTAATAGATAGATAGATAGATCTTTCACTTTTCTCCTTTCATTATTACAAACTTTCGAAATACTTTGATATTTAAGAAAATAGGCTACCTCTGTAATTTGACCACTGAGAGCTCTAGTGACAAAGGGTGAATCACCATTGTAGGATTTCACAAAAAGTTTTAATTGCGACAGAAACTGCTTCAGGGAGGAGGAGGAGGAGGATGGGCAGGAGGGAATGAAGGAATGGCTTGGTTCCAATCCATTTTCTAGTCTTGATAAAAATGTTGGAAGCAAAATAATGGTTCACAGAAATTTAATCCCTTTAAAAATAGAAACTAGGGCTTAAAGTGTGAAGATATGGACTGTGAAAATAAAATTTGAGGTCACTAAGCCATAAACCTAAGTAAAATTGAACAACACAGAGTTTATCATCCCAAAAGACTAAATAAAGCCTCCACAATGAGAAGGAACTAACAGTCTTCAGGATTATGAATTTTTCAACAAATATTTCAGATAGTGGATTATCCTGTTTGCCCATATCTTAAATAGCTTTTTCTTAGATTTTTTTTTTTTTGGTGTGTCTATTGTTACTGTTTGTAGCAATGTCTAAATATAATCTGTAGGACAAAGCAAGTTTTTCACCCTTGGAAAAATAACAAATGTATTGACCTGGCTACATTAAGGATTAATGGTGAGTATTGGGCCAAGGAATCCTTTGTGCTTCAAGTAAACTAGAAATACAGTTAGCACTACTATGGAATGCCTGTTATTCTGTAGTTCAGCCTGTGTAAATATGGGGAAAAAATAACATGACTTTGCGACTTGATTTATTCTGGCATATAAAAGCCTAATCTGGTTACTAGTGGGTTTCATTTTAATTTTTTCAATCAGGAGTCCCTGATCTGAATTACATTGTTGCTTAACTTCATTGCCATTATATTTGCCTTAACATCAGCATTAGAATCACTGATAGAGATGACCTGGGTAACTCGTTTGTTCTGTCAGTTTGACTTATTCTATAAGCTGCCACGTATTCTTATTTTTCACTTCTATCCACATTTCAAGTAGAAGTTAGTAAAAAGTTCATTATCTGAGTATAAATAATATGTATATATGTATTTATTTATACATATATATGTATAAATAAAAACTACAGAATTGGAACATTTTGGATATGTTTTCTTTTTCTGATCTGTATTGGCTGATGTGCAAGGAAAGCGGAAATTTTATGAAGCTCAGAGGACTAAACTGTGAGGTTTTTGGAGATGAAAAGATGAATTTTGTATTTAGGCTTCAGAAACTGTTACTGCTGTTTACCGCCTACAAAGTTAATACATTTTCTTTTGGAAAGTAAGAATTTTAGGCTTTGCTGACATCAGACACTTGAATTGCAATACACTCTTTACAATTCAGTACTACCTGTGCTGAAGTAACAAATCTTATTCCCCTCTTTAAAATCATGCAATATGCAATCACCTTAAAATACTTGAGCAGGAGTTGGAAAAAAAAAATGCTCTACATGAATCTATTCAAAATCTTAGCTGAAGGTTGCCATTATCTTCTATCATTTATGCCTCTCCTTTTCTCCTACCAATAATTCTCTCTGATTTTCATCTGGGAAGTATAATGGTTTAGCTGTGTCTTGTCAAGACTAAGCAAGCTGTTACAACTAAAGGTGAGAAAACTGTGTCCACATGCTCAACTACCTTTCTAAATTCACCTCCAAGACAGTAAGGGAAGTAGGCAACCAACTGGTCAGTGATTGTTAAAAATAATGTCCAGTACTTTAAAATAACACATCTATCAAGCTACTGCTGTATAATTCTGGCTGAATGCTATGGTGCAGTGCAATGTTAAAAGAAAAAAAAAAAAAGTAAAAAATACTTGCATTTTAACAATATCTACATGCACAAAGAATTCTGCAGAGTGGGCGATGGTGACCCTTTTGAGTAGATGCAAAATGTTTCACAGAAATTTTTAATAGAATCTGGAAGCATGCCAGAAACAGCCTGGGAAAATGTAAAGATGTTAATGTCAATATAGGTTCTTCTCCTTTTGAAGCTACAACTTTCCCTCATTAGCCAGAAAGACTGAGTTGTTTTTACTCATCAAGTCCCTAATCTGAGTGCATAAAAAAACCCCAAACAAACAAAAAAAAAAAAAACCAAACAAATTTAAAAAAAACCCAGAAACTAATCACATAGTATGTTCTACCAGGAATGATAGTGAAATGACTGATACCTCTGGCAGACAGTGTCAAGACACTTAAGTGCTCCAACTAAATACAGAAGAAATTTGTTGAAAAGTGTTCTGAGTTTCCAAGCTTTTACTTAAACCTTGTCATTTTGTGTCTCTGAATAACAGCACTGCCTCAACCACTTACCTATTTTTTGCATTGTGCATTTGAATACACATTTCGTAGGAAATAGCTTCTGAAGTTTCATAAATAATTCTCTTTGCAGTGACATTCTGCATCTCTTGCACCAACAAATAGGTACGCTTAGCTGGTTCTAAAACAGATTAAGATAAGATGAGGTAGGATAAGGTAAGGTAAGGTAAACTACAGGATGGAAAGCTAAAAAGCTGAATTTTGGTAAGGTTGCAGTCATAACACTATTTTAAAACACTGAAAAAAAAAATTCATTGAAAAAGTCTAAAACGCTACAGATTTCTAGTTCAGGAGGGAAAAATAAACAGACAATCTTATTGAAATTAAGTATTCCTAAAAGGCAAAACTTAAATTTTGTACATTTAAATACTGATTGAGGTAGAGGTTATTTTATACTCTTTTAAACTCCTACACAGATAAAGCTGGGCTTCAAAATTATACTCTTTCTAAAGGTATGATAATTGTATACATAGAAGCTATCTAGGAGTTTCATGTTATCCATCCTGCTGAATAATGCATTGTTTTTAGACTCAAAAGATTCACAAGAGTCTAATTATGAGTTCTCAAACTGTGGTCAGCAATAAACAACCACGTAATATCATGCCTTTCCCATAAAAACTACATAAAATCTGAATTTTAGCAACCAATCAGTGTTGAAAGATTAGTTAGGAACTATAAAAAATTGGGGTGCTGACAGCAATTGACAGACTGTTTGTATAACAACTGCAGTCCTAGTCTTTAGTTCTTATATTAAGTAGTAGAAATTAACAGTAAGTACATGAAAATACTACCCTCTTCTTTAGCTTTAAATAACACATCTTCTGTTAAAGAAAGGAAATCTGTTAGGATAAATAGATGGTCATTCACATCCCAAAACAGATTCTAAGTACAAAGTCATAATATCTGTATGACACTTGCATCAAATGTCTAGGTGAGTTTTGTTGCACCTATTTAATAAAAAAAATCACCCTAAACATAGCAAAGGAAAACTGCTAAAAAAATAGAAAGTCTTCACAATCTTATCAATATACACACATTTTAAATATTCTAAACTTTATGTTTTAACCAATTAGTTAAATATATGTAACCTTTGTGACTTGTACATTTCATAATTAAAGGAGTTTGAATATGATGTAAAGTCTGGAGATGCAGATGGCAGATGTGCATTTTCAGTAAAGAAGCTAAAAGAGAAAAAAATTAAGCTTTCACATGTAGCAGTAGTTGATAAAAAAACCCCAAAAGATACTTTATTTGTCATGACATCAACAAACGTGTGATTTAACTTTGTTATTTATACTGCTAAGCTGGTAAAATGATAGGACTTTATTCATTTGTTACAGCAGGATAGAGATTGCTTCAGGATCCCTGGTCTCATGAAATAGAAATGCAGCTAAATTGCTTTGACAGCAAAAGGGTACTCCAGCTCTTCTCCAAACATCCTAGTTCAATGCCATGTACCTTTAAAACTGTTGTGCTTCAGTAAAGTTAATTGCAATTTTCACATAGACTTGCAAGCTTATTTTGAAAAAAATTAATCATATGTAACTATTAAAGCAGCTATCAAACAAAAGCACTTGACAGGAGAGAACAGTACCCTTCCTCAAAAAGAAAGTGCTTAGGAAAATATCAAGATCAAAGGATTTTCAATAATTTCTCTAGAGATAATCTTATAATTGAGCAGCATATATCATCTTTACCTGCTTTACCACATATAACAACTATTTGCTCATTGTATTGAGTCCCTGTTTTTTTTGTGCATTTCCATAATTCATAGTCTAAGGATGAGAAGTAAGGAGTACTGTGTAGGCATGCAATGTCATAAAAAGATAGAGTTCATGTGTGAATTCCATCTAAAAACAATGACAACAACAAACTCCCCAAACAAACAAAAACCTTGCAGTTTAGTCCTCTAAGCTTCATAAATTTTCTGCTTTCCTTGCATATCAGCCAATACAGATAAAAAAAAACCCAACCAACCAAACAAAAAAATCTGTCAAAAAAATTAAAACTAAAACAAAAACAACTAAAGAAATTTCTGATATGAGAGTGTTAGTATTAGTTTCAGCCTGATAAAGATCTCAGTACAGATTGAGCATATAGTTCTACTTTCATTCTGTTCAAATAGACAAGCCACAAAATTTTATTATGGAAAATCAGGTTTTCAAATGAATTATCTGAGTTTTGCACTTTATACAGTGAATATGTACAGATAAAAAGAATTTCCCAGGTTCTTCGTGGAGAGTTATTTTGATTATTAGATTTGATGTTTCTGGACGATAAGATGGTGGTTTTAATTTTAATAAGACCATTTAAAAATTCTAAAAATTAATTAAGAATGTAATTTTTCACTATAAAAACTAGCTCAAGGCTCACTCTAAAGTATTTTTTACAGTTCTATGGTATACCATGCAGGAGCAACATAAAAATGAGAACGCTGATAACTTACAGCTAAGACTCCCCTCAAAATCCTGGATTCAAAAACTATTTGAAGTCTCTCCTGATTTTCTGGCCCTGAAATGGGATGATTAATGCAACAGAGAAAGACAAAATATCTCCCAAAAGCCAAAATCTAAAGTCCTTTTTCTCTACTTATGATGTTAAAGGCCATAAATTTGGATTTTAAATCAAGGTAGTAAAGAATAAAAATAAAATGTAGGAGGCTAGAAATGTTTTGAAACATTTACATGGAATGTTTGCCTTTCAGTATTTGAAGTCATTGCAAAGACATTTTCATTTAAATTATTTAAGCAACGTGGGAATAAAGAAACTGAAGCAATTGAAAATGTTGGCAAGGTCTTTTAAGTAGCTGAGATAGATTCTGACATCTGCTACAGCTACTGGTAGAGTGGTTTGATCCAGGAGTTTTAATAACTGCTTTGATATCTTTGTTTGCACAAATTGAATATATTTTTAAAATTTTGAATGGAGAGTTCAAGCTGTGTGTTTTCAAAGATGACTTAAGTAAAATGACTAAAATGTAAACTGTTCTTCAAAAATACATAAATAAAAAAATCTTGCTTTTACTTTATTGGTTATATAGAAGCCCCATATATAAAATCCATCAAATACAAATTATTTTTTTTTAATTACAGGTCATAATAAAAAGAAGAATTATTCTTTCTTCTTCACTTCCTTTTTCTTTAAAATTATATTTATACGTGAAAGTTTCCAAGTTTTTATCCTAAATCCAATGCTAGAAGCCAAAAAATGTTCAACAGTTCATCCACTTGTGACTCACTTATCACTTCAATCTTTTAAACAGAGGCTTTTTGAAATCTCTGTACTGTGTGGGTGGCTCATTCAGGAGCTACTAAGGCAAAATATGTCTGTGATTGTGCTAATTTAGATGGGCCATCAAAGATCTGCATCATCCTCAAACCACCCACATCTGCTTTAATTGCTTTGGCAGGTTTGTTAAACCAATTAACATCAAATTTCTACAAACTTCCAGTCTTCTGACTCTATTTCATGCAGTTTACTGTTGCATTCACATCAGAATTTGCGTTTTACTGTTACAAAAAAAAATTATTTTAATTATAAACAAGAAAAAATTGCATACTTTCTTTTTTCAATGTTCTCCTCTCTTGATTCCATTCAGATAATTAATCATATAATTTAATGGGAATTATTTATGCAGTTCTAATATACATTCTATTAGGAAGAATGTTTAATAAGTAGGATTAAATACATTTCTTTTTAAGAGGACTATCAAGCATCCTATAGAGAATGCTGAGATAACATTATACCCCTAGCAATTATTGGTTATTTCTGTGAAATGAGGGAAGAAGTCAGGTGAAAACATTACTGTTCACCTAAACTGAGAAAAATACTACATGCTTTTATTTAAATGATTCTTCAGTTTTTTAGCTGACAGCTTGAAATTTTTTTTTCACTTTTATTTTGGTGGAAATCTTTTTCTTAAGTTCTTTGTGTGGTGTAAGCATATGTCACAATGTTCTTGGTCACATATGGAGGGTAGAAGGGGCTGGTACGTTTTTTAAAAAAATGACTTTGGCATTTTCAAGACATTATCCTTTCTTAAAAAGTGATTTTATATGTCACAAAAAATCACTAAGAAAGATAAAACTACATTACTATCAAACATTTTGTATATATAGAGTAATTTATATTTTTAGGTTCAAAAGTCGTTCTCCAATACCAATATCAAATTTAACAAATTTTGCTGGATTATGAAAAGTAAAAAAGCTTTTGATCCTTATGTTTTCTACATTGTTTTTTTTCACTTGTCATTTTAATTGCAGCATTTACTTGATGCTCCAGCTATGCTTACTGTCTTTGCTAATTCCTTTCTGAAGTGTTAATGTTTTAGGACATTATTTTGCATTTGTTATCAGTAACTGCTGATGCTTCTCCTTTCACATTACATCTCGCTCAGCATCCTCAGGCAAATAATAGGGATTAATACTCTAAAATATAAACAAATTATCAACTCCAGATTAGGGCATCAGTAAAAATAATAATAATTTTAAAAAGTATAAAGTCCCCTTAAGGTTCACTAGTAAGGAATCCTTTTACAACTTCAATTTCTTACTCTTCACAATGCTGGGGTGCATAAGATATTGTCTTTTTCCTTCTCATAGTAACAGAAGAAGAGTATACTCCATAATTAAAAGGTTTGTCTGGATCTTCAATTCAGAGAGTATTTGCGTAGGACAAGTAAGATCTTCAGCCTTACTGTCTTTCTTTACTGAACATCATTTGCCATCTGCTGGCTGATTCACAATTAAAGTGTTTTTGAATATAATTTCATTTTTATTGTTTATCTTCCTAATTTTACTGCAATGGAATTTAAAAAAACATCATTTAATGCATTCCAGATATTATCAACCTGAGTGTTGCTTGTCTTCTGATATAAAGAAATTTTCATAAATTTAATAGGTTTTGGACAATATTCAAAACAAAACAAAGTGCTTCAGAAATGAGAAAATTAAATAGTATCTGTATGAACTGTGGAAGAAAATAGGAAGTTTATGAAGTTGTAATGGAGGCAATTAGTGTAAAAAAATTGATTTTAGCAAAAGATAATATTGGAAAAAATTAAAATATTTGTTAAAAAGGAGACATCTGACAAAGAGCATGTAAGGAATTTGGAAACTAAATAGTCAAGTAAAAGAACATTGAAATGGAAACCATTAAATAAAAGAAGAGTAGCCTATGGTTATTTCATATCATGTAAAACTATGGGTTCCTCCGTTGTTGTTTGACTAACCTGTGCCTTATCACAGTGTGCAGGTATTTACCAACTGTAAAGGATTTGTTCACACCAGCACCATTAAAAACCTGAGGTTATTCTGCAGAAGAAAAGTGATTCTCTGATCATTTACAAAAGAACAGGAGACTAAAGGAAAATCTCCTTGTCCACATGCATTTTTCTAAATTCCCTCTTACTGGTCAACAAGTTTAATTCAATTGAAATCAAGGTGACTGAAGAGGACACAAATTAACACGATCTCAGTCCATAGGATAGATGCAGATAAATGTTAAACTGGGGCTTGAGAAAGAAACATTAGTTAATTAAAGGCCAGTTGAATTGACTCACAAGATATTAAGTCTAAAATACTGTTAAATACAAAATTTTGTCTAGGACAAATGTTAGAAAAGTAGTTTACAACACTCTGCAGTTTATGTACAGATTGGTAATCTTAGGTATAGGATAATTAACACGTTACTGATGAATGAATATAAACTAAAAAACAGTATAATAGATTTAATTAATAGTATTCATTCTTCTTAACAGAATCTTTTAGAGTAAGAAATTATACATATTATTTGGTAGTCAACACTTTGACAAATAGTAGTGAGACAGGCCTGAATGGTATAATAACAAAAGCAGATTTTGATATTAAATTCATGACTTTCAAGAAATCATGATGGCCAAAACAGTACACTTAGTCATAAAAGTGTGACTCCTGCCTCTTTTAAGGTACACAGAAAGCTCCTAACAACAGCTATGAAAAACTGACTTATGTGCTTCTTACAAATGCAATCCTAGACAATCTATTACTCTCCTGAAAGAATTACAGATAAAGAAGGAGCAGAAGCCAAGTAAAGTTCAAAATTGCACATGTAATTGATCCCATTTAATCAAATCAGATGAGGAAGAAACAGTGTTTGGTTTTTTGTTTTTAATAGAAATGAAAATATAAAACCTTTTTTTTTTGTTGTTGTTGTTGTTTTAAAGGACTCAGTTGACTAAGAAATGTTATCTTGCCCAAAAAAAGCAAAGGCAAATTGAGACTAGATTTAGAAAACTGTTAGTGGTTGCCTGCCATTAAATTATTTATGTCTAGGCACTCACTAGGAAAGTAGAACTTTTCTTTTTTTGAATCACCTTCCTTTGCAAGACTAGTTTGTACACACATTTTGGATTACCTGGGGGAATGAAGCCTGGTGGGTATAATTGCATATAAACATTTAAACATTTACTGAATCCCATGAAATATAGATTCATTCAAAACCCTACTTTATTTTCTATTTCAGCAGTTATCTGAGAATTTTCTGTATAGCAGATCAGCTGCTCAAGGACATCACCCCCAATAAACATATGAACACACACACACACACACACACACACACACACACACACACACACACACACACACAGAGTAAGTTTAATATTTTATAAACTACATATGTAAGTTAAATAGTGAAATAATATTGAACCACTGAGCTGCACACCATTGTCAAGCAGTTCAAGCACAACACCTGTGCTGGAGCAAGGTGTCAGCAGCAGTGAAGCTTGTTTTGGTATAGGGTTGTTAGACTGTCTGTGTACTTAGTCATGGAAATCAGCACATTAACAGGGGCTGCTGAGGCTGATACAGCATTGTTGCAGCAGGACTGAGCAGTATACCCATTCTGACTAATTATTTGGTGTCTGAAAACTATTCTTGCTTTTTTTCCCCCCCCATAATTCTCCAAGGTGCATTGTTTCCAGCCATACGAAGATTTATACCTGGTTACAAAGAAAGCTTAAGCATGTCAAATAGGATCATAAATTATGTTCTACTTTCCTAGAATTTTTTTATATTTCCTCCCTTAACTTTCATGACTGAAATAATACTAACACTGATATGACTAATGACTACTTAATAGTAGCACATGACTTTGATGAATATTACTAATACAGGAAACAGTCATAATGCTATTTCATATGTTTATTTAATATACTTTACAATTTTAAAATTATGCATAATTGCACCATTATAATGTAGGATCTGCAACCTCTCAGTCTTTAATTTCACTTTGATTTTTTCTAGTCTCTCCTAAACACACATTCTTTCTTCACATGCTTTCTTCTGAATAGGTGAGGTTTACAGCCCTTCTGGCATTTCAAATTATCAAGCAACATCACAATTATCAGGTCCAAACTGTATTTCTCATAACACCTTGAAAGAATAGAAGAAGGTGGAATGAATAAGAAAATGAATGATTTATTACATAGTAAGAACACTGAGATGGCATGATAAGCTGAGCCCCTTTTTTTTTCATATAGATCTGTGTTTTGACTGAAAGTGTGGGACTGTTTATATCAACAGGTAGTTGTGATTATCTCCCAGTGTCTGTAAAGGTGAATTAAAACTACGATTTTTCATGAAGATTCTCCTGATTACTGTTTTAATGACAAGTATTAGTAGTAACTAAAAATAATAACAAAAAATAATCTAATACTACTCTTACATATGTCAACCTTTTATTAGCTGAAAAGAATTTTTTTAATTTTACCTCCTTGGAATGACAAAGGGTATTGTGGAAATTTATATATGACTAGGAAAGAAAAAAATCAGTCTTTGGCAATTAATTTATCTTGAAATACTAGAAATGAGAAATGATAAGAATCATATTAACTAAAACTATTCCATGAGCTTAAAAAAAGGTAAATCTTCACTACTCTTAACAAAATAAATCTTAAAATCCTTCAGTGTCTTATAGGTTAAACCTCTCTTATTCTGGATGGAGTTGTACATTTCTACGTGTCACTGAACCCCCTGATAATGTAAGCAACCATATTGTAAATTGATTCACCTTTCTAATAAAATTAACAATATATATGTGTCCCACTTATTCTGCTGACTTAATACTCTCCACCATTGGCAAATTGAATTTTAGAAATATTTTTTTTCCTCCTAAATTTATTTCTGCTGCATTTATATCAATTTTGTTCATGTGCCAACTTGTCACTTCAGCTCTATAATGTATTTATGAGAAATTATAAACCTGTACAGCCTTCATTTCACTAGGATAAGTAAGTCAATCTGGTTTAGTGTTTTTGAATAAATTAAGCTGTTTTTATGGTAAGTCCTTTTCTGCATCTGATCAAATCTGTTTAAAACAATGACCCTACTGTATACAGCAAATATTGCCCATATTGTTTGTTTGAGGAATCTAAGATCATTTCCTCATTTGATAAAACTGTAAAACAGACCATTTAGAATGAGACTTCAGAGTATTGTTGACATAGTCTGGAGTTTATTTGGTTCTCTTAATTGCATAGGCAGACTTTTCTCATAATAATGATGCTCCAACTGAAAACATAAAATTAGGTCATAGCAATTCTTCTCAATATTTCAGATTAAATTTCCCTTGTGTTTTGGCCCAACTCCTTACCTATTGCAAGTACATGGCGTGATCAGCCCTACAAAACTCAATGACTTTTTCATGTCTCCATCATACTGCTAGCTGAAGAATTAATACAGATGGGACTTTGTCCTCCTTTGCCCTTTCCAAGTCAAAATCTCCATGCATAAAACCTTTTATTATGAGCAATCACTTACTTTATACAAATGCAGCTCATTTTCCATTTCCATTTCTGTTCCCTCAGAGTTACTTCCTCCTGTTCTGATTCTTTCTGTGAATGATACTTTCCATTTTGAGTTAGGGAAATGTTATTAACACTTTGCTACCTCTTTGTTCTTATTAGTGAGGTGTCCAGAATAAGGACTTACTTTTCATCCTGGTGGCTTTCCTTTGAATACTATTATTCTCAGTCTGAAGCACAACTCCTTACACCTGAAGCCCTTATTCTCCCACTTCAGAATAATTTGCTACGTGGCTCTGTGTAAATGCTCTGCATCATGTCTATAGAGCTTAAGAAAATATAGTCAGTGCATTATAACTTTTCTGAGAAAAGCAACATTAGAGAAATGAGTACTACATTTGGAAGTAGGATGTGCACTTGATTTTTGATAATAGTATAAGTAATTTATGTGAAATAGCTGCAATAATGCTGTCTGATATGTATGCGCAAGATTATTTTTTGAATTGGGCACTTTTTCTTTTGTGAGTATGAATTGAGATGTTCCATGTTGTACTTTATTTCTTAGTCTCAATTTCCTATAAATAGGATTAGCTAAATGTAGTTCTTGATTAAAAGTGATTCCTTGAAAAATGACTGCAAAGAATTTTTAAGGCTTCAATACAGACTATCTCCCAAATACAGACAACTAAATTATGCTAGGTATGCTTTTTGCATCTGTGATATATAATCCATGAAATTGTTCATACAAAGAATACACTATAACCCATTTGTTACTTTTATGACCTGATCCACGCTAATCTCACTGCAAGAACAGTTAATCCAGTTACTTGTCTCTTGAGGATTTTAAAATGCAAGAGCTTGTTACGTACTACTTAATTTAAGACATGGTAAAAGTTCTCATCCATATGAGAAAAGCTGCTGCTTTTATATTATTGACTCTGAGGATATTATATAATTGAAAGAGGTTTAAAAACCAGCCTCTCAATTATGGAGCAGTGCCAGTTTTGCTGCACTGCATAGAGCGTTCAGTGTGACAGTCTGGTAACTGGAGCAATCTGTGACAGTTCTTCAGTAAGTGTAGATTAAATTACTTTTCAAAAAGAAAAGAATTCAGTGCTTTCCTACTGTTTCTGAATAAATTGTTCTATATTATCTTATTTTTACATTTTCAGTTTGAATATGTTTTACTTATAGTAATTTTTATATGTCTTATAATAGGAAAAAATATTTTAAGAGATATTAAAAATCTGAAGAATCATAAGAATTGGTTTTAATTTTTATCCCCCAAAGTCCTATTATTAAGAAAATCTAAGATGGTTTATTAATAAATGCACAGCAAGTGTGCTTTTAGTATGAAGTCTAGCAATGTGGTATAATACAGGGTAGCAAAACTATCTCTGAGAGCAGATTTTACATGCTCTTTTCTATAGAGATCCTTTTTCCTTCTTTTTTTTTTTTTTTCCCAGTAGATGCAGATATTTTTTTCTTGAAGGGAGAGAACAGAATAAGTAACCACTAGCTAGAATGCTGCTGCCATTCAAAGATTAAGTGTATAATATGAATTCCACTTCCAAATCAAGAGGGGAGGACAGTATTTTGAAGATTTCAAGATCAGACTTCTGAAGATTTGAGGAAGTACTTGTTCTACTCTTGCTAATAGTAAATCTAGTAGTAGAAGTTCCTAACATCCTTTTTCAGAATAGGCTGGAGAATAATTGGCAAAACATTTCTGTAGACATTTTGATAGTGCTTAGTAGTACATTTGCAATCCTGAGCAGTCCACAGACCTCACTTTTGAGGTTGAAAGTACCACATTTTTACCATAGAGAACTGTAGTATAGAAGCATAACTAATCCCTCTTTAGAGATATTTTAGCAGTAGCAGCACAGGGACTTTTTTTCAGTGGAAATTGAAAATATGTTTAGTTTCAATGTCTCCAAGGACAATATGGAGTCAAGTCATGGATGGGAGCTGTCCCTCAAGCACCTCCTGAGTAAATGTGAGATTTTCAAACAGGATTACACTATGTAATCAATCCTGTGTCATCAATCTTATGCTATCCTAAATAAATCTGCTCCAAAATCCTCATTCTATGATAGGACCAACCTCAATAGGTTGATACATGCCTATAACCTAATTAATATCATCAGAGAGGTTAACTAGGTGGCTCTGAGTTCTGGGTGCCATGTCTCTTACAATCTTTAACCATATAGCAACAACCTTCTGATTTCTGAGATCAATACATGTGGAAAGGGTGACACTTTACACAGTGAAGTACTCATCTCTTTGGGTGAAATGGACTAACTTTAAATCTGAAAATAATTTTCCTCTAATGGAATCTGAAGTTATTGCTCTCCAAAAAAACTTTTAGCAATTTAGAGGCTCTATATGCTAAAATGTGTGGTTATGTACCCTTATGAAAGCTTCTTTCTTTTAATAATTTCTGAGACTTCAGGCACTCTTCTTGAAGACATTGTCCCATTTATAGAAGCTTTTCCAAAACTGAGCACTCTCTAGTGAGCTCAATCCAGTCTACTATCTGTAAGGTTTTCATGCAGGATGTGAAAGTCTGGGCCAGACAAGCGGACAGTCTTCTTTCCTGTCTTCAGTCACACTTTCTTTAACTGAAGACTATCTATCTGTTGTGCATCCCATCTGCAGATTTAAATGAAGAATTGCTTTCTTATGCAGTACAGAAACTTACATGCTTAGTTATTTAGAATGGAATCTAAAATGCAGTGTATAAAGCCTGTAGATAGTATAGAAGAAAATTAAACATTTATGTCTGGCTATTTCTTCAGGAAACACTCTATTTCAGGCATATGAATTCCATATCTGTAACTAGGCATCTAAAAGGTGTGGAGTTTCTGATTGTATTTGTGCTTTGGTAAATAAAGAACTTTATTTTCAAAGTTCTTTATATTGAGATGCAAATATTCTAATCCTTATAAAACACAAGGTGATTGACACATTGATATTTTTCTTTCTGATGTTTTCCAGAGGGGTTTAATGTAGCAATAGTTCCATTTGAAACCGTAAAGAAAAAAGAGAGGAGTATTGTAAAATTATAGATTAGGATGTATCTAAATGTTCCTGTCTTTTTAGGAAGACCTTGAAGAACTAAAAAATTACTTCCATGCAAAGTTTATCTTGTTGGCTCAGGCTGATCCTTTGCTGCATGTCTCTGAAAGCTGGGAAAACAAGAAGAACCCTGTTTATGGACAGTTTCCTAGGTATTTACTATTGGGTTCTACAAAAGTCCAGAAATAATTTATACAGGTCTCCCCAAAAGCTAGTGGGTATTGCTCAATTCTAAATAAAATAACTATAGCCAATGAGGTGTGATAAAAATGAAGTTATTATTAATGATCCATCAGTGATTTTATTTGATTATCTCAACTTGTGACTGGTATAATTTTTGTTCAACTTTGTTTATCCCAAGATTTAAATTAGGTTGGCATTCTTAACATTCACATAATTATCCATTATCCTATTAAGTCCACTGACCACACAAAAGGCAGAACACTTTGCTGACAAGATGATAACAAATATTTAAAATTATATAAACCAAATATCTCATGTCCATGATATCTTTATCAAGAGTCAGCTTATAGTTAATGTGAAAAATATAATAATCTTGGCCAAATTATCACCTAAGTTTTTTTTTTGTCAATACAAAGACTGATAGCAGATGCCAGAGAGTAATGATCATATTGCAGCTCATCAATTACTTTATGTAATGTAATGTATGGAAAAAGGGGAACAACTTAAAAATTTGGTGGACCTACCCATCCACCACCTCCAGTAAAATGGATTATACACATCTGGTTACTACGGCATCGTCTTCTAAATCCCATGAAATCCAATGCAGAAGGATCATGGTCAATAAGCACTGAAGCTGGATTATTTCCTGGCCCTTGCATTCTGGATCACTTCTATGAATTAGCATAGAATAGGAAAACAACTGGAGTGTTTTCGAGAAAAAGTTTAAATCAATAGATGTGTTTCATGAAGGCAAGCAAATAAAACTTGACTTCAAATATATCATATGCCTTTAAGCAGAGCTAGTTAAACACATTTGACTTCTATTGTGTAACTGTGATATTCAGGCCTTGGAGTATACTTGATTTGTTTTTCTGATTAAAAATGTGGATATTTAAACTCCTACTAGTGCAGCTTTACTTTGGAGTGCTTGTAAGGAGATTATCAGACTTTACAAAGCACACTGAATCATAGAGTCAGGCTAAGGGTTGGAAGGATCCCTATAGCTCATCTTATCCCAGAAGCCCCTGCCAGATTGAAGGGACACTTCCCACTGGATCATGTTCTTCAAGGACTTATCAAACCTGGCCTGCAACACTGCCAGGGCTGGGGCATCCACAACCTCCCTGGAAAACCTGTTCCAGTATCTTACCAGCCTTACAGTATAGGCTTTTTTCCCTAAAATCTAGCATAAATTTCTCCTCTTTCAATTTCTACCCATTACTCATTGTCCTATCACTGCAGGACCTGACAAAGAGTCCCTTTCAAGCTTCCCTGTAGTCCCCACTGGGAAGGTTACTATGAGGTCTCCATACAACCTTGTCTTCTCCAGACTTAACAGCCCAAATTTTCTCAGCTTGTCTTCATAGGGAATGTGCTATAGTCCTCTCAACTTTCTGGCCCTCCTCTCAACTTGTTCCAACATTTCCATATCCTTCTTTCACTGAGAACACCAGAACTGTACACAGTATTCCAGGTGGAGTCTCACCTGGAAGAGGAGAGTAGAGGGGGAGAATCACTTCCTTTGACCTGCTGGCCATGCTCCTTTTGACACAGCCCAGGATATGGTTTGCTTTCTAGGTACTAGAAAGCTACTACATTAAGTTTTTCATCAACCATCACATCCAAGTCTTTCTCTGCATGGCTGCTTCCAGCCACTTGTCTATCCAACCTGTGGGTGTACCATGACCCAGGTACAGTACCTTGCACATCGTTTTGCTGAAAGTCATGAGGTTTGCATCTGTGTCTCAAACCTGTCAAGGTCCCTCTGGATGGCATCCCTTCCTTTCACCTTGTCAACTGCACCACACAGCCTGGTGTTGTCAGTGAACTTGTTGAGGGTGCCCTTGATTACACTCTCCGTGTTGCCAACAAAGATGTGGAACAGTACTGAGCCCCCAGGACACCGCTCATCACTGGCCTCCATGTGGACAATGAGCTGTTGACCAAAACTCTTTGCATGCAGCCATCCAATGAGTCCTTTATTCTTTGTCTACCTGGACAAAGTGGTCCATCCATCTATGTCTCTCCAGTTCAGCAATGAGGATGTGTGGGACAGCGTCAAATGCTTTGCATAAATCCAGGTAGACAATGTCTGTTTCCCTGCCCTTATTCACCAATGCTGTAGCCCCTTCACAAAGGGCACGGAGTTCATCAGGATGATTTCTGCTTTGTAAAGCCATGTTGGCTATTACCACTCACCTCTTTGTTTTCATGTGTCTTAGCATAGCTTCCAGGAGAATCTACTCCATGATCTTGCCTGGTACAGAGATGAAACTGACTGGTCTGTAATTCCCTGGGTCTTACACTTTCTCCTTTGTAAAATGGAGGCTATTTTTTCCTCTTCCAGTCATGGGAAACTTGATCTGACTGTCATGATTTTTCAAAAATTATGGATAATGGCTTAGCAACTTCATCTGCTTCAGGACCCTCGTATGAATCTCAACAGGTACCACAGAATGGCATTGTCATTTCAAGACTGCTGATAGAATGTAGTAGGCTAGGGTTTTCACAGAATACAGATAATAGTAAGTTTGATTTGCTTCTTCTAATATTTCAGTGAAGATAAACTGACATAGATTTATTTTACAGTGAAAAGCTGGATTTGGACAAGGGCAAATAATGCAATTTGCTTTAAATGTTATAATTTACTAAAGTACACTATAAAATTACACAATAATGCTCAGAATTTCATGTTCATTTTTTACAGACTTTGTTGATCACACTTCAGTAACAGTTTTGGTTATATGTCATGGACTGTTTAGGATCATATGTTTTTCTGTAATCAAATTTCTCCTAGGGAAACTACTGTCCATGAACAGCTGCTCTACCTGTCAAACTGAGCAGAGAAAATGTCTATTTTGAGGTGCAGAAGCAGCTGGTTTTCCTTAGTAGGTGCTAAAGTGAATCTCAGTCAGTGTCTAATGAGTTTACACTAAGTTCTGGTCCCTAGTGTTATTCCCATTTAAACAACTCGTTTTCCAGTTACAGTCTTTTTCAAAGTGAGGATTATTAAAATCTAAATTTCAAATATTGCATCTGTTTTAGCTATCTGTGAAGGAAAGTTGTAATTTTCACTGCTGGATTTAGGCAATGCTATATAGAGACTTCTGTTTTTGTTGTGGTTTTGCCCCAGCCAGCAACCAAGCCCCTTGCAGTCACTCTCTCCCTGACCAACGGGATCAGAAGGTGAATCAGAAAGGTAAAAACTAGAAAACTTATGGGTTGAGATAAAGACAGTTTAATAGGGGGAAAAAAAAGCCTTGCACACAGAGCAAAACAGGGAATTAGCTCAGTGCTGCCCATGGGCAGGCAGGTGTCCAGCCATCCTCAGGAGATCAGGGCCCCATCATAGGTAACAGTGAAATGGGAAAACAAACACCATCACCCAAAATAACCACCTTCTTCCTTCTTCCTCCACTTTACATATTGAGCATGATGGCATGTGATATGGAATATCCCTTAGGTCAGTTTGGGTCACCTGTCCAGGCTGTGCCTCCTCCCAAACTCCTATGCACCCCCAACTTCCTTGTCAGCATGGCCAAAAAGCAAAAAAGGCCTTGGCTCTGTGTAAGCCCTGTTCAATGGCAAAAAAAACCAAAAACAAATCTCTATATAATCAACCCTGTATTCTGCATAATTCCAAAACACAGTCTCATACCAGCCACTGTGAAGACAATTTACTCTACCCCAGCCAAAATTAACTGGACTGGAATTCCTGCCAAATACTTTTACTAGAAAATGCCTTTTTACTAATATTAGAAAAAGAGAATCCCAAAGTGACAGTGTTTTCCAGGCCTCTACAGTGAGGCTTACCTGTCAAATAATTTATAAGATAATATGAAGATGGAAAAAAATTTTTCAAGCCTTGATTCTTAGATCCAAACACTAAACGAAATCTGTTACAAGCTTGCAAAAGCAAATAACTAAAATTTTCTTCTCATTATTCAAATCAGAATCTTGGATCGCAAATTTATTCTCATATGTGTAATACATGTTTAAATAGTTTCAAATGTTTGTCCAATGGCATGTGTTCTTTAAACTTGTGGGTTTTTTTCAGAGGAAGCTAATAAAGAAAATAAAATTTTGTAGTATTTATAATATTATATAGTATATTATATAGTATAGCAAAGTATTAGCAAATCATACAAATAATACCACTATTAATAAATTAATATTAATTCCTATTCCACTCTGGTTCAGCTAGTTAAAAACTATGAAAAACAAAAATGTATTACTCACCGTTTTCCCCAATATTTATTTAGATAACTTTTCATAACCATGTTATTTATGAAAAACATGTATAAAAACTTCTAGATTCTGTCAGTTTATTTATGTTTGTTTCATTGCAAAGTTTATTCTTGCTCAGCCATGTGTAAAGAGTTCCCATCTCCAGTTCTAAGATTGTCACCCTTGACTGCCTGCTTGTCAGCTCCTCACAGAATCTCCCCATGCCTTCACTCACTCAGTTCCTTGTGTGCTGCATCTGATCCTGTGGCTTGTTGTGCAAGGCCCCTAGTCTGATAGTGTTTCAGGTTTCTAAGGAGCCATGTCTTTTATCCCGTAACCTTGAAGGCATGAAGTCTAGTAAACTTATATTTCTCCTATTAAAGAATTTTAGCCTTTAGTTTTCCCCTTAATTTCTCCTTCTCTGTCACTAGAATGTAAATGCCTTCATGGTAGGGACCATCTTAAAAGTGCAAAAATGTCTTTTACACCGAGAGCACAACTATAAGAAATGTTTTTGCTATAGAGTATGGGTATGAACAGAGTATGCAACATTATGGGAATGCTGCAGCTTTTCATTTTGCAGCAAACTATGATTACATTAGGTAACTAGTTACCCTGTAAAAATGAGAAATTTAGAAGTGGTCTCGGGACAAGATATAACTTAACTGAATAACATTCTTTGATAGCCAGGCACTCCAGCTTAACATAGTAGGAAACAGAAAGATGGATTTGTCCAGAAACACAGGAAATTTTTTTTTTTTTTTTAAAGGCACTGTGCCTCTCAAGTTTGAGCTTCTTTGTGCATAATCAAGCCTGGGATACAGCTGTTAGTTGCCATGCTCTTTTACTAATCAGGCCATTTTCCTTTCCACATATATGGATTTAAAGAACTCCCTTTTGGCAGACAATCTCTTCAGAATCTGGCTCCTCATATTTTTGTTACTTTGTCAAGCAAATTTTCAAGCACACCCTCTTTTCAACACTGGACTTTCAGGAGCTCCACAGTTATAGGAATCAGAGAGCTTGTGACTGAAAAATAATAAAATGTTTGTTTTAAGTCCTCTTTATTCAGTTTAGCTCCAGGAACACAAGTATAAATTAACAATTATTTAAATTTGTGACATTTTTGAACAGCCATAAGAGTCTTATCAATGAGTCTGGATTACCCAAGAATTCAGAATTATGCTGAAATTTCAGTACATTGAAACCTGTATTCTATTAACAGAAATAATTACACTCCTGCAATGATTTTTTGCTTGGATGGGAAAAGATTACAGAGAAATAGAATGAACTGATTTGAAAGAACCCACAAGGATCAATTAGTCCAACACTTAAATGAATGGCTCCTGGGGATTGAACATATGACCTTATAAGTAGATACATATTTTTAAGACAAGAAATTATAAAACCTCAAATTTCTGTTTGTTTTTTTTTTCTATTTTTAAAATTTTTGTAATATATTTTTGTATTTATCATACAGCAACATATATGAACCCTTCTGACAATTAGTTTAATTGAATCTCCTTTTGCTATGCCTTATCACAATTGCTTCTGCAAATAAGTATCATTACCTCCCAACCACTACGAGCTTGTCTCAGGAGAGTTAACACCTTTCATCAAGTTCATTAACTGTTCTCATGATTATCACCTGAAATGCTTGAATGATCAAATCTCATTTTCCCAAAGCCTATAACTTACCTCTGTAAACTCATCTTTTACAGTGATCTCCTCCTGTATGTGTGAGGCATCATTAGCACTTCTTCAAACATTCTTGAGAAAGTGAGTTCTGTAAAGATTATGCTTGCTACCCCAGGAGTTTACTCAGTTAAAGGCTGGAATAGACAGTTTTGAAACAGAGCGTAAATCTCTCTCTGTCTCTCTCTTTTTCCAGTTAAGTGCTGTGATGATGACAGGCAGACAGTGGTGCCACTAGATTTGCAAATGGGGAGACCTGACCACTAAACACATAATCCTAAATATTGCACATTACAAAATGCATTTACCCTAGCAAGACTTTTTTTCTTAAAGGGCATTTTTTTTCTTCCTATTAATTTTATTTGTATTTTATACCTACGTTTACAGCTCTTTCATCTTCAGACAAAAATCTCCCATGTTGCAAATCTCCAAGTTTACTTCAAGTTTTGTTCACATAGGTTTTGTTTGCTGCTCTCTTTAGCAAATGTAGGGAAAACTAGCACTACACTGATATATTCCTGCAGAAGTCTACTAGCTGTACATGTGTTATATGCCTTTCAAACCCTTACATGATTTTCAAAGTAAGGATGAGTCATTTACTTCTGAAAGAGTTACCTGTTTTCTAATGGTCAGAGATAAATATATCTGCATAATTTCACTATAAATTTGAAATAATAGAATTTAATGTACTTCTGCTACTTAAAGGATTGAAATAATTTTCCATTTCAACTACAAGTATGATCATGGAAATAGGAACTATTTAAGAGGATTACTTGTGTGATGGGATTTATACTAAGAGGCCAGTGTCAGGCCAGAGTTTCACCCTTAATTCTGTCAGGTCTTGGTTTCATGGCTTTAGAAGTCAAATTGTCAAGAGTTTTAAAATGTGTCCCTTTTTAATGGCATAGTGCTTCCACAAAGGAAGTTGAAAGGTGCATCCCCAAGGCAAGGCCTAAGAAGGCAGTAATTGCAAATGTAGCTTGAAAAACAGCTGTAAAAGGGGGAAATTAGTAAGATATAGTAAGAAAATTCGGGGGTTTACAACCACTATATGGTAAGAATACAGAAATATTTTGAGAATAAGATGTGCCACATGAAAAAAAATATGAAAAAATTATATTAGGGTAGAGCAAAGGGGGAAGACACTGAAGGTGTGCAGGTAGATACATTTTTAATGATTTTTTAGAAAAGTCAGTAACCTTCTGACTCAGCTATAAATATTTTCTGTGACATTTTTTAATTTACGGACTGAGTTTAAGAATATACATGGCAATAGGTTTTTTTTTCTACAATTTTGCAAGTCAATGGGCTAGAATCTTGTTATATCATCCCATATGGCAAAATTGTGCCTCATAGTTAATGAGTAGGGATTAATAGGTGTAATGGCAAAGAGAGGGCACCTACTAAGTTAGAAAACTGAAAGAAAACCCTTTTCTTACTGTGAGAAGGGTCAAATACTTGGGATACTTGCCCAGGGAGGCTGTCAAAGTCTCCTATGTGTGTACATATTCAAAACCTGACTATCCTGCTTGAGCAGGAGCTTTGGTCAAGATGATCTGCAGAGGCTCCTTGAAACCATTCTGAGATTCTGAGAAAGCCAAATATACAACTCAAAATTCGAATGACAGTTCTATTGCTAGAACTGGATATTCTATTACTAACGACTTACAGCTGTAGGGTCACCTCCTTGACTGTAATACTTCGACTTTGATTTTTGATTCCCTATCTCAGGTGTCATTTTTGTAGTCTTTTCCATAGGTGCCAAGCCCAGTTGCTACAGATCTTGATTTGCAATGAAATAATTTATCTATTCTAACACTGCAGTCTTCCAGATGATCTAAGAGCCAATAAAAATTCAGCTATCATTCCACAAAATAAAATTGTTTAAATATTCTTAGGAATTATGTATTAATTAAGAATCTGTTTACTTCAGAATTTTTTTGTCTGCACTTATGCACGACACATGACAGTAGACTGTGCAAAGGAAGATTAAATAAATATTAGGCAGCTTCTAGACTAGGCATACTGAAATGTCACATTTTCTAGAGTTGAGAAATATATATGCTGGCATTATTTGTATAATGCAGAAATTCAGCTTTATTTTATATAAAATAACTTGCAAACCCAGTACTTTTTTGAGAGACCAAATAAGAAATATTGTTCAGATATGGAGATTTCAAGAGACAGTGATGCTTAATTCTGATAAAGGACTATAAGAAGTGAAAATAATTTCGGACAATTGAATTTCACAGATGGAAAAGTAGAGTAATGCTATTGCAAAATGCAAGATCATGAATTAAATCATACATAAACTAAAAGCAATTGCAAATGCCTCAAACGGATATTCAAATCTCCAAGTATAGCTCATGAATTGCAATGTGTTATGGATTCAACAGATAAAATGTTTTAAACAGATCCTGCCTTTTGAATAAGAATGCTTATGCACAGAACAAGCTGACAAAATACCAGAAAACCTACAAGACAGAGAAATGAGAATAAAACGTAATTAGATTTTAAATCCCAATTATGTGAGGTGAATTCCCTGATGAGTGAGTCAATACATCTTATACTAATACCCTTTGCATTACATAATTGTGAAAAAGAAATTCATGTGAATTACATATATTTCATAGCTTCTAGAATGCTGATGCAATGTTCTTAAAAAATTTAGAAGACAATTTACCTACTAAAAGTTGAAATAATTTTTAGATATTATTTACATAATTGTTGATACAATATTCCAAACTTGCTCTATGTTAAACATTGATTTTAAGTCTTCCTAAAAACTTTCTATGCTAAAGGCATCACCATGACTCAAGCTATTACTAACTCAGACTAAAAATCTGCACTTTAGGAAAAAAATTCCAGTTTTTCATTACAAATGTTGTCTAACAGTTTTAATGCCAAAATAAGTATAATAAAACTTGTACACCCAAAAACTTTTCCCTTAGTACTTAAATTATACAGTTTAGATTAAACTTTTTCTTTTAATCACTCCTATCAAGACGCAGACAGTATATCATCTGGTTTGCTTTATGGACCTACAAAGATCTCAGCTTGACCAATTGATTTTATATGTTTCTACTTCTGACTCCCTCAGCTTCTGAACAATGATGCAATTTTTTTTACCCTGTGTTTTGTTGTTTAGTTTGTTTGTTTGGGTTTTTTCTTGCTTGTTTTTTTCAAAATATGTAAAACTAAGTGTGGGTGGGCAAGCAGAGAATATAGTTATATGCATTTCCTGCCTCAGTGGATACATACAGATATTTCTATGGAGAGAGGAAAAGATGCTGCTTTGTTTAATTGTTTCCGAGCTTTGAAGACGTTCTTACAATGCAGGTGGTGAGCAAGAACCTCAGTAGCAAGGACTGTCAAGCATGAACACAGCCAGAAAGATCTTGGAAAGAATAGAGAGGAGGTTTCAGTGACTACAGGAATTTTTTTAACTCATCTAGAGATAACAGTGTAGTTTTTTCAATCCAAAAAATCTCTGAAAATTGCTGGAGCACAAAAAAGAATATACCATTCAGTTACACATGGGTACTAGTGATGCTGTTTAAAAATACTTCTCTTCTTGTTGGATCAACCCTTAACTTCTAAGTATCCTGTTCTACCAATCCTAGAAATTAAAAACCATTTCACTCCTGAAAAAAAACCCCAAAAAGGCAGTGTGCCTATTTCAAAGCTGTAAGTGCGTTGAGGTCAGCAGCCATCTGTTGGTTTTTAGTTTCACAATTTATAGAAATAATTTTTTTCATCTTTGTCAGGTGTTCTAAGAGTTGTGAGGGCTTTTTAATTTGTGGGGGTTTTTTTTGGTTTTTTTTTTGTTTGTTTGTTTGTTTCTTTTGGCTTTTGTTTTGTTTTGTTCTGTTTTGTTTTGTTTTTTTCCCTGAGCTCTATTGAGTTTTGCCAAAGCCCATTGGGAAAATGAAGTGCTTTCAGCAGGAAGCATTGAACCACTTACTGCTTTGCTCTGAAAATTACAGTCTGCATGCTTCCCTCAGAGTTAAAAGCTCTTCACCTTTTTCATGAATGATCAGGACAGCAACGAGGAATTTCTCACAATTGTGTGAGAAATTAATTGTCTGGGGTTATTATGAGATTCTAAGTGAAATTAATGTATTTCACTGATCCAAAAATCTACTGTTGGAGCAGTGTTGCTTCAAGAGAACTTCCCTCAAATTTCAGATACCAATGAAAATTAATTTTGATGCATCAGTTTCCTATTACCTCTGAGCCAAGAAGTATTTAAACTTTGACTACTAACACAAGTATAGTTGAATAAAATCATCAGTTGAATGAAAGCAGCATGAGGTCCAAACCAGATCTTTCCAGGCAATTAAATACAAGAACAACCTCGTCAGTTTTATAAAACTCTCTGTGCTATATTGTTTTTCTGCAACTGAAACATGAGATGATACTTGCTTTTTCCCAAGCAGTGAGTTTGAATGCTCTTTCAGGAACACTAAGACATTTATGGCAGCAAAATATGACTTTATATTGTGTTCATTATTTGTGATGAGAATCGGGAGAATAATGCTGATACAGTTTTTTTTCCTATACACAGTTTCCTTTTTTTCCACCATCCTCTAACATCCTTTTTTTTAGGATTATTGTAGAGTCTAGGCTGCTCCCCAAGTGTCATTTTAGTTTAAGTTTTAGGAGAATTGCATGTTCATTCCTGTACTATACTTGTTAGCTCTTTCATTTTGATATCAAGACTGAAATTCTCTTATACAAGCCATATAACACCTTCTTCAAAATTTAGATTAAAATTCTATTAACCTCATCTTGACTAGAGAAAAGGTTGGCTTTGGGTTTTACTTTGTTTTTCTGTGCCATATGTGAAAAAGATTTTCCCCCAACATCTGCTGCAGCTTAACTCAGATGGGTAGAATTCAGGTTACTGGTAGGGCTTGCCTGCTCTTTGTTGTTAATAGTGATTTCTAAAGACCTAGAAGGGTTGACTCGTCTGCCTATTTACTCAGGTTTTTCAAAATACATTTGGTAAAAATTTTGAGCTTTCTGATTTTTCATTATCCCTGAAATATTGTTGTCCCATGGTCTTTATTTTGTAAATTTCTACAAGAATTATGGTGGAGGTAACCAAAACCACAGAAAATTACGTATAACTCTAATCAGCAGCATTAATTTCCTCTTTCTTCTTTTCTTGCAGTTCTTTTAAGAATACAGCTAAGAAGTTCAATAAAAAGCCTTTGCTAAATTCTCTGAGTAGTAACAAGCCCTCCAAGTCAGTGCAAGTGGGAATGTAGTTGAAGGAGCAGAGGTGATTTCATTTTTGCAAAGTACTAACTTGCAAAATCCTAGCAACAATAACCCAGTTATTCACTTTCTCTTGTTGCCTAGATATACTATTGCATATTTAATCTAAGATATATTAAATTATGGAACAACTTTATTAATTCTAACATTAAGCAGAAGCTTCTGTCAAATATATTAGAATATGTCAAGAGGCCTATTAGGAACATAGATTATAAATGTTATTTACAGTATGTACTCCCTGTGTGCGTGCACTTAGTGTTGGACTTTACACTGTTAAGTTTATAGCTGGATTTGATGATCTTAAAGGTTTTTTCCAACCTAAATGACTCTATGATTCTATGATTGTGTTTACATGGTTTTAAGAATGAGATTTCACTGCTAAATATTTTTCTGTGATAGCATATTTCATTTGCTGATAGTGAATGTTTGGCAACTATGGAATATTTAGAAAAATCTTTTTGTTAAACTTGAATTAGTAATGCCAAGGATTAAATAAAATGTAGGAATACTGAACTGACAATTATTATTCAAATCCTTTAATATTGTAAGTCATATGAACTAATTATTGCTGTTATTCACAAGTCCAAATATTTAGCTATTATATAGGTCTTAAAATACTAGGAAAATAGCACTCATATACTCTAAAGCTGTATTCTTGGTTTCATATTCTGGGCAATTAATTTTTCAGATAGACATAGATATTGTCTTTTGTCTTGTGCTTCCAAACTCCCTGAAATGGTATAATCATATCCTGCGGTATAATCATATCCTTCCTGCATTAAGGATCCAAAGACATTTTTCTAACAACTGAATATTTCCAGAGGCTGTTGTCTAGTCTTGAGGCTTAATGGGATTAGCTGCCCAATCCAACCTAAGGCTTTTCCTTAGCCTCCAGGAAATGTGTTTGCACTCTGACTGCCTGTTGGGAAAAATTCTTGGTCTGACAAATTTTCGTAGAGAACTGACTTTAAATTACAACTTGGTAATGGTCACAGCTGTTCCAAACATCATCCTAACAATTTAATAGTATAGAAGATGCTGTTGGTTTGTTCCCCCCCCACCCCACTTCCAGAACTGATAAAATAAATTAATTCTTGATTATTACTATAGACATGGCCATTGTATCAGACAAGGCCATACATAGATATATCACCTGGACTTCATAGGGATGCCTTTTACACCTAAGTCTTCCCTGCCTTAGGTCTGTGCGTCTCTCTTTCTATTCAAATTCATTATCATGCCAGGCTTAGAGGATTTTTGGTTGTCTTGAGCCCCCTTACCAGGTCTTCCTTTGGTCAACCATTCATGCTTGCTTCTCAACCTACACCTTTTGCTGTGCTCTTCTCCAGGAGCCAACACAAGGAGTTTGTCCCAGAAAAGTACTGACCTGCCTCTGTATGGGCTCATTCTCCAGCCACATCCAGTCCTTTCTCACTGCATGCTCTTACCAACGATCTCTATTTGCCTCAATAGTTATCTGGTTATTTGTTTTGAGACGTGCATATTAGCCCCTCATCTTCAGGGCTTATAGAGAGGACATGATAAGGAGATTAGAGTAGCTCTCCTATGATGGTAGGCTGATAAAGTTGGGGCTGTTCAGCCTGAAGAAGAGAGGGTTGCATGGCGACCTCATAATATCCTTCCAGTATTTGAAGGGGGCCCATACAGAAGATAGAGAGGGGATCTTCACCAGGAACTGTGGTGATATGACAAAGAGCAATGGGTTCAAAGAGAGGGTTTAGATTAGATGCTAGAAAGAAAGTCCGTACTTTGAGAGTGATGAGGCACTGGGACAGATTGTCAGTATAAGCTGTGGATGCCCCAGCCCCGGCAAGGTTCAAGGTCAGGCTGGATGGGGCTTTGAGCGAGCTGGTCAAGTGCAAGGTGTCTCTGCCCATGGCAGGGAGGTTGGAACTAGATGATCCTTAAGATGCCTTCCAATCAAAAGCATTCTTTGATTCTTTGCCATCTAGGAGTCTCTAATTATCTTATTATTTCTTTCTATCTAGCCTCAACTAAAGTTGGACATAATGGACTGTAGTAGTCAAGACATCCTTGAAAAATATGGCTCCTTAATCGTGAACAAGTCAAGTTAATTGGTTCTCTAACAGAGTATTGAATGGAATTCACTTAACCTATATTATCTGGAATTGATGAAAATTAATTTTCTTTTCAAGATTTGTGATTTTTTTTGTTCTTAATTCCTTTGCTCTAATTAAGGATCAATTATTTTGAATACAATAGAGTTTAACTCCTTGAATATGTTAGGAAACTATTTTAGTTCACATACAGCTAACATATTTGTCTATGTTTTCAAGCAGTATGGAGAGATAAGAGAGGACTTTTAAAGTGAAGCTGTGAAGCTACCCGATACGGCTAAATGATATTCATGTTATTGATTATTTGGGGGTTTTACTGCAGACTAGCCTTGCACATATAGATCAACCATCCATACTCAGTGGGGTGTACTAGGTACATCTTTCAAGCACTTCTTTCAGGTTTGTTTCATTTGAAGATTCATTTATTTTGAGATTGCTGCCTTAAATGAACTAAAGCATGCTATGTGGTGGTAGTTTTAAGTTAACTTCAGAAGTACATTTTTGATCTTAAAAAATAGTTTACTGTAAATACACCTCTGAAATATTTGCTATAGGAACTCAAAAACCTCAAAGAAATGGAAACAAATTGATAATCCAGTTTAAATAGAAATATTGCTTTTATAGACAACAAGAAAAAAAACTTTTCTTTTTGCATTTAGAATCCTGTTGCAGTTTTTATCTTACCCATCACAATTTTCATGCATTCACCTTGAAAATCATATTTTTGCTTTTAGAAAGTTTATGCATGTTTTACTGGCAAGATTAAATACCTTCAAAGTTTAAAAACCAAATGAAAGGTAGCATGATGATGGATACGAGAAATGTGTATCCAGTTCTAAGTCTATCTGTTTTCATTTAATTCCTTATACAAGACTAGTCAGACAAACTGTTTGAAGGAATATAACAGAAGTAAAAACTCTATACATGTTTCAATGAATGTCAATGTTCTTTATCATCATCCTTGATGGTCACATCCAGGACCTTGCTCTGTGACTGGGCTATAACTAATAAGGGCTCAAGGTTTCTTGTCTATTGTTGTGGACCTTGTGTTGTCAAGTACAGCAGTTTTAAAGGACAAAACATGTTTAAAAACCCCTTCTGCCTTCTCTCTTTTAATACAGCTGTAGTGCAATAAACTAAATATGACGTATATAAATTAGTATGTAGATTAAGAAACATTAGAAAGGAATTTCACCACAAGAACACAGTAGGTTCCTTAAAAAATTTCCATTGATAATAATTTCTAGCAATTTTTTTTTATCCCCAGGCATCGTAAGCATTGTGAATGAATACAAAAAACCTGTGAAATTCATCAGTGATCAATGGAACTAGAGAGAATGTAATTGTCAGTAGCTTGGGATATTGTCTTTTTCTTCTCTAGTTTGTATTGCAGCCACAGTTTTCACTGAGTGTGAATATCATCCACTATGACACTGTATCATAACTGAACCATAAGTTCATCATTAGAATATGTGTTAGTCATGGAGGGTCTCTGTTGGAATTTCTATTGCTGCTGCCTTTTTAGAGATTTGTTGTTGGTTTCGATGCTGTTACTTGCTTTGAATTTTTTTTATTCCCTCTAGTGTTTTCATATTAATCTCTTTTCACATTCAACATGCCAGAGTCTGTGATGTTTTTATTTCATTTATTTAGGGGAAATTTCAGATTGTAAGGTCTGCTTCTTACTTTCCTTCCCACACTCTTAAATTTAGACATACCAGCTCCTTTTTATTTATTTTCAAGCCCTGACCAATGGTACACAATTTTAAATTTATCTTTAATACAGTATCCTTATATAATTTCCATTTTTCCTATGAGCACTTAACAGCATTGCTCTATTTTAAGCATTCTTTTGACAAATTAACTCATTAATTTTTTCTCATTTAGAAACTGAGGACAACTGTTGACCTTCTGTTTCACTTTAATTCTTTCTGCAGGCATTTTGAATCTGAGTACATGATGACCACTGCTAGAGAGACTCTCTTTACTAGAATCACATCAAAGGCTGCTTTGCCTTTTGTGTTTTTCAACCTACTCCTCCATGAAACAGTAATAGATTCTGCATAGAAATTTAATCTTTATGTAAACTGTGTTGTGCTATTTGTCTAATGTGCATCATAGCTTCACTCTCATATTACTGATAATTTTCTTTAGTCACAGACTCTTTGACTTCAGCAGGTCACAGTCATGATCATGTAGGGGCTTCATCATGGCCTTGGAAAGAAAAATACAGGTGAAAAGCGTGTATATTTATAGATTAATATATTTAGGTGAAACCATGTGATATGAAAAACTTTTATTAGGATTTGTTTTTCTTCAACTCCTTCAACTGCCTTTTTGGCAGACTTTAGTCCTTATACTGTTGTGCTGAGTATGCAAAACTGTGAGTGAAGTAACTGAGAGCTGTGTGGGATGTAATAGGTATAGAGGACGGGGTTTGAGTAGTTGGGTTCTAGTGGAATCAGGCCACCAACTACCTTCTGGTCCTCACAGACATCTCCTGACATTTTTCTCTAGGTAGGGACACTCATCTGTGCAAAGCTGTCATCAAGCTGGAGGAATTCATGGCCCTGTTCAGGCATCCCTATGGAAAGCACTGGCAGCTGATAGGGGCTGGAGACAGGTTGGAGCAGACACTCTATGGTATAGGGGTATGGACATCCTCAGAGACTTCAGACATGGTCAACCTAATGTCCCAGGACTGTAGGAACAAGCATCACAAATATTAAGCATAGGGCAGCGGAAAAAATTGTTACATACTACACCAAAACCTCCTCTGACTATCCTGGAGGAATTGGGACAGACTCCAAACAGACACTTGAGTGTGTTCATAAAGATTGCTTGTGTATATGTTGTTTCCGTGATCCTTTTTCTCACTTTCAGAACCACTAAACAGAATTTTAGGCTGTCTAGTGAGCTGTTTTGACTGGATTGGAGTTTATTTTCTTCATAGGAGTCAGTATGGGGTTGCGCTTTTGATTTGTGATGAAAACAGTGTTGATAACACAGTGATGTTTTAGATATTGCCAAACAGTGCTCGTAGAGAACCAAGGTCATTTCTGCTCCTCACCTCACAATGAGGAGCCTGAGTGTACACAAGGAATTGGGAGGGATCTCTGGTAGGACAGTTGACCCCAAGTGACTAAAGGGATATTCCATACCATTCCATACACCATGTAGGATGTTGTGCTCAGCATATAAAGCTGGGGGAAGAAGGAAAAGGGGGAATTTACAGAGTTATGGTGTTAGTCTTCCCAAGTCACTGCTATGTGTGATGGAGCTCTGCTGTCCTGGGAGTGGCTGGAGACCTACCTGCCCATGAGAAAGTGTGAATTCCTTGTTTTGCTTTGCTTATGCACAGCTTTTGCTTTCCTTACTAAACTCTTTATTGTAACTCATGAGTTTTCTCATTTTTACCCTTCCGACTCTCTCCCCCATCACAATAGGGGGAAATGAGCAAGCAGCTGTGTTGGGCTTAGTTGTCAGACAAGATTAAACCATGGCAGCTAACAGTAAACTAGTGTGAAGTAAAATTCCCTCGCTTGACAACGTTATGCCTATCATCATTTTATTGGGATTATTGAATAAGAGACTAGTCACCAGAACGCAAGTTCAACACTGAACACTCTGCATCACTACTCCATCTATATTTATAGTACAACTATAAGGCAGAAATAATGGTTCTGTATTTTGAGGTGTTGGTAAATTCACTGTCAAGCATGTTCAATATTGCTTCAGCAAATGCCATATGTTTTAAATGGTGTCTAGTAAATAAGGAATTATTTGCAAATAATTAGGATTGACATAAATAATGCAAATTTCCTAAGAATTATTAATTTTGTGATGAAAAATAAAAATGTACAAAGGACCACTTGGTATGTCATTGAGAACGTTAGTGCATATTGCAAACACAGAGAGTCAAATTTTGCAAGCACTATAATTGATGGCTTTTCCTTTATTCCATGCAACTATTAAGTCATGCTTAAATTTGTTGTTTTTGAATACACATCAGAAATAAAGTGAACATAATATCACAATCCCGGGGAGCAGCAAACATTGGCTGCCACGCAAGGGTGGAGTGCTGGAAGTGAAGAGTGACAGAGTGACAAGAGGCAGCACCCTATAGCACCCATATGGGAAAGAGGGTGCCTGGGAATGGTGCTCAGAGGCAACCAATGGTCCAGTGGTACCCAGACAGATAAACAGCAAGGAGACAGATTCTGAGCTCGAGAGTGAGTAAGAATTTAGGTCAGGGTCAAGGCCCAAGTAATCAAGGCATAAGGGCGAGAACCGGCACAGTCTCAGCATAGCCCAGGTGAGTACCAAGCGTCAGGACTGGAGCTTAAATGCAGCTCCTCAGGAGGGTAGGGGGCACCCACAAAGCAACCTCTGCCCCCCAACAGCACCCTCTCACATCACTTTGATCCAAGGTTGCAGCCCCATCCTACGAAAGCTGCTCAAGCACACAAAGGAGCTTAACAAAGTGGTCATGTGTCATGTGAGAAGGTGGAAAAGGGAGGAACATTCCTGGCCAAACAGGGTGGCATAATGTTCCTAAACATTTCCTGGTTTATTCTCTTCTCTGATAGATTTTCTTTTCCTGAGGAGTTGTTAGAGTCAAACATCATCTGAAGGGGTTTCTTCAATCTCACTTGTACTGTATTTTTTGTTATTAGTATATAATAACAGTTATTAATGGAAAGAACACATAATTCTTAAAATTCTGGACAGGAATGCAGACCATTTGGGATTAATTTTTGCTGGAGTTTTGCATAAATCTACTTGTTTTATTCTCCTCTAGTGCAAAATAGAGCATTGTGCTGCTTTTCACCCAGCCTTATATAAGTTTAAGAGTTAGATTTTCTTCAAAAATCTCTGTGTCCATACAAATCCCAGTCTTGATATTTTCTTAGTCTTTATCAATTACATGGAGCCATCTGGGCTTATAAATAGGAAGACTTTATCCTTGCCTAAAGCAGACATATGATATAACAGTTGTTATATTCCCTTTCAAATTTCATCTCATGACATAATTTTATCTCCTGAGATGGCATTAGCATTTTGCAGTTATTTAATTTATTTCTGTTTTTCTAAGCAATATATGTGAATAAATTAACTATTCTTCATACACAGCTTTTTACTTTTTATACTCTTCACTCTATATTTTTTTTCCTTCAGGATTTTATTGCTAAATAAACAGCCTCTTGGTATTTCTTTTCTATATTCTCTCAGGTTTTTTCATTGCTTTTAAAGGATGTTTTTGTTTATTTAATATCATTAGTTATAGGGCTTCCATAATAACTTTTTAGCTGCATGAAGACTAATAATGATTTTGTGAAGAATAAAAACTGTTACAATGTTACCATCCACTTTTTTTTTTTAATAGTTCAGATTTCTCCCATATAAATGTTGTAAGGAAGCACATTTTCATTACCAGTTAAAATGAAATTTGTATATTACACCAGAATGATGCATAATTACATGAATGGGGACAAAAACGTAAGTGGGTAAGAACTTTTCTGCAATAAACATGCAATAGTTTTCTTTTTGAAGTGTCTAAAAGGAAAAATAACCTTTTGTTATGGTCTTTAAGTAACATCTGAGAAAATCTTACTATGAAATAGGTATGAATGGGCTGCTGAATGTAGGATTTCTAAATCTGTACAGTTATATAGACCACAGACTTTTATACCTGATAACAGTGACAGATTTAATAGCAGATATAATGAAAATAATAGTTCAAGACTGCTACCTTTAAAGAAATAGTACCAAATGATCCAAACTACACATTTGATACCCCATTATCTAATGGTATCTGAACATCATGACATTCTGAAGATAATGGAATGGTCTCAAAATAGAAAGACTATGAGTATTCAGCAACAAGAATAGTAGTTTTCTTGAAGATTCGTGTCCTTTCTTTCTATGGGGAGTTAACTCTCAGGGGTAAAAATACAGAGGCAGAGAAAGGAAATTAATATTAACATATTTGCCTAGCTTTGGAGCTATGTGGCTAGAGTACTGATACTCTTTGAAGGCAGAATTTGGATTCAGTAGTTAAAATGAAATGAAAAATATTTTGGGAGAAGGATCAAAATCTAGTTTAGACCCCTTCTGTGTTCAACCTTCTAAGCTCCAAGTCTTCTGTTATTACTATTGGTTAGTCATAGTCCATGCTTTTTTGGTATCTTCAAAGGCTTAAACAGTGCTAGCCACTCTGCTTCACAAAGGTCATTGTGACAGGTTCACATGTTCAGTATATTACTAATAGAACATAGCTACATTTTAGATGTTTTCAAATGAATTTAGATAAAAATAGGAGAGACTGCATATGACCCTTAATTATTATCCTATCAGATCATTAAGTCATTTAAAGTTCTTTAACTAAAATTTTCCTCAAACAGTATCTTTTCTGTCCTTTAATCTTTCAGCCTAGTTCAGAGTATGGACCAAAACACACCTGAAGAACTCTGGGGCAAATGGGGACATTTAAGGAATTCATACTGTTGCATCACGATTCACATGCACTTTTGTGATAAACCAGTGTAGTGTGTTAATCCTCGGTAGATGCCAGGCATCCACCAAAACCCTTCCATCCCTTCCCTCCACGCTGGACAGGGGAGAGAAAATATAATGAAGGGTTCATGAGTTGAGATAAGGACAGAGATCACTCACCAGATACAGTCATGGGCAAAACAAACTGGAATTAGAGACATTAATTGAATTTATTATAAAAAAAAAATCAGAGCAGAATAATGAGCAGTAAAATAAGACTTTAAAAACACCTTCCCCCACCCCCTCTCTCTTCTCCAGCTTTACCTCCTACCCCAGTGGCACAGGGAGACAGGTAATGGGGGTTATGGTCAGTTCATCACAGGTTGTTTCTGCTCCTGCTCTGGAAGAGGAGCTCTTCCCCTGCTCCAGCATGGAGGGCTTCCCACGGAAGATAGTTCTCCACAAACTTCTTTAATGTGAGTCCATCCAACAGCCAACAGTTACCTTCAAACTGCTGCAGTGAGGGATACTTTTCCATGGGGTGCAGTCCTTCAGGAATAGGCTGGTCCAGTATGAGTTCTCCATAGGGTCACATGTTCTACCGGGAAACCTCCTCCAGCATGGGCTCCTCCTTCCACTGGTCTACAGATCCCTGCCAGAATCCTGCTCCAACATGGGTGTCCTACAAGTTCACAGCCTCCTCTCGGGCATCCACCTGCTCCAATGAGAATCTGCTCCCTGGGCTGCAGGGCACAGCTGCCTCTCCATGGGCTGCACCAGGGGCTGCAGGGGAATCTGACACCTGGAGCATCTCCTGCCCCTCCTTCTGCACTGACCTTGGAGTCTGCAGAGCTGTTCCTCTCACATATTCTCACTCTGTTTTTCTCTGGCTGCAGTTACAGCAGTGCAATAACTTCTTTTTCTTCTTCTTCTTAAATGTTTTATCTCATAGGTCTTGCTGCCATTTCTGATTGGCCCAGCACTTGCCAGTGGCGTGTCCATCTTGGAGCTGGCTGGCATTGGCTCGGCTGGACAATGAGAAAGCCACTCCTCTAGCCCTCCCCCTACCAAAACTAGGCCATACAAACTCAATAAAACTACATGTGTGTAGACACAGAAAAATATGCATCCATATAATTTTTTACATGTGCTGTGCAAAATGAAAACAATGTGAAAAAATTTCAAGCTATAAATGCTATTGTTTATTTACATTAAATGGCTTCCCTTGTAAGACAAATTTTCTTCAGAATAGCTTTCTCATTTGCAAATATCAGTTTAAAGGCCACTTTCTTAAAGGGGGATATAAATATTTGAAAGTGTCAGATAAGGATACTGAGGGGAAAAATGACTGAAAGAGAAAAATATGCATCCATATAATTTTTTACATGTGCTGTGCAAAATGAAAACAATGTGAAAAAATTTCAAGCTATAAATGCTATTGTTTATTTACATTAAATGGCTTCCCTTGTAAGACAAATTTTCTTCAGAATAGCTTTCTCATTTGCAAATATCAGTTTAAAGGCCACTTTCTTAAAGGGGGATATAAATATTTGAAAGTGTCAGATAAGGATACTGAGGGGAAAAATGACTGAAAGAGACAAAAAGGTTAGTATTTAAGACAAATTAAACTATTACTAATGCAAAACTATTGAAAATTTCTAAGGTATTTAACATAATATTGTTTTTCCATAATTTTTATAGTGACTCCAAGCAAAAGCTTCATAATTTTATTTTGGTTTTCTTTCTGTAAACAATCATCTCCATGCAACAAAAATTGCTAGATATATTCAAGGGACAGAAAAGGCCAGTCTATAAATTAAATAGTCCTGAAGGACTCTGTAATCTGTGGTCTTTGACTCTAATACATAAAAGTCTCAAGCATATGATTAAAGACATTTAGTTTTCAAATATATTCTTTGAAAAGTAAGGATTTAGTGAAAGGTTTTGTTGAATAAATAAGAACAGAAAAGAGCTGAGTAGTGATTGCATGTTTTCTTCATAAAGCAAAAATTCTCAAGCCTATATCTTTGTAATATCTACTTTTATAATAAAATATTAAATGATTATCAGAAAAATATTTATGGTTAAAGCTTATAACTGGAACTTAGATGTTCCTTTTTAGCTCCTTGTTTTGCCTCAGGTGTCCTATCTAAACTTTATCACCATTAGTTTTGTCAATAGAGGGAGGGAACATGAAAAATATCTCTTCAAGCTCTTGTGCACACAAGTGCAATGAAACGCACTAAATAAATATCAATTTTTTAGCAGGAATAAAAATAGGAAAAAATTGACTTTTGTTACACTGTTGTTGTTCTGATCATTTGACTTATTCCAGTTTCCCATTAGTAATTAGATGTTGCCCTTGATTTGTTGTACATTTCCTGTGTTGTAATGAGGTTTTCATATTTAACTGTATTTGGTGTGAAAACAGAAATATTTTCCTCTGTTTGAATTCCTAGGCTACAGTGGAAAATACATGTGAACCTTAAGGAACAGCTGTTCTGAAGCTATCCTCGGTAATGAAGCATATGTGAAAGAAAGCTTCCATTGGTCAGGTGAAACAATGACTATGAAATCAGCATTTTGCATGGTAGTGTGCTTTCTTCAAATTTGCATTGCCAACGGAGGGGTGATATGTGAGAGACAAATGACTGCTGAATGGAGAACAGAACCAAAACCTACAGTAATAAAATGGACACCAAGGGAAAATGTCTGCTCAGACTTTTACACTGAATGCTGGAATATGAATAAAAGTATTACTGGAGAAATCTCTGAAGAGCATAACCTCAGTATCCCTCAGATATGCCCTTTGCAGCTTCAATTAGGTGATAGTCTCTTCATCTCCTCTGAGCCATCCTTTCAGTCCTACGGAATGAATTTGGTAAATGTCTCCAAGGAAGAATTTATTAACTGCCCTAAGGCTGGTTTTCTTCAAGAGCAGTTGATTTTTGTTTGCCAGATAAGAGGACTGCACCAAGTGGACCCTAACTGGCTTGGTGTTGGAACTCATTACTTTGCAGAGCTTCACAAGAGAGGTCCACTATTGTGTGACATGGGCCTTCGCCTGAACGTAACGGTGAAGCAGCAGTTTTGCCAACAGTCTCTGGGTGCACCACTGTGCTCTGGGCATGGAAAATGTCTAAGCCACATTTGGGAAAAAGAATATAATTGCCATTGTTTCTCGCAGTATTCAGGAACATTCTGCCAGAAGTTTGATATATGCTCCACTAAACCTTGCCACAACAATGCCTCCTGCACTGAGAAATCAGAACTTTCTGGAGATTCTTACGAATGTACATGTCCTCCAAAATTTTCAGGTATCTCTTTTCTCCTCTAGGAATAAACATTACATAGATCATACGCTTGCCTTAACAGATGATAAAACAATAATAACAACAGTAGAAAGGTAGAATTTTGTATCATTTGATTGCTTACTGCTGCTACAACACATGTAGAGTCTCTTTTACATGGAGTCACTTATGGGAGACTGTGCAGGCATTTTAAGACAGTTTGTACTTGCTGACATTCATAAATATATTGTAGAGAAAAACAGAGTGAGTTCTTATCATGCTTCTTTCCTATTTAAGCATGAGACACAAACAAGTACTGGCTGACTTACAGAAGTAACTGTTTTTCTTTTTTTGTTCTGCAGTTTAGGTTCTTACACCAAATAACATAAATCATTTGGAGTAAGCTCCCCCCAAAATAGCTGGTTAACCAAATCGGTGAAAAGGAGTAAGTGATTTTGTTGAAATGAGCATTTCATTCAACCTGCGAAAACTCCCCTCCATCTTCAGTTTAAAGACCTTTCAAATTACATTAGTGAAATTTCTCAAATCAAAATTTGGTTTAATTGAAAGGTCAAATCTTAAATTAGAAGGACAAGCAAAATCAAATGCTTAATATTTTCTTCCAGATTGTTCTGTCCCCTAAAGTTTTTTCAAAGGCAATTTGTTAAACATACAGTTATTATTGAATTAAATATGTCTCAAATGAAAAAAGAAAAATCTAGTAATATTCCTAGGAAATATTGCAGTACTTACCCACAACTCATTGAAGAAACTGAATTTGGGTTTGTATTACCATACCAGAGAGTGCAAAATAGATGAGTAAATTTTTATCTAACCATTACCTTTATTTCATGGGGGAAAAAATGGATTAAGGAAATTATGGGGATGTTGTTCCTGCATTCAGACTAATAGAGTTTGGGTACATTTTAGAAAGTACTAGAAATATTCATTCTCACGACAAAGCGGAGCCGAGTTCTTGAAATGTTCCTCTGTCAGACTGAACTTCTGTGCTCTCACAATAGTGATGCTATGCTATGAAGCACAGCTGATGTTTCAGGAAGGAGTGAGATTCATAGAATACACTTCATAGAAATGAAGCTTATGTTGCATAAAGATTGCTGTAATTTATTTTTAATTGCCTTTCAAAGTGCATAATAATTTGGTTACTAATGCATTTGCCAGTAGAAGATTATGCAGGTATGAATAAGTCAATGTTGTGAGAAAAATATTTTTGTAATTATGAACAGTGCAATAAGATAGTGGAAAACCTTGATGGTATGCAGGATGTTTTATATTTCCTTTATCATTACTGGAGGCTGTGTAAAATGTTTTGAAAATAATAATACCAAAAGTGTCTGGTACTAATTGAGCTCAAATTAATGAAAATATTTGCAAGCAATTCTGTTAAAAGCAATCATCCTGCTTAATGCTATCAACAAGCAATGCTTAAAACATTTTGTTAGCCTATATAGGAAAGTTTTAGGTAATGCCATAATTTTGTACTGAGAATACTATTCTCATGAATAAGCTGGATGTAAACAAGAAGAATTAGGAGACTAAACCACCATATATTATGGGTATGGCTGCACAAGAGTAAGGGAGGAAAAAGTACCTCCCATAACATAAAGTCTATTAGAAATCTGAACACTTTTTGAAGTGTGAATAATGTCATGATAATAATTCAAGAGGCAAACATAATTATATGGTATTTAGACCTGTGTGCTGTAATAGCATAAACAACTTCTAACTGCAATTGTAATTTCCAGAAAGCTGCATAGTAAAAAAAATTCTCACGTTTCCACTCTTCGTTCTCAATGCTGAAAGAAACTATAAGCTAGATTCATGTTAAAAAGAAATAAATTCTGCAATTCTAATAAGACTTTAACATTTTAAGGTATGTATGAATTTGTAGCTGTATGTCAGATGAAGTTAAGCACAGTAGCTGAGCACAAAAGCAGATTATTATCTTTCTGACTTGCCTTAGAATTTCAGTAAGTTTGGTGCAAACTAATAAACAATGTTAGCACAAACACCTTTCTCTCCACTTGCCTATCTATACTGTAGCTATAAATTTGACATTTACAAAAAGCTCACCAAACTCCTCAAATATTTACTAAAGTCCAATGTTCCTATTATTCCTTTGATACAGGTAAAAATTGTACAGAAATAGTTGGACAGTGCCAGCCATCTACGTGTTTCAATGGTAACTGCATCAATGTTACTCCAAACACTTTTCTTTGTGAGTGTGACAAAGGCTTTACAGGTAGGAAATGCCTTTTTTCCCTGTCTTACAACAATAATTTTATCCGATATAATAAGGGAACAAACTTCTGCTCTATTACTACAGTTATTTTTGGTGATTATTGCACAGATTGCCATATCCTTAGATTTTTAAAAATAAGTTTTTAAAATATAGAAATCAGACTTCCAAATTACTCATGTACTGAAGTAAAAACATATAAATGATAGAAATTTTTCATAATCAGATGCCATCCACAAGTACCTTTCTTCTATTTGCAGTATAACAGAGGAAGACTCTTAATCACTGACACACTAGTTTTGAAATACAGAGTTAGCAAAAATCAGAATTCTTCCTGGATGGATGATTTTAAATGGTCATGACATTTGTATTCATAATTGCAATATCCTCTAATAGATGTATTAGAAATATAAGATGGGAATATTCTAAAGGGTCAGTAATGTCAAGATTTTGGGGTGCAACTTGATTAAAAAGAAGGTAAATAGTTTGTTTATTTATGATATATGGGACAAATAAGATGTTTTAATGAGAAAAGCTTGAATGAAAAAATGGATCTAAAACCATCCTATTGTAAACACTTTTTTGGGGGATTAAGATAAGAGTGAAAAACTTCTTTCTCGTACTTCACAGCAGAAGTTCACTGTATGGATGTGAGAAAAGTAACAATATTCAGAACATTCTTTAAGAAGGAGACAAGTATTAAACTAGCTCTTGAATATTCAAAGACAGTAAAATTTTCAAAATTTCTCTTTCTTGGAAGCATCACTTATCCTTGTCAATTATAGAATAGAAAGAAATCATTACATTGAAATGAAGAGTTAAAAGGAAAAAAAAAGCATAATGGAGTTAGAGGGATCAAAGAACCAGTCTTTATTTTCACAGTGAAAGACTGAAGGTTCTTGTTGACATTTTAATTAAGTCTGTATAGAAATATATTTTTTAAAAATGGTATAGACATGCTGAATTCTAAATTCCTAGTAAATCTGTTTGCTATTGTCTTTCTTTCACTATAGAAGCATCATGGTCAGCATAATTATGAGAAAACTGAAAAAAACCCTCTTTTTTTCAAATGAAAAAGTCCATTACTAAAGTTTCAAGAGCTGGTTTTCCACCCACTCATGGTCCATAACTTTTTCAAATACTTACCTTTGTTCTTTCACACAAATTTTGTAAGCACAACACTTTTGAAATTTTCCCTACAAAAATCTTTTTTATCCTTCCTATTTTGACTTAGTGAGGGACAGGAGAAATGAGACAGGAGGGACAGGAGAAATGAGACCCTTCCAGACGCAGTAAATCCAATCCTATAACGACATGAAAATAGTTTAATACTCTGAACTACTGGAGGGCAAGATACACTGCAACCTGCTCTCCAAGTAGCTGGTAAGGATTGAAAAGGATAAAAGGAGACTATAAAAGGAGTTACTAGTGTAACTAGATGCCTTTTTATTCTCTACTTAGCTAAAAGAAAATGGGGAATCCTTTCTTGTTTCTAACCATGAGTATCGTAGGAGGAGAAGGATTTTAATTTTTTTTTCTGGTTCTGTAGTATAACAGGACAGATTCACTAATATACAGTATACTTTTACAATTATTTCCTAACCAAATGTGGCAGTTTAAGCCTACATGTCTTCCTACCATCCTGTGTAAAGATTTACTAGCACAAAGGCAATTTTAAGAATAGCTACCTAAAAGAATACTACTATGTGAAAACAGACATTTTTTCTAGGAGAACAGACATTTTCCTATTGTTAGTCCATTACAGCAACTCTATTGTATTCTCAGCCAAGGTGAGTTGTGTAATTATGAATCTTGTAAGCTGAATGCTATTTTAAATGTGTGAAATTGGCAAAAAAAATTGAAAACATTCCTCTGTCTTGATATTAAACTTGCACACAGAACACAAAACATAAAAACAAGATTGTGCACATTATGTTTAAGATTTTGTAAACTTTGTCCTACCTTTTTTTCTAACATGAGGCAAGACACTGACAGTAACTAGTTCACATGACCTGAAAAAAAAAAAAAATATACTTGTTACTCTATATTGATGGGATGTAAATAAAATTATAATAAAATAAAAATATTCTGAAAGCATTTATTCAAAATAAGTAAAGGTTGCTGAGTCCAAGTTGTTATATTCACAAGGATAGAATGGATCTATTAGACCAGCAATGTCTCTTTACTCTCTTTACTCTCTCCTGAAGGAAGATTTTTAGCGTAACAGCAAACAGCTAGCATTAGGTTTGCCAGTATTCTTATGATTGAATACTCTGATTCATACCAGAATTTGAATGCTTAGACTTATTAAAAAGCATTTAGAGGAAAGGAATACAGGTAAAACAGATGGGGTGGGTACAGAAAGGATGGGGGGAAAAATAGGCTGGTAGTGTACAAGCAGTTTCTGCTCAGTACTCTTGTCTGGCTGAGACCTGCACTGAATCACTGTAGTCTATCCATTCTTTCTTATTAAATCCTTTCTTACCTCTCTTTCCACATAAACTCACTGTCTCCCCATCTATGTATTGTAAGGTCCCAGTGCCAGAACTAGAGAAAAAAAAGTGTCTGAATTTGATGTCTGCAATTTGAGTTAGACCACTGGTGATAGGGCCCTAGTAACTTTGGTGCCAGCATTTGGAGTAAATGAAGGTCTCAGCATCAGCAAGCTGAAGGAAGACCACAGATTATAGGAGCGTGTAAGAGAGTCAATTTTGGGCCAGCAAGGGGCATCAGACTGGGAGAGATGGTGACTAATATGCCTAGTGCCAATTGGAGCAGGTGAGAGTCCCAGCACCAGCAAAAGAAGAGGGCAGCAAAAGTGCCAGGGCCAGTGTGCACTGGCAAGAGTCACTTGGAAGATAAAATGTTTATATTTTCCTCTAAGCTGGTCTCTGACTGTGCATGCAGACGTGCACATGCACATGTGCATGTGCAGCTCATTAGCACCCTTCAACTGGACTGTCTCTTGAGTAGGAGGCACAGGATCTGGGCATCAGTATTAGATGAGCAGAGGTGCCTCACTGCTATTGAAAAGCTTCACAAAAGTGTTGGTCTTTGTGAAACAGAGGATAAGGGACTGTGTATTGAAGGGGTTCACAAATGTGTCGGTCCTCCTGAAATAAAGGATAAGGGGCTGTGTATCTTCACCAGCAAGCTTCAATCCTTATCAGTCAGAGAAGATTAGGATTTGGCTGTTTGTACATATGTTTTGTGTGAGCTCTGGGTGGGTGCTGGTAAAGGCAATGCCTTATCTGTGGGTAGTCTATGTAGCTGGTTGCATGAGTGTACTCTGCATGTGTGCATCTCTGGCATACATGTTCATCTTGGCTGAGCCTGCAAGCAGGAAAGCAGCAGCTGCATTCATTGGATGGATGGGACTCCCAGGTCTTTGGGCTCACTGGGCTAGGGTTCAGCAGCTGGGAAGGAGGTTCTCCAGGTGCCAGAGTCCACCAGAGCAACATGTCTTTTAAACATCTCTTAACAAAGAGGATGACTCAGAAATTTTGATGGATGTTATTGTCCTGTTCTGAAGATGCATATAAAATTAATGTGACTCATTCATAAGCTAGAGGAAATAACAATATCTTAGCTACCTCTGTAGTGGTAAAGCTCCATATGCTTACCCTAGATAACATTTAGTGTCTTAAGAGAAGTAGTTTTCCATTTGAATATGTTTTGTTGAATCTTTGTGGCATTTTGCTCCTTAGGTGGGAGGATTAGACTGATTGAAAACAACCCTTTGTCGAGCACTTGAGATTGAGTTTTTTCACACATTCCTGTAAGAAAGGCTTGAATTTCTTGCCTTTCCCAATGGTCCAATTGACCTCTTTGCAGACTTTAATGAGTTCCCTCCTCACCTGAGGAACAGGAGATACTATGAGAATGAGGTGGTTTTGCTTGGAGCCACTATGCAGGAGCTTCAATCATCCAGGCACTCTAGTTTAAAATGTCCTGTTTGCTTAATTGGCGAATTACACCCAGACTCTTTTGGGAAAGGTCAAAAATGTAAAGATACTTACATACATATATAAAAGAAGAATTTATTGTTTGCACAATGACTGTTTTAACAGCCTAATAGTTCAATTTATCTAGTACTAACACTCATTGCCCAAATTAATACCCAAAGGGTTCTTAATAGTACCCCTGAAAATATTATGCAAAAAGGTTTTTTACTATCTATTTTTTTTTTTTTTTTACTTTGGTATTATGCTCAGTTTTCCAGCCCACCTCTTGGTCAAATATATCCATCTCCCTCAATAAGAGGGCACAACAATTGCAGCAAGTAGTCAGCATTTTGTGGTATTCATTGAGAGAAGTGCTCCATTCACACTGGAAGTTTCTCTCCTATCCATGAAGAGATTATCTTAGTCTACTCATACATGTTTTCATATCATTGCCTACTTCTACCCAGGCTACCAATGGGAGCCTGGCAGTGGTCTCCAGTCGCGTGCCACAAAGGGCTGTGATTTGTCAGACAGTAACTGAGCTGGGGATGGCCTGAGCCCCTCCCAACATGTACCATCCACAAAGATGAAGCTGAAATAGGGGAGACAGCCATCACTGGTCCCGAGCATAGGGTTTAACACAAACTAGAAAAGTTCTGGGATCTTGCAGTCAGATCAGTACAAGGGCCAGTCTGAAGAGATGTACCTGCTACAGATTCTGTTTCTCAGTGTTTCTCTAAGGGACAGGGAAGATAGCTGCAAGGATGTGAGAATGGGGAATGAGTATGTTCTAATAAAATCGTTTGTCAGGTATGTCAGTTTCCTCAGAGAAAGCTGTATATTTATGGGGATTATGATTCTCAGTTGTAAAAATATTCTGTTTAAATTATTCTGGAAATATTCCTTTATCACTTATAATTATGACTAGACTGAAGAAAGTATGGTCAAATTTTTTGTCCATTTTTACGAATGAATACTGAAATGACCATAGTTATTTTAGTGTTAAAAAAATATGTTTTATCTGTGATTTCAGTGGAATTATGGTAATTTTTTTTCCACATCATTTAATGTATGTTTCATAAGCATTTCATAGACTATAGAACCATTAAGATTGGAAAAGACCTTGAAGGTCATTGAGTCCAATCTTTGAACAAACACTACTTTGTCAACTGGACCATGGCACTAAGTGCCACATCCAGTCATTTCCAGAATGTCCTTAAGTTAGTTGCTGAGAATATGAGACAAGTCTTTTCATATATCATTTGATGCTAAAGGAGTTCAGGCAATTGTCACTTCCGGGCTAGATAATTATAAGACTAGTATTTACTCTTCCAGACATGATGCAGATCAATTCATCTTAGCTAGTGAGAAAGATATCTGACCTAAGTAGGTTTAAGTTTTCTCAAATGTACTCTCCTGGCATGATTTCATTACATAATTCAGTACTCTATAGTTGAAAACTTCCTATTAATTTTGATAATCTTTCCATATTTCACAATATTTTTTCCCTTTCATTAATAGATTTACATTGAATTATAAGTAATTGTCATATTATTGATTATATCAACTCAACAGTGTAATGAGTAAATATGTCCTAGCACTTTAAAACTGATAAGTAGAATTACTCTGGGGAAAAAAAAAACAGGTGTGCATGATTCTTGTAGTTTATTTTTCTGCATGTAGATAAGTTTCTGAAATATTATTTTTCAGGGAAGGAATTTTTTCACTGCAAGATTATTGATATTACACTTTGCAATGAAATGATAACTGAATATTTTTAGGGGATTATTTCTATTAAATTAAATTTATTTTTATATAAATTATTATCCTATGCTATTTTAGTATGGAGAAGCTATGCAATTCTTGCCAAATCTTAACTACATTAAATTATTAGCATAATCACAGTATATACATTATATGAATGAATTTGTTGTGGAGTTACAGCACCTCCACTATATTAAGTAATACAGTTCATGTAGCTTTGTATTATCAGGCTGCAAATCAGACTGATAATCTTTCCCATCTCCTTACAGAGAGAAAGTCTCTTCAGTTTTTGGATATCTGTCCTTCCCTAGAGATGTTCACTTGTTATTCTTAAATTTCTATTACATTAATTTAATTTTTTATAGTTCTTCAAGAAAATCAAAGTAATGCCTATGCATGATCTTGCAAAAGGCAGTGAGAATTTTGTGTTGCATTATATATATATATACGTACATATTTAAATTATATTTTTCCATAAATTATTTTAAATCATTTCATTCATATGAATTAAAAGACATGCTTGTTGATAAAGGCCTTACTATATAAAACATTACTGTGAGTCCTCAAAAGCATGATGTGGAAGACCATGATTAATGTCTTAATACTCTTTATGACTGTACAATTAACAGTTATACAAATGGTCTTCTGGAAAACAAAGTTTCTTCCTGAAGAAACCTTACATTATGTTTATGTACTAAATTTAAACTTTGGAAAATAACGGGACCTGTGAAGTGCTAAAATACATAGCAGTATATAAAAAGAGCACAAAACTGATGGATATATCAGATATAGGCATAATTCATTAACTTTTTTATTACTGTTCCTAATCTGATCAGGACCATATATGACAGAAAACAAGAAATCAAAACCTTTTAAAGCAAGAAGAGTGTGAATAACGGTGCTTCAGGTGATTCAACTACAGCTTATAATAATTTAAGGGGATGTAAAATAAATTTTAAAAAGAAGAGGATAAGCTATCCAAAAGTAATCTAGACTCTAACCCCTTTTGTCAGGAGGCTTATCCATATTTATTATCATATAGAGTGCCTGGTTCAAGCTGCAGTTCCAGCCTGCTCCAACCCACCCACTACAGGTCATGGCTAAGCCCAGAACAGATGTAGGGGCACCTTGGGTGAAATGTGCTTGAGGAAGGGCAAAATGCTGCACATATATAGAAGAATAAAGTTTAAAAAAAAAAAACAAAAAAAAAACCAAAAAAAAAAATCAACCAACAGACAAACAAACAAACAAAAAAAACGGACAAGAAGTTCAATGAATGTAAAGACCAGTAACGGAAAGGGGAGGAGGTGCTGCAGTCATCAGAGCAGATATTCCCTTGCAGCTGGTGGTGAAGACTGTCGTGGAGCAGGTTTTTCCCTGCAGTGTGTGTAACAGTCTGGAGTGGTGTGAAATGAGGCCAAATAAAAGGAGGAGGAAAAGTGTATTCAAAATGGCACTGAGTACAGGTGTATTAATATTTTGTTATACCAAGAAAAGACAATGACAGATTAAAAAAACCCTAGATACTCATATTTCTTTTGAAGAAGGTAAATTTCTACATGATTTTGCGTCTGAAATATTTTGAATCTCTTTAACTTATCTCAAATGTTATATCTGGTTTAAGTAGACAGGCATTAAAAATGGGTAATGAGATCAGTGAATCAGAAAAGCTTCAGACCAAATACTGAATAAAATTTCCTTTAATGACAGTAGAACAATACTTAGGTATGTACTAATACGTTGTAGGATACCAGAGTGATCAACCTGCATATGCAGTTCTGAAGCACGACATCTGCAGAATCAACTCTTACTCTTGTAGTCTTGTATGCACTGTAAAGACATTCCAGATATGCTGTAAGTCCTAGACACCTTCATGAGTTTGTTACACAAGTATATATCCTTAATTGGCCAATTGTGTGCATCACACTGCAGTTGGAAACATTTCTGTATTTTTAAAGCTTCTACTTTGAACTGTCCAGGATGCCTTCCAAAGTCGTCTGATTATTCACTTTTACATAAATGTCGAGTCTGCAATAGCTTACAAAGAGAAGCACTGGTGTTTGAAAGCTTATCACTGGACAAGTATCACTTTTTCAACTGATTATAACTAGCATCTGAGTCACTATTGGAATTTTTGGTATGTTTTCTATGGTGGCTTATTTCAGATTTTAGCAAAATCATAATAAGAAGTCAGTGGAGACATTCATTTTGATCTTGCATGGTCTGCCCTAGAATTGTCTGTATCTCCAATGACAGCAAAGATATCACAGTAAGGAAGATAGTAACTTGTGTATTTCAGCCAAATGCCTAAAATATGATGGAGAAGTTCTATGAGTTTCATTTCACTAACAAAAAGGGATTAATCAAAAGATGCAAATAAATGGGGAAACAGGGAATGAGAAAATGCTTGGACATAGAGGCTAGCTAATTGTTCATTTTAGTTTATTGTTTCAATATCTGCTAGGTGATTCATGAGAGGAAATATCATCAATACTATTTATTAATGAAGTAACAAGTTCTGTAAAAGATTCTTTTGGGAAACAATGCTGCTTCTCTTACAACTTTAAAGCACACCAGTGTAATAATCTTTATTTAATTATATATATATATGTGTATATATATATATATATATATATGAAATATGACAAGCAGTAGGAAGCAGCAAGATCATTTCCATATGCCCAGAAGTGCACATGTATTTTCTTTTCTTAATAAACCTTTACAGATACATTATCCAGACTGTTTCATGTAACTCTAATCAGGGTAGAACTCAAAGCATTTAAAGCCAAGATTTAATAATAACTTTTTGTATAACTTAAGAAGATAAGATGAAACCACAAAAGACAACATAGTGGAGGAGTGGGTAAAAAAAGAAAAAACAGGAAAAAGATATTTGTTTCTATAAAACCGATTTGAATGTTTGTGATGCTTCACAGAAGATAGGCTCGGAAGGTGGTATCAGCTAATAAACGAAATAGAAGTTGGGATTTAGAGAACAACATTTTAAATTGCATTATTACTATTTAAAGACAAAAAAAAAAAACAACACCTTGAGAACAAAAGAAGATATAAAATAATGAAAAAATAAGAGGAATTGAAGTGGTTGAAATAAAACCAGAAACACTCTTTGCAAAAAGGCAAAAGAATGTGTTTTTAATACTGCTTATGGTTGGGTATCTAGGGTAGTCAACGAGGCTGATGAATGAAAGATTGCTGAAATATGGCATTCTTTGTTAACCATAAACCACAGCAAATACCAAGAACAAAAGAGCTCTACCTCAGTACAATGCTGGGCCTGAAATGGGAGATATGCCAAAGACTCCATTAAGTCCATAAAATATATCACTATTCATTTTTATGGAAGTGATTGGATAGTGGGGTGATGGATGAATAGAGAGATAGGTAGATAATACAACAGAGATTTCTCATGGTTTGAGTGTCATTATTCATATTTAGCAATCACAGCTGTATTGGTGAAGACAAAGCATACATTGCAATATATTGGTTAATATTGATGAAAAAATAGAGATGTAATATTTCTTTCTGGTTCTGCCTGTGCTGCCATTTCATTTACAGAGTTATAAATGATACTTGCTAAGAATAAAAAAAAAAAAACATCACAGAAGGTGATATGAAAGTTTAGAGAGCATATGGAAATCTCACAAACTCTGACAAAGCAAATATTAAAAATAATAGTCATTCTAGAAAGAAGACAAATTCTGCACAAAATAATGAAAGTGACATAGCCAATAAAGTTACTGCCACTTTGAACTGAGGACTGTTTAAAATTCTCAGCATTAAGCAAGTAACAAATTTCTAAAAGAAAAAAAACATGAAATCAAATCTCTAGTTTATGAGCAAAAATAAAAGGTTACTGCTATTATTTCACAGTGGGTTGACAATAATAGTTCATTAAATTCATACAGAGATGGAAAAAGAACAGAGTAAGATAGAATACTGTGAAACTGAAAAAAAAATAGAAGATATCACCCTTACATTAATTCTAGCTGCAATTTCAGTAAGGACTGTGCAAGCAAAAATATATATTCTTGAAAGATTTTATGACTGAAATAATGTCAGCTGAATTCCAGGTAACCATATCAGAATGTCCTAAGTCACTCATCATGACACTGTAGGAGAGAAGCTCAGGTGTTTTGACATGGATCTGGCTTATTCACTGGACAACTGTAGCCTCACTGGAATTTTGTGGGCATAAATGTTTTGCATAATAGGTATCAAATTTATGTATCCTATTATAAGATATAGGAAATAGGAATAGAAAATAATCAATCTCAGATTTCATGATAAAGGAAGTTTATTGATAGGATCTACAATAGCAAAAGTGTTCTGCACAACAATAGAAATCATAGTATCTGTCTGCTTATGTTTTTATAAAAATGTGTGTTACAGTGTTAAACTATTCTATATCCACAGGTTTTACTGCAGCTTCTCACAGTAAAATGTATAACCTTCTCCTTGTTTAATATGACAAACTTCTGGTGAAAAATATGCAGCAATCAAATAGCATATTCATCTATCAATGTTTAAAATATTGTGTTTTATAGATGTTTATCAGACACCCACAGACAAAGGTGATTACATTTGGAAATTTACACCTACTAGTGAAGACTGGTTGTTAGGAAAGTGAGGTGTGCAAATATGCATTAGAGATGATCAACAGTGGCAACAACAATTGTTGCAATTTGAGTAAAGAAGTTAAAGCTGTAATAATGAAATTTGCTAAATATACTAGTTAGGATGTTCCTTCAATAAAAAAGAGAATTAGAAAAGTTTTACAGGAAGACTTGGGTGACCTGGAACACTGAGAAATAAATGTACTAAATGTTATACTTATAAAGAACTAAAAAAAAATATATCTTCAAACCATAAACATTTTGGAGGACTGCTTGCCTTCAAACTTCAAATTGCCTATTAACCAATCCTTGTCTGTGAGTATAAAGTCAACCAGAACATCTCTCCTCATTGCCTCTCTATAGTTTGGGTCAGGATGTTGTCATCAAAGCTCCTTAAGGACCTCTTGGATTGCTTATGCTCTGCTATGTTGCTTGAGCAGATTTCAGTGTAATTGAAGTCCCTATGAGGTCAAAGTCCTGTGAACACAAGTCTGCTTCTATTGGTCCAGACAAGGCATCACCACTTGTTCTTTCTGGTCAGCCAGTCTGTAGCAGCCACACACCTGTCACCTCTACAGCTCTGCTCTTTCAACCTCACACATAAGCTCTCAGTCAGCTTATCATCCATATCCAGGTGGAGCTCCACGTTTCTGCCTTTTACTCACATAGAGAGCAACTTCTCGTCCTTGTCTGCCCTGCTGATCCTAAAGAACCTGTACTCCTCCACTGAAGCACTCATTAAACAAGCCATCTAATCAACCTCTGTGATACCAAAAAAATTATAGTCCTACGGTAGCACAAAGTCCTCCAGTTTCTCCTGTTACTCTTCTTGGGCAGGGTTGCCTGAAATAAAACATCTCAGTGTGCTGATTTCCAAAAACAGTATTTTTTTTTTCCATAATAGTGTTATCTAGGCATTCCTTGCTTTCATGCAAATGCTGGGGGTGATCTTGCTTAAGCCATGTTTATTGGTTTTATGTTTCTTTTTGTTCACATCCCTTCAGACTCTAGTCAACTCTGCCTGTCACTCCCTTACAGGCTGCTGGTAACTCTCCCTCTCCTCTCTTGGTTTCTAGTTTAAAGTTCAAATCAATCATCATTCTGGAAATAATACCTTTGTCCTGCCTATTCAATAGGGATCTACTCTCTTCCCAAATGTAGATTGTTTATTGTTATAAAAGTGAATATACAATGTAGTACTTTCAAGAGGTTATGGGGCTCTACAGTTCAAGAAGTCTTTTAGTTCATGTATTCCTGTGAAGTGAATTTAATGCTTTTATCAATAGAAGGCTGTTGCATGCCTGCATAAGTGGCAACTGAACAACCAGAAAAGACCTACTCATTCTGGCTTGATTAATTTACTTGAGGATGGCCAGTGCAAATTTTTGTCACCAAGTAGCATTATGTTTTTAGAATCATAGAATCATAGAATATTCTGCATTGAAAGTTATCCATCAGGATCATCAATCCAACTCTTAACCCTGCAGAGGACACCCCAAGAATCACACCATGTGTCTGAGACCATTGATCAAATGCTTCTTGAACTCTGTCAGACTGGTGCTGTGACCACTGCCTTGGAGAGTCTGTTCCAGTGCCCAAACACCTTCTGGATGAAAAACCTTTTCTTGATGTCCAACCTACACCTCCCCTGACATAACTTCATGTCACTTCCTCAAGTCCTGTCACTGGTCACAAGAATGAAGAGATCAGAGCTTGCCCCTCCACTTCCCCACATGAGGATAGTGAAGATCACAATGGGGTCTCCCCTCAATCTCCTCTTCTCCAGGTTGAACTATATACTCTATATAGCATAGTGTGCTCCTGCTAATACCATATAATATTTTTAATTCAGCCTACTTAGTAGCAGTCTCATATGGATCCTCAAGGAATACGAATTGGAAAAAGGAGATATGAGGCAGCAGTTTTAATGGCAGTCAAAATGTTTGGAGAGAAAGAAATACTGAAAAAGTAGACTAAATTATACAACTAAAGAATACTGTGATAGAGTCCTGTAGAGGAAACCAAGAATTTTTTAAGAAATTCTTGATGCTTTAGAATAAATTAAGAATTATTTAAGAGTTTAATAAAGAAGCACAAAATAAATTAATAACCCTAGTTAAAATATAAAATAAAGAAATTAATAATAACAGAAGGTTAATATGGTAATACACCTGCTAAGGTAATCATCAAAAGTTAAGGGCAATGGTGTCACTGCTGACTTGTCCACAGCAGTAAAATCAATAAATTTGTATTTCCTGGCAGGAGAGTCTCTGTATCATATTCATAGGTTGCAATGAAGTAAGTTATAACTTTAAAGGCCTTTACACCAAACTACCTATCATCTATGTGAGAAAAAACAGCTGAGCAACAGATGATGAAAAGGTAAATATTTTCTTAATGTAAACACATGTTATTTCACTTGTTATTTAGCCAAAAATTAATATTGTGCTGGCTGTCTTCACATAATAGGTCAGACTTAAAGAAGCAACTTTAATCCACATCATCAACATCCAGATTGAAACAGTAGTAGTAATATTTGCTTAGCTAAATTGATTGCAGCCTATATGTTGCTAGGCTTTTCCAGAGATATATTAAAAATGAAAATAACATGAAAATAGTAAAAATTAAAATGAAAGTGGGACTAGTTCACAAACAAATTGTTTCACAAAAATTGGATAGCTATATCTGGACATCACCACCAAAACTCTTGTAAAATTGTAAGCCTTAATCATTCTTTCTCAGTGCCCCATCCCTCCAAAGCTCTACAGTGTCAGATTTCCATCAGAATAGCCTAAATCTTAAACTGCTTGCTGTGTTTCTAGATATTTTTTTTACAGAGTCATTACTAATTCAATACAGGAAAAATCATTTTTATAGCTTCTTCATGAAAAATTAATCTCATTTTTTAAGACATCATCATTTGTAGCCACTGTAAATTATCATGCTATTTTGTACCAATTAGTAAGATAAATGCTATGAAAATATTTTGTACTTTTCCCTGCAGTCTCTTTTTTCAATCAATTTTTCTTGAAGGCCTTAGCAATATCAGCATAGGTTCTCTGACACAACATATTACTCTTAGCCTTTAGCTTTATACATTGTGATGGTACTGTTGCCATTCCGCTTCAGATTTATCTTGAGCATGTCCATGTAATGCTTCATCAGCCTTCTTTTCAGCCATGCATGTATATATTATCTATCACCTGACATGGAGACACCTGGACAAGTGTATTTGTTCTTGAAAAAGCATCCATCTGTGTTGTTCTTCTCTGTAGTCAAAATTATATTCTGTCAATTTATATAAGCAAAATCATTCATACAGATTCATACAGAAAACACTGAGATGCTTCTTCTGATGACTGAAAGTTTCTTAATTTCTGCACATTAACATAAAACTAGTTTTGAAAAAATGATAGAACATTCTTGCATTCAAAATTATTAATGATGGGTTTTTATTGTCCCAAGACAGAACTCAAATTCATCTCTTTGCTTTCCATGTATATTTTATCAGTTATATTGTCAACCTAGCTAAATTCTCACATAGATTATTAAGTTATTCAGTAGCAATGCACAGATGTAATGGACTTTTCAACATCTTCTAGCTCTTCAGTGCTGTGAAGATGGATGAGGATCTTAAATTTCCTTGATGTTGATGTGAAGGCTTAATTGTTTTTTTTCTTTAATCAAAAAAGTTGATGATATATGACATATCTCATAATATGCACATAATGATTGGCAAAGAACAGTCTATAGCCCAGCAATTATATAAATTTTGATTTAGCACAAAGTCTCTCCCTTACATATACTGACAAATACAGGTTCCTTTCTGCCAACTAAGTACAATGTACAGGTTGTACTACCAAAGAAATTATTGCATTGTAACTTTTTATCGCTGAAAGACCTAAAGTCCATTTTAAACAAGGATGTGTCTCACCCATTATGAATGAAAAAAATTATTTGAAAACTTGCCTGTATAATGATTTTTTCCTGATACCTTCTGAGAATCTGATAGCTGATAGTACTGAGTGGTTTGTATTGATGCATATTATTTTAAATGCCCTTAGTTGTATATATCATACCAGCTTTGATAAGGGTCATGGTTTAAGCCCAGTAGGCAGGAAAGCCCTACCCAGCCTTGCTCACTCTGAGCAGTGAGATGGGGGAGAGCATCAAAAAGGCGAAGGTGAGAAAACTCACTGAGTTTTGAGGGTTGAGATAAAAACAGTTTAATAGGTAAAGATAAACCTGTCAACACATGAACAGCAAATTAAGGAATTAATTCACCACTTCCTGTGGGCAGGTAGCTGTTCAGCCATCACCAGGAAAGCAAGACTGTCTCATGTAATTGTTATTTGGGGAGACAAACACCATCAGTCCATATATCCATCTTTTTTTCCTTCTTTTTCCAGCTTTTTGTTGCTGACCATGACACCATATGGTGTGGAATATCACTTTGGTCAGTTGTGGTCAGCTATCCTGGCTACGTTCCTTCCCACCACCTTTTGCACCCCCAGCCTGCACAATGTTAGAGTGGGACAAGGAGCAGAAAACACCTTGATATTGTGTGTAAGCACTGGTCAGCAACAACTAAAACACGCCTGATTTTTCAGAACAGCTTTTTGTCACAAATCACACAGCACCATTCTAACTACTATGAATAAAATTTACTTGATCCCAGGCAAAACCAGTAAAATCAGAAACTGAATAGATTAGCTAGAAATTTATTAGGATCAGTACTGTCAAGCATAATTCTCCTAATAATATTTTTATCACTGGGAGAATTAGTATGGTCATTATCATGCCTGAGGAGTCATTTTTCTATTTGAAGAGATGAACATTATCTTTCAAGTGAAAAAATGTTCTTTATATGAACTTTGTCAAAAGCAGTCTTTCTGAGTCAGTAATGTCTCCTATATTTCTGCATTTTGGTGGGAATGCTGCAAATTTCTGTTGAATGACTCTATTGCAGCTGTTAAGTAGTTTTAAGCATATCACAAAGGTGGTACTGCTGCTATCTGCTTCTTGACGGGTAGCTTAAGTTTCATTTAGCATTTTGTCAGAAATGATAGATGAATGGTTTAATGGTACTGAATTGTTCACCTTGCACCAGGATTCAGGATTTCTTTTCCATCAGTTGACCGAATTTGATAATTTCCATTGAATTATTGTGCAATAGCACCATCATAGGGACATATATAATTTGAAGCCACTGCAAAGATGTTTGATGTAATACCATTTTGCATTTTATTGATATTTATACTTTCCTTCATTAGAATTTTAAAACATTTTAATTTTTATGGAAAGCAGCTTTTTTATTTGCCAGTTTTTACATTTTACTCTAGCTTTCTTCTACATTTATACTTAGAGTGTCCTGATGAAATTATTTTTAGAAGAACTCTAACACATTTACATTTACCTTTGACAAAGCAAAGATCATCCTCTGAGGTAGTGTATCCTGTCTGACTTCGACGCCAGCTGAAAAAAATCAAAGAAATGTAATGTTAAATTAATATCAGTATTAGATACTTCATCTCTCTTCTCCGCTGTTGGATACCCATAACATTCCCTATAAGAAAAAACTATTTTCTTTTATTAAGCTGCAACAAGAAAAACTAGTACGTGATTCCTAATCATTGTCTCTCACTTTTTTTTGTAGCACTTCCTAGAATTAAGGTATTTACCAGTGGGTGCTAGTCTGTTCAGACCCCAAGAAGAAAGGCACTCAGGCCCTGTAAAGTCTTATGCTAAATGATAATTTAAAATTATTTCTATAATGGATAGAAAAATAATAATAATAGCAAGAAAAGATAAAATAGTATACACAATCTTTAACTGTGTAGATTCTAGTAACTCCAAATTGTGTAGTCTTCAACAGTCCTCAACACACCATCCAGACCTCTGTGCTGACTCAGTGTGTGGATTGGGTTACACTATTTTGGTCATTCACACGACTGCAGGATTTTCTTGGAGGGAAAATCTTGAAATACTTCTTGTACTTGGAAGCTGCCATCACATTTTTCCAAGGCTAGGTTTTTTTTTTTTCCTTAAATTGAACTCAAATTTATTGAAATTGTCTTTGTGAAACCTGCTCATTTAAATTTTGATATTGCTGCTTCTTTTAAGATATGATTCCCTTTCTATTTGACTTTGTTTTTTCAACAGAACACATAATCTGAGATAGTACTAGAATATGTTTTCTTCAACTATTTATGAAAAGCAATATCAAGTGCTATATTACAATAAATGTGATATAAATTTCATTAACATACTTGTTGTTTTCTATGAGCATATACAGGTTTGACAAGATTTGTAGCTTACAAGTTGTGTTGTCCTATTTTTGCTGTTTTATGGTATCTTTATTGTCTTCCAGGTATTTGCAAATAGCTTGATTACTTGACATTTTCCATTTAATCTTTTAAAAAGCTAAACATTAAGAAATAATTCCATTAATTTCTTCTTCTCTGCTCTTCTGGTTCGCTGAATCTGAACCCTTGAATATGTTATGATTGGTATTTAAATCGTAATTGTCAGGCATCCTGTGACATGTAGCAACCTATAAGTTCATATTCTCACTCAAACTTCATGTTGCATAGGTAATTCTGACACCTGCAACTTCTAAGCTACCTCTCAATTGCCTAACTAGAAAAGTGCTAAGCCTAGACTATGTATGAAGATATATTTTTCCTTCTCAGGTGATTAAAGTATTACAGTAATGATGACCAGTGCTCTGAAGCTCAGTAGTATACTATTTCTATTTTCTATCCTAGAGCTATGCTTATCTAGATCCTTTCTTTAAATAAGGACTCGAGGGTTTGCCATTTCATGCCATCAACTTTGTGACATTATAAAAATACAGTTTTCTGACCTCCTTTGTTCTTTACTTATACTCAAGTGAGTATATTACCTTTAATAGTAGTAAAATAACCAACTGCCTCTCTGTAACACCAGTAGCTGGCCAACCAGTTACTTAGGTACAAAATGGATTTGTTAGTAATCACACACTGTTTGGTTTCTTCCTCCAGTCTGCCAACCCAAAGGCTTCCAGTTAAGGTGGCCAAGCACTTCTAAACTCTACCTACAGCATTGGCATGTCACTTTTTCTACTTTTCTGCAATGCTTGACTTAATAGAGTCAAGAATAAAAGGAAGAGTGTAGAAAATATATGGAAATTGTATGCTCATAGTAAGAACAAATTGCATATTCCCATTTCAGTTTTCCTATCTGTGGCTTCTACTTATCTATTCAGGTGGTAGGTGCTAGATGGTGAAAACATTCAAGGCCAGGTTGGACAGGGCTCTGAGCAACCTGGTCTCACTGAAGGTGTCCCAGCTCTTTGCAGGGGTGGTTTGACTCCAACCCAAACCAGTCTATGATTTAATGGCCTCAAATTAGAATCTATGCCTAAAGGAAAAAAGTAGAGAAGAATGTATTTCATGAGTTACAGAAAACATATGTACATATATATATATGTATATATATATATATATTATATATATACATATAGAATTTCCATTTAAACATTTTTTTAGGAATGACAAAAAATTACTGATTCACATTTTGATTGTTAGGCTCTAAATGCATGAAACTAATTTCTAAATACCGCTTAGTCAGTTATTGCATAGATTAGTATTCTTATCTAATGCAGACTCAGCACATTTCACTAGTTTGCATCCTATTTCTTTATATTATTTTTAAATCCATCCACAGCAAAAGCTGTCCCAAACAAATTTCAATAATTTTTCATTACAGACTCTCATTTGTGTCAGACTCATTTTCCAGTGTGACCGAGATAATTTTATGGATTTAATTCAGTGATCATTTACAAAAAATTGAAAACCCCAAGTCAAACAGCATTCTGTAAATGAATACACATTTTGAAAATCAAGAAATATGCTTTGAATATACTGAATTGCAGTTCCAAGACAACCATGGCTTTATTGGACAAGAGGAACAAAAGGCTTAAGCATTTATTTAGTTTTATGGATAAAAAACAAAAAAAGCCAAAACACATCTACTTACTGTGTACTCATGTTTTCAATGCAGTTTTTTTTTTTTTTAATTTTTGATTTATTATTTCGAACAAATTGAACTGGATTTAATTATACACATTTATTAATCATTGTCCTTTTAAAACAATTGAGTTCCTCATTGATGTGTCAAATCTATCAATAGTATTAGATCACTACAACTGTGTTTCTAAATAAAGATGTTTCTGAATATATATTTTAACAACAAGGCAAAATGTAATTGATGCCTAATATACATGTATTGTGCAATAAGTTTTCAAGAAATTAATATGATCTTCTCCACAATGAGTGGGCATACCTCTGTTTTATTAAAATTTATTTTGATTTCCCATACTGTTGTTTTTTATGGAATGAATTCTTTCTGGATGATATGCATGACTTTCCCTCATTATTTATAGCTTCTCAAACTTTTGGGGGAGTTTAGAGAGGTTCCTATTTCTTGTGTCTTCACTGAGCTCGGGTATGCAGGGTGTGTGTATGCAGTGTGCCAAAAAATAAATAAGCTGATGTCCTTGGTATTTATTACTTTAATTAGAAGTGAATAAACATAATTTAACTCCATTATCTCAGTTACATAATAGAAGGCAGGCAGAAAGCACATCAAACTTGATGTAGACTTGATGTAGGCTTGACCCTAAATATGTCAACCGTGTTAGACAATTTTAGAATATCAAAATCCTTGTAGAGTGCAGGTGCCTTGAGGATGAGGTAGTGTTTGTTCAGAGGGTATTATATCACAGTTCAGATAGACACCACTCATTTTCCAAAGTCCAACCACCAATCTAGAAGCTTTCATGAGCTCTAGGTTGCAGCACCTGCTTCCTCTCCATACTCACAGTCTTCCCTGCTTAGATTTGTCATTGCTGTGACCTGCATATGAAAGACCTGATCACTGTACCCTTATGAGTGCCATGACTGCATATTGATGTGGAATATAGGCATGCACTCTTCACTTGATATTTCCAAAAGAAATCTATTTCACTGCAGGAATAAAGAGCTTAATAAGTGTTCAGTACAAAAAGCTGCAGTTTCACAGTTTCTTACTGTTATTATTGCCCTTTAAAGCCAGCAGGTAGTCTTTATTCAATTAATTTCATAGCATATCACTTAGTAGGCACCATTTTATCAACACTTGACAACTAAAGCACGCTTTGCTTATATGAGTGGGTTTTTTTGTTGCTATTGTTTTATAAAAAGAAAACATAACCAGAACTGTTTCTGAAGCCATTTTTATTCAAAATACAGAAAGCCTTTATACACTACCTTAAATACTGTACAACACAGAAGCTTCTGTGGGTGCCTATTAACACTAGAAACATACATGGAGTTCATACCACTGTTCATTCCTGTAGAGAAATGCTGTGATGTACGAAGAATATTTTTTTTTAATCATGGAGGTCATTGCAAACGCAGAAAAGTTAGAAATGTAAAGCAAATGTCATACAATTCCTCTTGAGATTGATTCAGTCTAAATATTTTCCTTTTCTTCAATGGGTATTCTTGCAAAAGGCAAATTTTTAATAGTTTTAAGACATTGCATTGAGTAGACTGAAGAACTCTAGAGTCTGAAGAAAAATAAATTATGTACATGTTTCATTGATTTAAATTATATTGTACACTTTCAATTCAATTTAATACAGTCTAGTTTTCTCTTTGTAATTATGTTAGTGGGGGAAAATTACTAAATAAAAATTTCTCTTACATTTGAACTTGTTTTTTGGGGTTTTTGAACTCACTCTAGAGAATAATTTCTTTGGTTTCCTGCTGCCATCTGTTATTTTTCTCTTACCTAAGCACTTAGTGCTTACTGGTCAACTTGTGGTAGTTTGAATGTAAAGCCAGAGTGAACACGAGCAGTAATTTGAATTTCCTTTTGGCACGAAGTATGGCTACAAGAGCATATCAATCTAGAGTCAAGAGAGCTGCATTTCTTCTTCATCTCATTTTATTGCTATGACTTATTTCTTCCCCTTGGCTTTTCAGTTTTCTCCCAAGCTAATGGGTTCTCAACTCTGAGATACCTGAAAACTTGTCATTAATCACTCTGAAGTTAACAGATAGTGCACCTTTCAGCACTATCTTTTCTTTAACTTTGTCCACATAGTAATTAATCAAGGTCATGAAAATATAGAATTGTGCCTTTTGAAAGCAAAGTCACTTATCTTTTTATATCAGGCGGTCTGTCATTAGAAAACATATATATTTTTGCATCTTTTCAAAAGAACAGAGGACTGGTCAAAGTTTATGTGATTAAAAGCTAATTGCATATACGACTAGAAAGACCAGCATTCCTGAAAATAAATACAAATGAAAGAAATTGCATTCATTTTTTCTAGAAATGTATGGTTCTAAGAAGCATTATGTAATTAAGAATGGTAATACATTTGGGTCTTTTGCCATGTCATTTCAATTTAGAATTGAATGCTTTGTCCATTAATAGTGGACAAATTATTGGTCTATATATTCATGATTAAACATTTTATTTCTGGATGGTAGTTTATGTCAGAGCTCCAAATAAATAATTTTAAATAGTTTGGCTTTTAACCCATGGCTTGCTTGGAATCCATCCTAGGCACTGATGGTTTTGCCTATAAAGCAGACAAAATTCAACACAGGGCAGATAATGATTGTTGATTGATTATTTAATGTTTCAAAATAATTCCACTAGCTCTAAACAAGACATTAATACAGGACATCTTTTATCACTCTTCAGGGAGAAAGAGACCCTGGAAATTTTGATACATTTCCAAGAGTTCAGTTCTTGTTTTAATTTTGCTTCACAATGATTTATAAATATAATAGAACAGTGCTCTGAGCATGAAAATCCCTTGAAAGCTTTCCAGTAGACTGATTCCGATCACAAAAAAGTAGCTGCAACTTTGAACCTAGAGCCCAAAAACCAAAACCTACCACGTGTATGAACATTTGAAACGTTTCAGTATGTTACTCACCTAGTCAAAGAAGTCACAATTTATTCAATGTTCATAAGTATAAGCCCATAATCACAATTATATCTGCAAATGCATAAATAGATTTCACTGTTTATATATTTGATCATGAGACTGCATCAATAACTCCAGCACTTTTACATCTTTGCTTAAGAGAATCTCCTAAAATCAGCCTTTCTACACAAATACACACACACACACCTCTCATCTGGGTGAAAGAGATTTAGAGAGATAAAGAGAATATTTTTTAAAAAAGCATCTTCCATGTGTTTATTTATACAAATAATATTAATTGTAAACATATATAATGTTTAAAGAGATGCAAGATCAGCAGCAGCTTCTTAATCCAAATATTCAAATTTTTTAATGATATGATGTAACAGGGCAGTCACAGGCTGAAGAGAGAGTGGACTATAAATGAGCCAGTGTTACCAACACCAGCAGCATTATTTTAAAATAACAAAATGAGTTCTATGTAATAATGGCACCCATTCATAAGGGCACTTAAAAATGTGGGCAACATAAATAATTACTCTCGATTTCAATCTCAGTTGATCTGTCCTTTTTAAAAAAAAAGACAGAAGATTGCTTCTTCCAGAGACAAAAGATGAGTAGACATGAGATAAAAGCCTTAACAGCCTTAACAGGCACTATAGCAAAGAGGAGGAAAAGAGGAAAAGAGAAAAAGAGCAAAAAGTAAGCATCAAACATGAGTCAGCAGCATTGGAAAGAACTTCCTAAGAACTAGGATGACTGAACAGTTAGCCAAGAAATCAAGCCCAGAAACATTGCATCCAAGTGGAAAGCAGAGAAAGAATTGGAAGGGTAAAAGTATAAAATCTCTTGGGATGAGATACAGACAGTTCAGCAGGAAGAGAAAAAAGCCATGCATGCAGGAAAAGCAAAACAAGGGATTAATTCAGTAGGGGCCATTAGGGGACAGATGTTCTGCTGTTTTGAGGAAAGTAGGACTCCATCATATGTTAGTTTCTTGAGAGAAGTGAAGTAAGTTGAAGTTTTCCCCCACTTGTACCTTCTTCCCTGTAGCTCTTCTTGCTGAGTACAGTGTCATCTGGTCTGGGATGTCCCTTGGGTGGGTTGGGGTCAGCTGTTCTCTCTGTATCCCCTTGTAAATTCTCATGCACCTGCAGCCTCTTCACTGGTGGGGCACTGTGTGAGAGAATCATAGAGAGGTTTGGGTTTGAAGAGACTTTAAATGTCATCTCGTCCCAACCCCACCGCCACAGGCAGAGACAACTCCCACTAGACCAGGTTTTTCAAAGCCCTATCCAACCTTGCCTCAAACACTTCCAGGAATGGGGCAGCCACAATTTCTCTGCACAGCCTGAAAAGGCCTTGACACTGTGGGCACTGCTTAGCAATAACGATAACGCTGACTTGTTATCAACACTGTTTTCAGTACAAGTCCTTAACACAGCCTCATACATACAATTATGAAGAAAAATAACTCTATCCTAAAAAAATAAGAATAAAAAATAAGCAGAATATATTTATAATTGAGTAAAAAGCAATGACATTAAGACAGAACAGAAGTAAAAATTTGAAAACATGTCAGAATGAAGGAAAAGGACTAAAAAGGACTAGGTTTTTGGCTTATTGACTCATGCGGGCTTTGAGGATGGATGGAACTTTACAAGAGTCTTGATCTTCTAAATCAGTAATCTGCATAATTTTTCCATAATAGGATGAATAAAATCAAGAATATACTGTTTTGTATACCAAGACAATAGGTTGCTGCATAATCAGAAGTGCTTTCTGAAGAGGATACCATAAACTCTTCATTATATATACACCAGATTGCCTTTTTGTCTTGCCAGTTAGAGGGCAAAGACACTACTGATTAGCTGGCTGACAGTTTCTTGCACCTGTGAGAGACTGTAAAGCTTGTGGAGTGCAGTGAATATGTGATTTTTGTCATTAACAGCAGAAGGCTTCAGGCTGTGTACTGACCCAGCAGTGCAGGGTCTCAGACTCACCTTGGTCTGAGCTGGGTTTTACGACTGCTGCCTTCCCTGCTCCAGCTTCATCTCTGGAGATGGCCCCTGAGGAGAAGGGCACACTGCCACCCTTCAATCTTTGCCAGGAAAACAATAGCTCCTCATGCCTGAGGAATAAGGCTTCAGCTGGTAGTCTAGGAAAAGGATATGGTTTGTGATTAGAAAAATATGTTTAAAATACAAATAAAAATAATAATAGAAAATAAAAATAAAATAAACAAAAAAACCCCAGCAGCAACAAAAATAAAATGCACACACAAATAAGCTCTAGACTTGAGGCACAGGAGGAAGAAATGCCTTTTATAAACATCACAGTTGTAATCCAGAATTCTACACCATATTGAGCTCTGAGTTCCCTATGCCATTTTGCTATTTCCTTTAGTTCTTGGTTTTATATCCATGCAACTTTTATCATTTGATATCCCAGTCCGTCCTCAGCCTAGATACTAGCAAAAAAACTCCAAACATTTGTTGTTAAATAAAAAGTGAGACAATAAGGAGTATTTAGAAACTTTCTTGCTTTTTTTGGTTCCATCTTCAAAAGCAGTGTCTTTGGAGATGTAGCTCTAGTCATGTGGCATGAGATACAGTGATACTATCATGTAGCACTTAAATAGCTCAAAAATTAGTTTAGCTAATTTTTACAGTTTGGAGTTAATTTCTAAAAATTCATGTAATGAAAAATAACATAGGAGATTGAACAGAGCTTGTATGACTGACAATATTACATGTTCAGTAAGGCTGAATTCAGTAATTTTGATTGCATTTGTTTTATTTTTTTTTTCTTCCTCAGTCTGAATCATAGAATCACAGAATGGTTTGTGTTGGAAGGGACTTTAAAGACCAGGTATTTCCAAGCCCCCTGCCATGGGCAGGGACACAGTCCACTAGATTAAGTTGCTCAAAGCCCCAGCCAACCTGGCTTAAGACATTTCCAGGGATGGAGCACCATGACTACTCTGGGCAACCCATACCGATGCCTCACCACCCTCACAGTTAGGATTGCATCCTAATATCTAATCTCAACTACTTTGAAAAATGAGTAGTTTTAAAATCAGATAGGCAGCTATAAGCAAAGTACTTGGGAAGAAATATCCATTCCCTAATGCTACTGGAATTTTGGAGTTTTTTTCTATATTCTCAAATATTTAGTTCTGCTTTCTAAAGGTTTTTGTGACCCTTCAAGTCAAGAATAGGGTACCTAATGCATTTTGTTAACAGACCAGCCAAAACCCCTTTGTTCTAGCCAATTTATACTGAGTTTATTTGTATTTTAATAATATTCTATACTAGAATATAGTATCTGTTTTCATTATGAAGTGGAAAAAAATAATGTTCTCAACAGTGACACAAAATACCAGAGCTTTGAATTGGACTAGCCTGCGCTTTCACTCTAATATAGACTTATAGACTACATTGCCAAAGCTATGTTTTATAAAACGATAATGAGAACAATGAACTTTTAAAGAAACACGTTGCAGCAAAGAAAAATTAAAATAAAAAGCCTTTGTTGTGTCATTTTTTACAATATTGCTATCCGCTCCCCAACTCTTTTGTTAATCCAGTTCCCTGGTTTGAAACAATTTCTACACTTTACTTTATGGGACCATAGGGAAAACATCCTTCTGCCCTTAGCTGTGGTGCTTTAGTTCCCTGTTTTCTTTGTTTCTCATAAATCCTTTGCTTTAAGCTCACGTTTCTTGTCCCGTTGGTTAAAGTTCTGTCTGGATTCCTGCGACCATGGTTGCAGTCAGGAGTGGTTTTACCCCTTTCCTCCAGCACCTTTCTTCTAATCCACATTGCAGTAGACAATAAAAGTTAGGGCAGATGGCATTCCTTTATGCTTCTCACTCACATTCTTTTAAAAATAATTTTACATATACTAACTTAGATGGGCATTTTAATCTAGTAACAAAATGATCTAACAAATACCTAGGCTTTTCACGTGGAACTCTCTTCACCTATGATACAGACTTCCTTTAAAACTTAAGGTGAAGTTCCTTGCATAATGACAGGTCACCAGAAGTTTGTGCTTTGGGAAATATTTCCAGATACAAAGTCACGGGACTGATAACACCACTATTGAGTATACAAATCTTTCTCTCTAGCGTAGTGATTAATTACCATTGATGGAGAAAGGATATTAGAATTCATTGCACAGATTTCTTTACTCTTCAGGATTGGCATAGAAAGATGAAGGTTTCATGCTCATAAACAAGTTTCAAAATAAGGGTACAAGTACAAGACATTAGGTAATATAAGTAAGAAAACCAAATTAACTTATTTAATGTTATGCTTGCAGTTCCACATCACATCTGAATTTACCATTATGATTTACAAAATACTCTTTTCAAGCCCTCAGTATTTCTTGGAGTTTTATGTTTGAAATGTAGCTCTTCAGAGTCCTGGATCAAAATCTGATCCTATGGCAGAGCCCATTAGCACTTATCTCTCCATAAGCAGTAAATGTAACAATTTTGGCTGAGGTGGAGTGCACTTTCTTCATAGTGGCTAGTTTTGGATTTGTGCTAGAAACAATGCTGATAACACAGAGGGTTTTCTTGTTTCTGCTAAGCAATGCTTGCACAGCATCAAGGAACTGGAATTAGGAACTGGAACCAATATTTGAACAAGTTTCCCAGAGAGATTACAGTTTTCATTTTATGTGGTTTAGAAGACTAGGACAGGTAAAGCCCTGACTAACCTGGCCTGACTTCATAATTCACATCTTCCTTCAAGCAGGAGGTTGAAAGACTTCCTAAAGACTTCCTAGTGTCCCTTCCTTACACTCTATGATACCTGAGATGAAATTATCATAAATAGAGTGTGAATAACAATGTTATAAACCATGTTTAATTTCCAAATAGAAATAAACCCAAAAGTAAAACACATGGCAAATCTGTGTCATTAAGTACAGTTACAAAGCATGTGTTTTTTACAATGATGCTTTGCAATGTCTTCGTCTTCCATGGAAACTGTCAGTACAGAGGAAAAGAGATATGTTTGTCTCTGGACTCTGAACAAAATGACAAGATCCTAATCATTATCCGTTAAAGGAGCAAGAATCTTAACAACATTATGCATTTCAGGGCTGCTATATATGTTCTCTAAACATTACCCTGCAAAGCCATGCTCACTCATGTCTTATCCACAATCTCTCTTGCTCAGTAAAATATGTAAATCGATAACTTATACTTTTGGGAATACATTTCTAAAAGCAAGCATTGCAAACACTTGCAGCCTTAGTTAATAATAGCAGACACTGAGTATGTAGTGAGTCTTTTACATTTATGAACAAATTATAGCTTTTCACAGTGAGGACTTTATTAAGAAAAAACAGCTTGTTCACTGAAGTGAACAGGGTCCTGAAACCTTAGGGTTGCTGTGCTGCAGGACCTGTGATGCCACCACAGTGCACTCAAAGCAAGTCAAACTTTGTCATCATATCAAAGATCATTTTCCCGAGACCAGACCTCACTTGGTTTGTCTTCCCACTCTAAATAGTATCTCAACTGCAAACTTCTCTTCCATGCATCAGAATGCCCATACCTACTCAGAGGCAACATCCAAGGCAGTTGGTGACTGCATGGCGAATGTTGGAGTAGAGGTGCAAGGCTGTACTCTGGTAATATAATGTACCCTTTCCTGACTGTTTTCGTAGTTCCAGTCTTCTGTTCTTTGGCATGAATGAACACAAAGAAAGCAAGTAGGTCTAATATCCACATGCAAGAAGGCAAGCACAGAGATTTATAAAAATACTTCATAAAAATTTTTGAAGGAAGAAAATCTCGGTGGCAGGCAATCGATTTGGAATTGTGTGAGTACAAGGTTCATTATAATATTTTTCATAATTAATTAAAATACAAAGGACCATAGATCTTACAGTCTATAATAACATCATATGACTTATTTCCCCATCTGGAAATTGATGGTTTGAAACAATATCTTTAAAGTAGTTGGATGTTTATTGACATCATACCATGTGTCAACAGAACACAGTACCTAATCTACTTAATTGAGGAGTGAAATTCAAACACTAGAAAATATCAAAAATTGCGTGCAGTTCTTTTTTCACTTTGAAAAGCTGATGGCTATACACATTTCAAATTTAGTATGACTCATTTACTTTTTTTATAGAATTAGCAACAAAGCAGAATTTTACAAACAATATCACTATCTCCAGGAGGGATAAAGCCCAGTTTATACAATATATTGCTCCAAACATTTAAGTAAAATAGTGTCTGTCTTCGTTTAGAGGGAATTCCATACTGTGCGTCCATGATTTACAGAGTATTAAATAGAAAAAAGCCAAATTTATCTTACAATGAGATAATGACCACCTGTGAATTATGACAAAAAGTCAGTATTTCAAAAGATTTTCAAACCTTAGAGAAATCTTTGAGAATTCTTTGGGGTTTTTTTGCTGATAGATTTAAATCATTTATTACAAATAAAAATAAAACTTATTTGCTGAACTGTTCCAACTTAATATCAATAAAAGTCAACTTAGATAATTTAAATCTAGGGCATTTTTAAAAATGAATCAAAATTATAGATGCAGATAAAAGCACCATATATGAAAAGGGAAGGTTGCATAATCATTGCTCACTTTAATTTATTATTTAGTATATGTGCGAATGAAATCCCTAAATAGATAGGTAGGAATACTTCATATTTGAAGTTTCTTTTCTTCCTAGATATGAGACTTTTTTTTTGAACAGTAGTCAATCACTTCAAAATATGATTTACTACTTTGGCAGTAAAAGCAACAGACTCAAAAAACCTATTTTTATCAATCAGCCTTTGGAGATTGCTAGAATGGGAATGCTTCTGAAGATCCTGTTATAAAACACTTTTATCTGATTAGCTGAAATCCATTTGTTTAGCAAACTTTGAGGTATCCTTCATTTACTGACTGAATGTTGTGAACCATCAGATGTCTAAAGTTTGGTATCTAACCTTCAATATTTGTTTAGTTTGCCATGTTTAGTTAGAAGAAAAGCAAGCATCCCATGAACAATCAGTCCTAGGTAAGTTTTTTGGATGGAATGAACCATCCTATAAAGGTAACCAGTTTAAACTCTTGGTTCTAATAGAGGTTAGAGAGAACATCTAGTTTTTAAATTGTTGAGTTAGGTCATATGAGCTTGCTTTTTACATATTACTGAGCACAAATTTCCAAACTGGAAGAAGAACACAGTTTTCTGTAGAATTTTCACTTAATACTTGAGGGGTCTTCTCATTAACCTAGAAAGTGTCTTCTATATGAAATTAATATTTTTGATTCACTTTCCATGTATTTTATCAGATTTGGATTTGTTATATTGCTGCCACTATCTTGCTACACATCATTATGTATCATTATGTATTGACATTTAAAGGCAGGATTCTGGAGAAAATGCTGTAAATATAGGGCCAAACAATTATGACATAATTGAAATGTTAACATTCATCTGTGCAGAAGACGTTTCAATAATAAAACTTGTGAACTTCTTATATACACATGCGTCTTAATTTCCAACCCTATTCCAAATGCTGCGCTCACCCTGACCCTGCTCCTTTTACAGCCATTGGCAGCAGGGGTGTGTTACAGTGGGTGGTCCTGTGAGCATCTGTGGTCCAGGAGGAATATGATATTTGTGCTGATGATTTTACCTTTCCTGCTCTATGATCTACTCAGGATCATATTTGTATGTTTGCTAACATCCTTATATACCTTTCTTCTTCTTCATTGCGCTGTAGTTCCAAATTACACCTGAATTTATAGTCTATGGTGGGGTTAATGGATGTTAGATACTGTTCCTTTTGTTGTCCCTAAGACAGTTTTGTCCCCTTCCAGGTCTGCATTTCTTTGACTGTTTACTGGTGAGTTATTTACAGCTGTGGGGTCTCCAGGGCCTAGAGTGCACCTTGCCTCCAAATACTCCATACTTGTATGCCACATGCTGCGTGCTGTGTCTGCAATTTTCAAGGCCTCTTTTACCATACCAGGCCTCCATTCCTTTAAATTACATCACAGTATTAGAGCCATAAATCCATGTTGATACTACCAGCTTTTGAGAATGACTAATTTTTTTTATGAGAGATTCTCAGACTCTACTCTTCTTTCAACATTAGTGCCTTGGCATTTATTCTAGCTCTGAGTACATTGTACCTCTGTAGTCCCTCCAGAATTGGCAGGTGCTTACACTGCTCAGCCCAATATGCAGGGATTTGAACAAACCCAGTTTGTCCCATTAAATAATGCTGATGGAAGTCAAGAAATGGAAATATACCCAAACGGGTATACATCCGAGGTAATTGAAGACTATAAGCTACTGTTCTGAGAGATGTTGAATTTTCCAAGGTTGGTTCACTTGCAAACAGTATAACTCTCTGTTGGTCCTCAGTATCTAATGATGTTACAAGCTGAACAATAAGCAGATCTTTTCCTTTCCTTCACAATTCTAATAGAATGTACTGATGTACAAGTTTAGTTAAATCTAATTAATATTTATTTTGTTTTTCTGATTTTCTTCAATATGTACTCCTAGGGATTTTCTTTTCTTCTCAAGAATACTTATTTGCCATAAATTAATGCATAACCTAGAATATAAATCTGGATTATGAAATGTTGTGGTGTGGTCACTTGACAACATACCACACATTTTATCCATTTGACTAGACTGCATTTCAGACATTAAGCCAACTGAACCGTCTTGTGATCTTTTGGCAGTTTGCTTAAAATTTTGTAGCTGGGATAAAAAAATCAGCAATATCAAAATACTCAAGATAAAATACCAACAACCTATTTTCCTCACCACCAACATACAGGTTTAAACTGTTTTTGTTTAAACGGCTACCCTCAACATTTATTTTCACTCCCTCCTAGGATACAGAAGATACCAAAACAGGTCTATTGGTAACCACTCAGCCCATCCTATTGCTTCTGTGTTACTGTGATGTGCTTCTCTAACCCTGAGATTCAAGCCTTTTGCTCTCACTTTCTATTTCTCCTGGTGTATCCTGCTTCTCTTCAATGTACTCAATCCCTGTGCTGTTTCAGACTTCCCCTTATTTAGCACACGTCCCTGGACTCTGCAGTTGCCAAAGGGTACACCTTCCCAGAATATATTCCTATAATTTACATTTCTTTTCAACCCTTACCTCAGTTATTGAATTTCAAGTGGCTGTATCTCCTGAAGATACATTTCCAAGGTCTTTAGTAGTCATCTCAAGCCTAGAGCCATGTTTCTGAATATTGTTAAGCAATTTAGTAGGAATTCATCTCAGCGAAAATCCTCTTTCACTGTAACAAAAGTACCTTCTCATTTAGACTTGCAGTTTCTAAGGATGAAACTAAAGTAGATGTATATATCTTGAACAAACTCCTTTTCAAAGACATGAAAAATCAATTATCTTTTGATAAGACTATTTCCTATGTCAATTTCTTTCTTCTTGAGTAATTGTATACCTGCTTCCACATTACTACAGATTAGGAAAAGAAGATATATATTTTTTTAACAATAATTAGCTGTGAAACTATGGAGACGAATCACAGGCTTCAATTATTCAAATCCATCAAACTGATTTTCAAAAGAATTTTCTTAAGGAATAAGAATTCATACAAATTAGTGAATTGTAAAGGTTCAAGCTGTTCGAAGAAATTAAAGGGTTTAAACAACTGCATATTCCCATCTGAAAATTTGAAAGTAGTGAAAGTTTTTCAATATTTTTATGTTCAATATTTGCAGCTGTGTATAATATGCTATTGCTGCAAGCTGCATTTGTCCATGGTTATATATTGTTTATTTAGAGGTGATGTACAAAGTTCCAAGCAGCTTGGCACATGTTTATACAAGCTTTTTTTTCCTCACACATTTTTGACTGCAAACAAGAGAAAAGACCAAGCCACACATTATATAATTTGTTATGGAGGAAAGTGTGTATTCTCATGCAACTGCATGATTTTTCAGCCCATACATATCTTTCACCATCACTCAGCTGGCTGTGGTAACACTGAGGAGAGAGGAGAAAGTTAATCACCTGTCATCTGCTCTAAAAAGTGTATTAGCAAGGAAATAAAATACAAACTTTCTGGTGGCTGATTTATTTCAGAATCTTCTTCCTGGATTCACATAACTAACTGAACTGCCCACTGTCAATATAAAAATTATTGCATCTGTAATTTATCCTAGTGTCAGGAGTATTTTTGAAAGTATTACTGCCAAAAGGATGGGTAATAGCAAATATCATCATCATCAACAACAACAAAATGTCTCTGAATAGTGTTAGAATTCTTGAAGGTTTACATTTATTAGGACGTAGTCATGGTTGCTGAATACTGAGGAGTATTGTACAGGCATCTTACAGCCATTTTTAAAAGCTTTTTATGGAAATTTAAATTGCAGGTGAGTTTCTCTATTTGTCTCTCAATAGGTATTAGTCTAAAGCTTTTCGTGTCCAGATATCTAAATTCTACTCTTCATCTGCTGACTTCCACTCTTAAAGAAAGAAAGACAGGGAATTTGATAAATCTACCTAATGTATGTATTGATGCCTTATATCTAGATACATCCAACATATTTTATAGGATTTTTCTGATTTTCACTAGATTATATGAGGTTTCACTGAGATAAATCATAAATAAACACAATTGTGGTTGCGCAAAAAAATGGGAGGTGTATCATTTTGCGTAACTGAATTAAGAATAAAGCAACAAATACAACCTATATCACTTTGCCAAAGAAAAGTGTGTCAAGAAGGCGCTCAGAATAAACTACTATGTAAAGTACAGATTTAACAATAATTTTTAAAAAATAAATGGTTGACATATATATACTACTTTCTAAAATTTTTATTTATTGACCTGTTTTAGTTTGGAATCACACATACCTTTTCATTTTAATGAAGAAAATGTCCTTCCTGCTTAGTATATTGGCTTGATCTGTTTTCATTTAGGATTTTAATCAGAAGTATGTTTCTCATTCATACCTTTAGAAACCATGTTGAGAAACCTCATGCACAATGCAAGTACATGAATTCGAGGTGAGACATCACCTCTAATAGGTGCAATTCCTCAGAATTCGAAAGTATTGAGCTTCTCACAGAAGTATGTAGGCCATCAGGAACATGCTTTAATTTGGAGTACAGGCAAGATCTTACCACTTGATGAGCAGTTGAAGAACTGAATTAACACTTTCTGAAGAAACTCGCCTCAGAGAAAACACTGTTTAATCATTTCCTGTTTGAAAGCGCCTTTCCAAAATGTGTTTGGATAGAAATCATATCATTTTTACTGTAGTAAAACCCATGAAGTATAAGTGAATTAACTGCTAAATGGACATACTCAGATATTCTTCTGTGTGGTGAACACCCTCAGCTGGCTGAAGAGAGAAAGACCATTATAAAGCTAGATATTTAGTGATTGGGCAGCATTGGTATTCTTGACAAAAGTCATAACTGTCAATCTGAACCCTGTAGCTGTTATCCTGATGCCCCAGCAGCATTTTGAACACCTTTCTGCAATAGATTGAGGCACTAGGAAGTGATTTTAGGTGAGGAACGGTATTTGATCTCTTACACCTAGGGAGATGCCCTGCTCTTGCCCCAGGGAATAACAGCCCTCCAGAGGCAAGGACAGCCTATGCACACTGCCTTAGCAGCACCAGGGTGGCATCAGCTCAGCATCAGATAGTTCTGTTAGCTTACACTGTTTGGTGAACACTATGGTTAGCCAAGATAAGAGGTAAAACTAAAAGTTTATAAGGACTCTTGATGAGTTTTCCCAGCAGTACTGTGATTTTTTTCTCTAATAGGCTTCCCTCTGATTGAAGCTAATGTTCTTCTCATTCGTTTACTTCTAAAATGTCTATTCTCAAGTATGGTGGTTGCAGCTTTTCTGTAAAGCAAACCAGTGAGCTTTGATGTTGCCTATTTGGTCTAAAATTAGAATTATATGCCTTATAATCTTTCACGGCGATTTTTACTCCATGAAAGACCTAGATTTACAGTGTCTAAAGCAGATTTCATTTTGATTCATACTTTACTGAAACTTCATATGCAGGAAAAACAAGGTATCATTCATCAGTTTTGGTTAGAAATATATATGAAGATACAAATCAGTATTTTAAGCAAATGCCCCTTTTTGGGTGTGACTGAGGGAAAAATTACTTCTGTTGGAGTTGTTGGCCACAGAAATGCACAGCATCTAGGGCACATACTATGTCTATACTATGATTTTATTGATATCGAAGTAAAATAGAAGGTTATGTATCAAATTTATGCAGTCAAGATAATTTGCCTTGCCTTTTTTTTTCCCCCTAGTTTATGTCTCAGGCCTTCAGAAGATGTGCAAATATTTCAAATATGCATGTAATAGCTGGACTGATGTGCTGATCCCAGCTGCACTGTTCATTGCTTAAATATTGTCCTCTTTCTGGGGCTTGCATTTGATATCAGATTATAAAGTTCTATTTTCACCCTATTCTCTTTATGTTGCTTCTAGCACAACATTTAGGAGGTCAGTAAATGTGAACACATATATGAATTTAAGTACTTATTTAAATATATTACAACAAGAGCAACTGGTAATGACAAAATATGTACATATAAGAAAATTTAGAAATAAATCCTGATTTGCACAACTTTTAAAAGGGTTTGTATGCATGTTGAGTAAAAGTAGATAAATGGGTTTGCAAGTTTGGAGGACCAGTCATTCATCTTTTCTGACCAAAATTTGTTATATTGCATACATCCTCTTCTATATAGTTGAGTATTTTTGTATGTAGATAAAGAAGTACTTTACAAAACTCATTGTTGTGAACACAACAGCAACTCTAGAATTCAATTCTTTCATGGTAGTCAGGTAAGGAGACCTCAGGTAATAATGTGTGAGGTTTTTCTCACATTGTATCTTTCTGCTTCTCTCTTAAGTCATTTGCTTTTCTTATACTCTTCTCTCTGAATTAATGATCCCTTTAGTGCTTAATATTTTCCTCATCAAGTGTGGTAATCAAGTCACCTTTTAATCTTATTTAACAAATAGATTGAGTGTGACATCTGGTTTGGGAACAGTAGGATGAAAATCTCAAGCCAGTAATTCTCCAGAATTCCAGTTTTTCACTTGATTTGTCAAACTCATCAGGCATGGATGTTCAGGTGAAAGAATGCTGCTTTTGCTTTTCACATAAGATGCTGGATACAGGGAATTATAAAGTAGAGGAATATCAAAGACATTTCAATGATTAGAGAAAAATTCCAACTCAAGACTGAATTCTTCCAAAAATATATTGGTAGATTTCACTTGTGTTTTAGACCGTGAATTAATATCTTATTTTAATTTAATACCCCTTCACAAGGAAATGCCAAGGAAAAACGAGTAATAAGTTTAGTTTGTTGTTTTTTGCTATCCTTGAAACTTGAATTTTCCTTGATATATTTTTCATGGTGTGATTGACAATATTTCCTTATCCTTTCTCAGGCTATTTTTTATTCCTCTTCTAGCTATTTTAGTCTTCTCTTAAATGAATGTTGCACTAGCTCTCTTTTTTTTTCCTTTTTTTTTTTTTTTTTGGCAGAACAATACCGTTTTCCTAGTTTTGTTACAAGTGATCATAACATTACCAAAGGCACCCCTTTCATCTGATTTCCCCACTGGCCTTCATTTTTCTGTCCTATTTTGTTCATTTAGTTTTTCCTTTCCTTGTTCTGATAAACCCATTGAGAGCCCTTCTTTAATAAAAGGCTAAGAAGTGCTTGGTGATGGTGGCACAAAAAACCATGGAGAAGTGAATAGATTCAGGGGTAGAAACAGTGGCAGGAAAAACGCATTATACAATTCAGCTAGTGAGACTTCACTTTATGGCTTTCCTTTGGGTAGAGCAAATGAGGTCACTGTTTTTCTTATTTTCCTTCTTCTGATTATTAATGTGGATGGGACAGGAGCACCCATTCTTGTCAAATGTGACTAATAATGGAGGAAAAAATAGGGTGAACCTTGATATATAACCTCATCTATGAGTACTGCTGGGATACAATGTTACACTAAAGTAGAACAGGACAGCTAGATAGTAAATTGAATAATAAGAAAGAATTGACCAATCCCTCTCACTTCATGTTGCAAGTGTTCTCCTATATATGCACTAATACCAATTAATGTCCTTTTTCTGAGGAATGGCCTCCTTAGCTTTTCCTATTAACAAGCACTAACATCTGGAATTTGCAATGCACTGTAATTTGGTTACTATGGTGATGAGGGACAGCAAAACATTTTTGAAAGATTCTTTGAATGTCCTCTGATCTTAAAGACAAGTGAATAGTCTGTCATAAAAGATAGATTAAATTTATTTTTCCTTATTGGAATAACTATTTCTACCGAACTGAACAAAAAGAGGAAAATGTTTCGACCCTGTCCCATTAACAATTCTGGTATATAATAGAGACAGAGTGTGATATTCCAATCTTCTGGTAAATGTTGTTCCACATATTTTCAGTTGCTTTAGAGAGCTAGTCTATTCATAATTAAATTATTGGAGGTTCACATACTTAACTATTAAGTGGTTTATAATTAATTATTTATGCTTATCCTGCAGTTTACAATTTGAGTTAAAAGCATTTTGTTTATCATTTCAAAATTATACATATTTTTGTAAAGTATAATTTATTCTTTTATGTATGTATATTTTTAAGTCAATGGATTCAAATGACTAACAAAATGTTGAATCAATACATATTACTATTTCAGAAGGGATTCATTACAAAGCTGTATTATTGCTATAGCAAATTGTTAAGAAATTCTCCTGATGTAATTTGTAAGTATGTATTAGGGAAGTGGTTTGAATCAGAGCATCAAAGAAAAAGTATGCAAAAAGCATATTTGATGCATAATTTTCCAGAGGTAAATGGAAATAAATTTTTAGGTGCTATAATTCTTCTTTATCTTTGATGTCACAGGATTAAAAAGAGTTAATTGTCAAAAATACTTAGGCAGTTCATAAATATTAAGATATGCAGACAGATCGTTTAAGTCCTTCCTAGGGTCACAAGAATTTAGGAGAGTATGTGAAGCTACTGGACATAGGGTGAGAAACTGTTGAGTTCCAGAAGTAACAGGGGAAGTGGCTGACAAATGTTCCACAGACCACCATGAGCAAGGACTGAATTTCACAGACAATGGAGAATTTTGTGAGAGGCATGGAAATTTCAAATAATTAAAGAGGTGATTTAACTTAAATTTTACAGATTATTTTTTTGCAAGGCCAACAGAGCCTGCATAAAAGTCTCTTTTCTTTACTACTTCTTTGTTAACAGCTCTCCTAGTGGGGAGTGATAGATCTTTAAACTAGAGTAGCCAGAAACTAGAATGACATCCAGACTTGGAATGACTCAAGCTCTGAGACAGCAGGTCAGTAAGAGGCTGAGGATCTGGATATGCAAACCACATAGACATAAAATCTATGCTGATTCTTGAGGCATCCACTAATGAGGGTATCTTATGTTAAGAAAATGGAGGAGTGTGTCTGTTTATACTAACTAGCCAGAGATGAGGAAAAATATTGGGCTATCATTGCTGTTTATGCTCGTGTGGCAGCTGTTCATATTTATCTAAGGGAAAAGAGACAGTTCTTCATGTTGATCCACATGGGCAGCAGGTTTGTAGTGTGTGTATGTGTGTGACTGTGTGTTTGCTTTATGAAAGCACATTCAGGCTTTGGCTGGATATATAAACAGGAATGAGAAGAACCTTCCTGGTCTGGGAATCCAGTGAATTCAGCTTCCATTAATAATAAGTGCTGAGAGATGTTCGGTTACTGTTCAGCATCTCATGGGACCATGGCTCCAGTCACATCCTTCCTTTGCTACAGAGCAGGTTAGTCTCTCACAGAGATTTCTAATGTTAATTCACCAAAACAAAGCATATGGGAATATGTTAAGTTCTTTTCTTGTTAAACAGTGATAGCTTACAGATGTCCCAGGCAGTAACTGGAGCTTCACAGTGAAAAAACAAATTTGAGAAACACAATTAATAGACTTACAAACTCTGAAAAAAAAATAAAAGGAAAAATAATTTAAAAAAAAAAAGAGAGAAATAATAGGGAAACACAACATAGTAAAAAGAAGTAATGTCAACGAGCATGTCAAGCATCACTCCAACACTCTGTATTTTTTATGTTTATTTGTTTTAGGACCATTTTGTGAAGAACTTGGTGATCCTTGTGCCTCTCAGCCATGCCTGAATGGAGCTGTATGCCAGTATAACCAGGCTGGATATGTTTGCAATTGCCCTTCTGGTTTTCTTGGTCACAACTGTGAAATTGACATCAATGAATGTTCTTCTGGGCCATGCCAGAACAGAGGTACATGTATTGATTTGCCAAATGTAAGTATAAATGTTAGAGATCCCTATGTGATCAGAGAATCATAGAATCACAGCATCTCATCATAGAATGATTTGGGCTGGAAGGAACATTTAAATATTATCTATTCCCAACTTCTCTGAATTGGGCAGAGACCTCTTATGCTAGATCAGGTTGCTGAAAGTTCCATCCAACCTGACCATGAGCACTTCAAGGAATGGGGCATTTACAACTTTCCCCTGTCTCACCAATTTAGCAAAAATGATGATGTGTGGGATGATGTCAGAGGTCTTACAGAAGTCAAGGTAAATTTCATCAGTTGCTCTCAGTTGCTCTTCCCTTACCCATCAGTGCAGTTGCTACATCATTGAAAGACACCATTAGTCATACATGATTTATCCTTTGTGAAGCCATATTGTCTGTTTCTAATCACCTTCCTATCGTCCATATCCTTTGATATACCTTACAGGAGGATCTGGTCTGGGAAAGTGTTAAAACATTTAATTCTAATGTAAATTTTTTTTATTAGCTTTTCATGCTTCATGAAGAAAAATAGCATTTTCTCAATGTGTCCTGTTTCTAATATTTTTATGATATAAACCCCCAAACTCCCCATTTCACATCTGTTGCTTGGTGATCACTTAAGGAACTACCCATGTTATTTTATTTCTTTTTTCCTCCTTCTAATAAAATCATCTGACACAAATACAGGCCATCATGTGATCTTTATTAACTAGTGGTTTTCTTGTTTGTGCTTTTCATGTGATTCAAGTTTTTTAATTCCCTTTTTTATTTCTTTTCTCTTTTTGTCAAATAGAATAAATTGATGCAGAACTCACAAAGTTTTGATAATTAAGTCATACTTGGTAGTACATCAAAATAAATTATTGATGTTCTTTCATTAGCATGACCATTGCAAGTAGCAGTGATTATACAGAACCAAAACAGTGGAAGAAGAGTTCAAAAGCTTAGTCATCACATAGCAGTGATACATACTCATACAAAGAGAGAGAAAGAGACATCTAAATTGCTGAATAAATTGATGGATTTCTAAGTTATGTAACCTGTCTAAATATTTTGTCTAGTAGATATACCAGTATATACTACTTTGTGCTATAGACGAGCAGTTGCAGTAGTTTTTCACACTCATAGAAATGTCTCAGTGGAAGTTGGGGTTTCCTGATTACACCTTTAAGACTAATTCTAAAGAAACACCTAAGCACTTCCAATTTCATTAGGGGAAAAAAACCCTTTTACTTTTTCCTTTACTTTCTGTCTTCAAAAGGCCTATGAAGAGCATAGAAAAATAAGTGTGGGACTGTGCCTTAAGGATATTTTGTTTTGTAAAATAATTTACTTTTCTTACTGTTCAGATTAGAGATTGCAGTAACTGGCAGATGTCATCCAGTGTTAAAAAGAAACCTAGATTGTGATTTATACTGAAGGAGAAAATAGATGTTCATGATTTTACTTCCTCTAGTTCGTGACACTGGTTGCTGATGTACCTTGTGTACTTTGCTGTTTAATAGATGCAAACATTACATTGGAACAAATTCAGAAATGAGGAAAAAACCCTAAATTAATTAATGAACCCCTTCTTGATTCAGTTATGAGATGAAAACCCACAATTTTAAAGCTGGTATATTTCCATCTAGCAAACTCAAGTATGGTATAATCTGTCTTGGAAGGCCTGTTCTACTTGTCCTAAATTAAGTTTGCAACCTATCTGAGACTAGAACTGTTCTGTCTTTTTAGACTCCTTTATATGATGAAAAGTTGTCCCAGTTACAACCTCACTAGTAATGGATGTAAACAGCATTAACACTAAATTTTGTGATGTCATGGGTGCAACAAATCATTATTTCTAATTTCCCTCTCTTCTATAGGATGTGGCATGTACCTGTATGCCAATATTTACTGGCAAGTTCTGTGAGAAAATACTGAATCCGTGTGAATTATTGCCTTGCTTAAATAATGCAACCTGCGTAGCTCAACAGCAAAACTATAACTGCCGGTAAGATTGGAAATTAATTAATTTCAGTATTTTGTTGGTGTTCTTGATATCACACAGATTGCAGAGAGAAAAGACAACATCAGTCACAGAGAACACAGAAAACTATAACATTTTGTTTTAAAAAATAAAATTATCTTTTGTGCTTTACTCTTTTAGGTTTCTTATAAACTCTGGGAATGATACAAAAAGGTTTAAAGCATTTAAGGGCTATAAATTGTTTCATTATTAATACTATAAAAATATAAATTTTAAAACACTGATGACAATCAAGACAGTTATACGACATGTGCCTTTCACTTATAGGGTGTATGAAGTATGTGTTGTTTCTGAAAACATAAGGCATCTTATTTAATTTTTAGTTCACAGACACACATTAGTAGACTTCAAATTGATCCTTCAAGCAGAACATGAAAAATTGTTTTTTTCAGAAAGACTAAAAATGATGCATTTTAACATATCAGAAGTGATCCAATGTATTATTTAATTTTATTTTTAAACAGATTTTTAGATTTTTTTTTCTATGCCAGTAAGAAGTACAATTTATCTTATTCCCCTTTGCTTAGCTTGTATCTTCCTGCCTGAGTAAATTCTGATAAGCATTACTGAAGTAAACATTTTTTAAATTTCAGGATATTCATAAAAGCAGAGAATTGAAAACTGTGATACAAAAAAGCCTGACAACATATTATGAATGAACTTAGAAACTGCAAAAAATAAAGCTGAGGTATAAAACATAGGGTTATAGTGCATCAGCAGAGATTCAGTTAAGAAGACTTGAAATGAAAATATAAGTAGAGCTATATAAGAAGAAAATCCTTAAAATTTAAGTCATATTCACTCCTAAATACAGATATACATGCAAACACACATATGCATGCTCATATATAGTTAGATCTTCCCATACAGATGTGTAAAGCACAGAATAACAGTGTTATCATTCATTTTCCAATAATTTAAACTGAAATATAAGCTAATAATTTATTATTATATAGCTAGCCTTGTCCACAATATGTGTATACCAATATGAAATGTGTTGAAATTTACATTAAAAACATGCAGGACATGAAAAATTAATATCCAGATGTATATTATCTTTATTAACAGAAACCGACCAAAAAACAAGCCATAAAAAATTATCCTGGCCCTGTTATTCATATTGAATAGTCTATAATTCTGCAAAGTATTTGTCGAAATGTTCTCTATCAGGAACTTCATTGTACCACAGAAATTGTTTAATAAAAATAACTATTGGAAAACACTGTGGTTGAACTATCCTTTGATAATATTATGTGAGAATAAGCATGGAAGTAATTATTTCGATCAATATAACAGAACCTAAAAATAGGCAATTAAGAACCCATTTTACATTGGAATGGGTTATAAGCTCTTTAACACTAAGAATGGTCTAAAGGGGAGATAACAACCTAGAGAGAACACTGTGAATAATGTTCAATCCACATTGTTTACCTTAGCAACCAATTTGCTCACCAGACATTCCAGATTAAGAACTCCAGAAAGTGATATATCTCATATCTTCCAGAGAGAAATATCCAGAGCAGGTGACATGACACATCTTACACAAACTTGCAGCTTTCTTTGTACAGTACAATCACAGAATATTAGAACCCAATGAATATACAACACTATCAGAGACTCATAGAACAGCCCAAGTTGAAAGAAACCTTGAAGCGCCTTCTGGTCCAACCTTTCATGGGAAAGGGAGTTTAAATGAGGTTATCTAGTACTCTGTCCAATTGCTGATTGAAAATCTCCAGTATTCAGCATTAGTTTTGCTATTCTGTCTCCAAAGGCTTAGAATATGGATTGCAATATTTTTTATGATAATTTTTAATAAATAAAAAATAGTGTCCTCATTTTTTTGTGAAATTAAAATCAGTTTTCCACCGCTTAAACTGAAATAGTTAATAAAGATAAATATTTATGCCTCTGTATTTGAAAGAAGGCATTTAGGTGAGAGAAAGCATTTTGAAGTAGTATGAATTAAATATTTTTCACAAGGAGATCACATTCAGTAGTTTTGTTTGTGAGAGCTGCAATCTTGCCAGAGTGCTGAAATGCAAAGGAGGTTGACAGATAGAGAGGTCTATCAGGCTTTACTGCTTTAAGAATTCAAAATATTCTTTTTAAATTCATGTTCTACAGTAGGTCCTTGACTAACACAGGATTTCAGAAGACCCATAGGAACAGTGGTTAGACAGTTTCAGTTTTCTAAAATCACAGACTTATATGCTTTCTGCCTGTGATTCATGTTTTAATTCATTTTACCCGAAGGAAATCTACCATAAGGCAACATAATTTGTTGCCTTAATTTATGAGATTTGTAGCTGCTCATCAACATTTTAAGTGAAGATTTGGTTCATTTTTGGTAATCATTGTCAAATACTGTATGTTATGTCTCTTTCTAGTCACTCCACAATAAACTTCATGTTTCATACTACATTTGGTGCAATACTAAATGTAATACTACTACATGATCCACTTTTAAAACATTTTATCATAAACAAATGTAACGGTGTTTAGGTCAGATGCATATACAAGTTCAAACAATAGCTGAATTGCACTTTTTACTTCATTACTTTTTATTTTGCTTCCCCCTGTGCTGCGTTGTTCTTCTTATGCCCAAACTATATTATTATATTCTACACAATCCCAGCTTCCTCTTAACACATCCTTCCTTCTCTGGGAAAGCAGTTGTTTTCCATTCTAAGCATAAAACCAAACAGAATCAATTTAATTTTCCCCACTTCAGTTATGATGTATGACTATCTTGTATCCTAATTCCATCCTTTCAGTCTTGATATCACACACAACTTTGTGCTAAGAATCTAGTATGTGCATTTTTTCTTAAATGTCAAAATTTAAGGTGAATTCAAATAGGCAGTGAACAAGCATATCCATCACTATAAACTATGGTTGTTTGCTTTTTATATTCTTCTATTATCCATGTACTTTAGGATAATAAAAAATCACAAAAAATGTGAAAGGGTGTTCTGAGAAAATATGTTCTGTTGGTGCCATCTTTGGAACTTTATTGTCAACTTTTTTTTCTGTTAGCTTACGTTTCCTTTTCCTGACATTGGTATGTTTATGGCAAAAAAACAAAAAGCAAACCCAGAAAAAAAAAATGAGCAAATATAAGAATTAGAAGAAGCCACTTCTAAAATTGGCTTGCTAGATTATATAACTAATAAAATAATCAAAGATTGAAGCAAAAAATCTGGGAACTCTCTCACTTCAGATCATTGGTAAAAACAAGTCAGTAAAACAAACATTGTAATTGAGTTGCTCTGACTTGGTTTTAAATGTTATTTAAAAATTATAAGAAACTATGCAAAACTTTGTTATTATTATTTTACATTCCTTTCATATGTAAATTTTACTGTGAAAAACTCCTTTTAGCTATAATACATGAACTAGAACTTTGTTAAAAATAGAATTAGCATGAATTTTGAAGCCAAGTACTTGACATGGTAGAAACATGACTGCATGCAGCACCTTTTCCAAGAGGAAGGTGAGGATTATGTTGTGCATTTCTACTTGCATGGAGTGTCCCCATGTGGTTGTGTCCATACCAGCCTCAAAGCATATAACCATTTACAGAAGGTTTTTCCATATCCATTTACCTCTGTCCAAATGGTCCTATGCATAAATTGTGATTGGTTTCCAGGGATTTCTGATTAAATCCAAGCTGTTTAACACTTAACTAAGGTTAATAAAGTGACTTAAGCTTCTGGGCATGCCACATGTGTCTGTGCATTCCTCAGACTCAGAGCCATACCCACAGATAGACATCTGTGAATGATTTAGATAGTGGGTTAACTCAGATGCTTTCTATTGAATGTTGCCACCAAGGTAGTTGCTATGGAAAATGTATCACTTACTTTAGTGTGCTGCATAACTGTGAGAAGCTTCATGCATTTTGAAACAAGCAATTTGATAGTTTTTTTTCTAAATGAGAAAACGTAAGCAACACGTCTGGATCTCATCTATTAGGAGCAAGAACATAGGAAAACCAGAAGCAATTCTGTATAAACTTCATAATTTCCAGCTTCTGGGCTGAATAATTTGAAAAAACCTACCTCTTAGAAAAACCTAAAAAAAATTCCTATCTATTACTTTTGGATTATTTCTCAAGCACAAATTTTCAGCTAGCTGGCCATTTCCTTTCTCTTCGTCTTAATTTTTTTCTTTCCATGATACCAGAAACAGCCTTTAGACAGGGGAACATGCTGTGTCTGTGAGACCATAATGAGACTGCTTGACAAGGATTATCTATCTATCAAGATATAAGCATTCAAATATTTTTCTACATTGTTCCATTATTGCTTCTGAATAAGACTTCTTTAACATCCATTTGAATTTTATCCTTATTATTTGTGTATTTGAGATTTTTTTAACATGAGAGAGCTACATCAGGAAAGGATTTTCTCCTACTAATAATAAGTTTTGACATAAAGCAGATTTTCTGCATTGTTTTTATATACATAAATTATCCATCACTCCATTGGCACCACATGAAACCAACAGTCACAAAAATTGAATGCTACTTTTTTGTTTGAAGAAAATACTGAATTACAGTTAAGCAAACACGTAAACAACTATGCATTGTTGCATCTAGATTGTTCCTTACATAATTAAGCATGTTTTTATTTTATATTTATAACACTCTTTACTCATTAGCAATGATTGATGTTTATTTCTTGCTAATCACATTTTTATTTTTATATTAAAGCAACTCTCTGATGCTTAAATTGATCTATCCTTTCTAATAGTTTTCCAAAACCTTCTTTCTTTGTCTACAACTGTTTATTAAACATTACCTCATTCTAGATTTTTTTTTCCTGGAAGATTATATGACATATTGGTGTGAAAATACTTTAATCAGTGAAAGAAATTATTTGTGAAAAGCAACATTATCCAGAATCATGCAAGGGATTTTTAATTTCTTGAAAACATATTCTGTTTACTTTAAATAACGTAAGAGATCTATTTTGTTACTGCAAGAACATTATTTAATAGAATTATGGAGCATAATTAAATACAATTAACTTTTAAAATGCAAGTTCTCTAAAATACCCTGGTGTATTTGCAGCTGCATGCCAGGATTCACTGGAAAGAACTGTGAGGAAGTAATTGACTACTGCAGGCTGCTCAGCATCAACTGTCTGAATGAAGGATTGTGTCTTAATATAATTGGAGGATTCACTGTAAGTAATTTAATACATGTTAAACTAATTCAGTGTTCCAAAGTATAAAAGCTTCAGACAAGCAAACTTGAAATGCATTCATTACTCTAAGAGATGAGAGGGGCCCAATTTTATAGGTTTTATTTATTTTAATCGATAACACAAGGGCAATTCACTTGGGTAATATGGATTTTTTTATTACTTCTCTACTGAAATCTTGTTTAGCACTATACCAAGTAAGATAACTGAAGGGTATTTTTATACCAAAAATAATATGTAACTAATTGTGGTCCAGTGTCATTATCTACAAAAATGATTATCACAACTTTGTTGCAGCCTTTCAAAATACATTGCTTGAATTATGATAGTCTGTTGCCATTATTTTAACCAGAACCAAATTACTTATCTACACATAAACATGTTTAAAATTAATACAAATTTAAACTTTGATGATGAAACTGTAGTGTGGTGACATTCATTCCAACTGACAATTTGAGAAAAAAATATTAAATCTGCTTGTTTCAGCTCTCTAAATTGCTCCTGAAAATGTTAAGCAATGTGCATAATCTAGCCCATGTCTTTGTTAAACTCTATATGGTCAAACTACAGAGGGCTGAGACTGGAGCCCTGTGGAACCCCACTAAGTCACAGGTCACCAGACTGGTGTCATGCCATTCATTATAACCCTTGGTGCCTGGCCTGTGAGCACGTTGCTCATTCATCACATAACTTGGTTATTAATATTTTGTCTAGAAGAATCCTGTGAGAGACAGTATTGAAAGTGTTATTGAAAAGATTGCATCCACTCGTTTTCCTAGATAAACCAAGTGGGTTTCCCTTTCGTAGGAGGAAATAAAGTTTGACAAGCAGGACTTTGCTCATGAAGCTGTGCTGGCTGTGACTGATGACTGCAACACTCCGGGTGTCTTTCAATACTTCTCAGAATAATGATTTCCATAGTTTTACCAGGCACTGAAGTGAGACTGACAGGCCTGTAGTTTCTGGGGTCCTCCTTCTGTGTGTGCAGATGACCACAGAAAATGGTAGTGTAGCTAATAATACACAAATATGATAAGTATTTCTTGGTGGACAGCATTACTTTAGAAAAACATGTCTTCTAGGAGACGCAAATTCAACGCTGTATGCATAGTAAAAAAAAAAGGATTACACAGTAGTGAGTGTTCCTGATAGTCAGTGACAAAAAAGGCAACTTTTAGCTCAAACTGAACTTTTAAATGTGACACTATACCATTGGTGACAATCCCTACAGTCAGAAATAAGCACTTGTATATATTGAAAAATGTTGCAGTGGTTACACATCTTTGTCAGTGAAGGGTCATCATAGGCACCTATATAATCTAAATTGTTTTAAGAAGGTTGCAAATGAAGAACCTCTATCAGAAATTAAGTTTATGAAATAAAATAAAGAAATAATTCAAAATTATATTCTCAAAACTACATACAGATTCACTGTCTTAAAATAGTCCATGGTCTATCAGGTTTTCTCAGAGGAAAAAAAAGGAACAATTGTATTTAAAATATTCAACTGTTGGTACCAAAATGTTTGAAGCCACTTTAGCAACAAAGTGATGAAAGTATTGTGCATGGTTCTGAGCAGCTGCTTCTTCTATGTGTTATTGATTATAGCAGGAGCATTTTCAAAAGCTTTTTAGGTAATATGCTGCGTTTCAGCAGTTTCCCATCAGATCAGTGCCGGGTCACATCTGTCCTGTCCTTGTGAATAACTTCACCAGACATTAAATTTCATGAGGATCTACTACTGTGGGATCCAAACCCTGTAATTCCCACAGAAGGCTGAAGGCCTTATTGTGGATTGCTTCCAGTAGTCAATGCAGCAGACTCATTTCCCTGATATTAAAAGGTTAGGAGAAGGATTATATTTTCCAAAGTTGCTATGAATAGTGAAAACATGAATTCCTCCATTTTATTTTGGCTCTGAAGAAGATCAAAGATATGATGTTTACCCTGTTGGTTTCTAAAGCACAAAAAGACAATACTGCAGCCTTGACTCAGTTTCAAAAATATGAATATCATTTGGGCATATTGACAAGCACAATTCTTGAATGAACAGATCTTTCTCAAAAAATACTGATACGAAAAATTGTATTATTTACTACTGATTTATCAATTATTGCAAGAAGTCTGCTATTGAATTTCTCCTGATTTTCAGCTGCAATGTTGGAACTGCTAAGAATAAATATAATAATTGTAAAAGTTCTGAAAAAAACATAATATAACACTTCCTTTTGTTAATATCCATACCATAGGAAAGTTTTTAATTAATGTACTGTTTTTTCAATTTTATAATTAATAACTATCCCTACTTAGAAGACAGGGGACACTATTTTAAGAAAATAAATAAATTGAAACAGTTTGAGCATAAACCATACATACTTATACAATTACTGATGTGTGAACTAATTTCAGATTTCAGCAGTCTTATTCAATAAAAATATTTAACTACATTATTATGAGAATATGGCAACCTGTTTCTTTAAAAAGTTGTTTAAAAGTCTGCCTGCCGATACACTTTTCAATAGATTTTTCTGTTCTCATGGCAACTTTTCTTTTTCTTAAATGGATTTTATAAGTAAAAAGCCAGTTTTCTTCTTTTGCAACTGATAGTATTTTCTCATTGCTTTTAATCTGATTGTCTTAAACAATTTATGGCTGTAGGTATCTGTTTTCCTTATCTTTATCTGAAGACAGGGAAAATATGAGCAATGCCCAAAAGGCAAGTGATAGGGAAGAAAGAGCTGTTGTTTGTTCCATGCTAATCATACTGCTGCCACATGCTAACCACCTCAGGGTATGGAGAGGTTTGAGAAGTGTTCTCCCAGTGATTTAGAATTGCTCCAGTAAAGCCTCTGGCACATGACGGGGCAGTGAAAGCCAATAAAGAGAGTATACAAACAAGAAATCACTTGTGGATGTAAAGCTTTCCTCTAGGTCCCCAGAGGGGATCAAGTACCTTACTATCTATTTATCCACAGCAAGTAGTTTAGATCATGGCAAAAATTATTATCTCTCCTTAAGATCCCCTGTTTCTTCCTGAAACATTAGTATTAAACTGAAAAAAACCTCAAAACCATAAAAAATAATTAAAAAAAAACCTGAAAAAAATATGTTAAAGTAATCTAGTGCAGATTCTGAGGATAACAGAACTCTACTGGAATTTAGAAGCCTGGAAAGGAGCACAGTTTTGACAACATGATAGGGGGAAAGTTAAGGTACAAAAACTGTCAAGTCTTTGGCATACTATGCCATACTTTGGCATACTGTCTTTATTTTCTAGGGAGAAACCGCTGAATTGCATAAAAATGACAGAATTTACAGGTCAGTTATGATTAACTACAGAAGTGCATTTGAGGGACAAGAAAGTGCAGCTCTACAGTAGCTGCTGCACACCCTCCCATTTGTGATCTGCCATGCACTTCCTATGGAAAAGGGGAATGCTCATTCATGATTTTTTTCTTTCTTTTTTTTTTTTTCTTTCAATTGACATGGTCTGCATAGTGTCTCCAAGTCTATTTTGTCAATATGCCTTTCTCCCATCATCCTGAAAAGCCACTCATTTGTGTGAGGCTGAGTGCTTACAGCTAGCAAAGAAATTGAGTTATGTAGACACAAAAACTGAAGATGAAAGATGAAGAGGAAGCGATATCATTGTAAGGTCCATTTCCATTTGCCAGCACTACACTTGAGACAAGGTCTAAACAAATTATATATATTGCCTGAACAGCAGAGCTGTGTTGGCAAAGAAATACACACTAGAGTAGCATTAAAGAATGAGATAACAATCTCTGCTATCATTCCGAGTTTTACCATGACACCTACTGCTGGTCATTCAAAGAAGATGTTTGACATTTCTCTGGGAATCTGTACTGAAACTTGCATGTGGAATTTTGTGTTGGAATAATTGCCAATGGATTCCCTGGTACCTTCAAAAAGAGCAACAGGAAATGCTGCCAATTTCTAACCAGTGTTCCTACAGTGCAGTGGAAGTAGATTGTGGTTTTAAGGGAGAGTGAAGCTGAGTATAAAGAAGTAATGGTTTTAACTTCTACAAGTAATTTTCCTGGAGAACACTGATTAGTGAGAACAGGTACACAGATACATTCCTGCAGATGCATTTCCCTTCAGAAAACTGTTCCCCAGTCACTAGAATTTTGCTTTCTTATATGGATGTATATTTAATAATGTTTATCTAATAGTATGACTCACTGTAAGAGAATAGAAAATTATATAATAGAAAAGAGTGATATCTAAAATCCTGCCCTGCAGATGTAGGTAGTTCTATGGTAGTTCATGTTATACTCTTTTGATCTTTTTCTCACATCCATATAATGAAGCCATAGCTTTTATATTTGGAGCTTTATGGTGAATCTGAGATATTTCGACAGCACAGTGTGTACCAAGAAGATATATGGTTGATAAAGAAAAATTATGAATATACATTAATAATCAGTAACACCATGGGTCACACTGTTGTAGTTGAAGTTAAAAAACACAGCAAATATGTTCTGCATAAAGACTACTGTGTTGTCTAGCAGAGCAGGAGACTGTATACCAACACAGAAAATGGTCTTCACTGAAGCTAATATGTTCCATCTAGGGCGATGTGGGAAGGAGGATAGAGGAGGGAACCTCTCTTTTTTCCTGTTATTTCCCCATTGTGGCCCTCATTCAGCAGAACTTGTACAGAAATAGCAATCAGGCAGACAGAGGTCCAGGTTTCTTCCCTTTCAGACGAGGTTTGCCTTTGTGGGTGCAGAAGCAGGTCCATCAGCCAGCTGTCAGGCTGGGGATCAAATTGCTTCTTTGCAGAAGAGCAGTGAGCAGTGCCAAGCCCCACAGGCTACCCTGAAAAGCCTTTTTGTAAAGCCTGCCCCTCTGGTCCCCTTGGTAAGCTCTTCCCTGAGGAGCCACTCTCAGTCCTAAAGCTTTTTGATAATGCTTTATCCCTAGAAGTCTGGCTGAATTTATACGCCAGAAGCAAAGTATCTCTATGCAGAATCGGAAATAATCTCCAAAATGGAGCTATGTCATACTGCTTAGATCCCACAGCCCTAAGAGGGCCTCCACCTTATTCTTAGATAAGCCATTTGCATTTATTGCATGAGAGGAGAAATAACTTCTAGATCACATATCTAGAACTGAAAGGCAGTATAGCTGAGAGAAAACAACTTGTTTAACAAATTCAGTTTATTAAAAAAAATGCACTGGGGCTCTTTTAAAGCCCTCTGCACTGTATCTATCACCATTTGTTTTCTGAGTATAAAAAGCCATAAGGAAACAAACATTTAATATATTTGGAGTATTATATATTAAAGCAGTTGTTTAGAGCGATAAAATTATTGTGAATATTTATAACAGATCTACTACCAATGCTAGAAGCAATGAAAATTGGCACTGTAAAGTCTGTTGCTCTCAGATGCAATTTTTATCCTTATGCACAACATATAAAATAGATTATTGTCATTTTCCTTTTTAAAAAAATCTACAGTCTCTCCTACTGTTTCTCCCCATGGACCATATGAGAACATTATAGTCTCATCTCTGTGAAGCCACTTTGCCACTATCATTAAGTCTATTGATGTGTCTCCTGTGTTTGCCCTTCCAGCTGAGTGTTCAAAACAGCAGTAGTTCAAAGTCAGATACTTCCATTAGGGGCTAGTTTTACACAAGTTAATTAGTCAATTTTCTTTCACACAGTAGCAGTAATTCTACAGTAGAGTTCACATAAATTTTAAAATATCCTAAACAGGTTTTTTCCTTCTTCAGTGTTTAATTTGGATTTTATCAAAATTAATTTTCCTGCTTTTCTTTTTCTATTGAAATAAACACCATCAAAGCACCCTAGGTACATTTCGTATGTGCTGCTAATTATCTCTGAGATGTATAGAAGTTAATCAACAGTAGAAATCTTCATGTAATAAGCCAATTGTCCTTCTTCTGAAGAGCAAATTTAAGTGAAAAATATTTAATTAAAACGGTGATCATGTAAACATTTTAGCTATCTTTGTATCTTAGTGGATTTGTATAGTAGAAGAGCATATAATTAAATATAAATGGACAGCAAAACACACCAGATATAACCAATATAAATTTTCTGGTTTATTTTTGAGTGCAACTTCTGAGAAGTTAAAATCAAACCTGTGTTCAAGTTTAAACCACTTTTCAAAGACAGATAAATTCCCCAAATTTCTTCTTTACTGACTTCCCTATCTAATAAGAAGCTGGCCCCTTGAGATAAGGAAAATGTCTGTAGAAAGAGTCGACAAAATTTCACTGAGCCAACTCAGCACTATGTATTTCTGAAGCACCTAATTAAATAATATTTTACCTGTTTATTAATGCCAGTGAGGTAAGGCATACATTCTCCATGTGCTGTATAAATTTTGTGCTGCTTTTTGCAGCCATTTTCAATACTGTACAGTAAGTTTTTAGCTTGAGCTTTTTGATGATTATTTTTCATTCTTCAGATTTTGCTCTTTTTTCACCTACTTCCAAAAACTCAAAAATGCACATTCTTAATTTGCCTTTTAAAGTTATAAAAAAATAATAAAATGTCATTATTTTATGAAGTCATATATAAAGAGAGATGACACCTCCTCAAACTACACAAAAGACAACTTCATCTTCCCACCTTCTTTATGAGATGAGCAGGGATTGAATTCTAGCTTCTGTTTTATCCATATGTTCTCTGAGAAATGAAATAATATCATCTTTATTAAAAATAATTAATTCATTCAAGCTATGACATATTTCTGTTGAAACCCCTAAATTTCTTACCTAAAATCAGGGTTTCATATGAAGGAGCATGTTTTATCAAAGATCATAGTATCATAGAATGGTTTGGGTTTGAAGTGACCTTTAAAGGTCATTTAGTCCAAATCCCCATCATGGACCAGGAACATCTTCCAGTACATCAGATTCTTCAGTCCCATTCAACCAGACCTTCAGTGTTTCTAGAGATGAGGCATCTACCACCTCTCTAGGCAACCTACTCTAGTGTTTCACAATGCTCATTGTGAAAAATTTATTCCTCCTATCTAAACTGAATCTACCTTCTTTTACTTTACAAACATTATCCCTTCTCTTGCTATATAACCTGCTAAAAAGTTTTTCCTCATCCTTTTTATAAGCTCTTGTCATGTGAAAAGGGGAGATTTCCTCAACCCTTGGTGTGGGAGATTTACTCAGCCCTTAGTGTTTAACCTGTCTGTCAGCACCCGAGGACAGCTGATCACATTGGGTCCAGCCTGTCTGTCAGTGTCCCATTGTGGGGACCCTTCACTGAGCAGTCCTGCTAGACTGGAGAATGGGTTGATTGACTCATTCAGGGACACACACTGACAGCATAAGGGAGACCCTTCAGCAGGTCTTCCCACCTTGTGATCCCTCACTGGGTCTTCCACCATGTAGAGTATGTTGACCTTTGTTGGTGCCTGTGAAGGGCTCACACCAACAGTTCACAGAACAGCATTCCTTATTAATATAAAATTGTGAAAGGTAAAGTTTCAAGGATTGTCAGTGGTAGTATCTGACTGCAAAAACATGTTCAAAGCAATACACAGACAAGCTAAGATCACCTATAAAAATATTCAGCACAGACGGAATACAGTTCTTACACAATAGAGGTCCTTGAGGGTGAGAACAGAGGTTCAGCCTGTTAACTGATCCCAGCAGTTATGATAGAGTCTTTCCTAGCTTTCCCCTCATTCTCTACTTACTTTTCTACTATTTCTCTGTGTTTAGATGGAGTTTGAGTAACTCTAGCAGTATATACCTTTTTTACTGATTGGTGTAAAATTCTCTCACTTCACTTTTAAAAATACAGTCAAAAAAATAGAGAGTACACACCTTGTGGGAGGGTCATATGCTGGAAGGGGAGAACTTTGGGGGATAATTTTGGGATGGAGGTGTGCACAGTTAGGCTATAATGAACCAATTTCATATGAGGACGTGATTTTGCCAGAGTTGCTGGCTCAGCCACAGGACATCTTTCCCTATGCCCCCTGGCTCTCCTTTGCAGTTTCTCAGCTTCAAGGAAAGCACCACAGAGTTCCCCTCCCTGCAAGGGTTTCAACAGCACCTGACTGCAGTGTCTCCACTCTGCTCTACCCTCCATTCCACACCCCTTAGCAGATGCCTATAGTTCCAGATCATGTGTATTGGGAATCATCATGGGATAGGTTTTGGGCATGCCAACTTCATCCTGCCCAGGGAGCAACAACTATATTTTACTCCATAATTTCCATACCTAACTTCTGTTAGGATATGAGTATAATTTTTCAATTTCCTCTAATTTTACAGCCAGTCACCTTTTCACAGTACTCCTTAATGAAAGGTCACAGGAGGATCTTCCCAGAATCTTTTTTGCTTCAGACTGGATAACTCAAACTCTAACAGCTTGCCTTCTTGGGAAAGCTGCTCCAGCCCTCTATGGCCTCCTTGGCCACCCACTCCTACAGGTCAATGGCTTTGTTGTAATGAGAATCCCAGAGCTGGATGCAGCACTCCAGGTGGGATCTCACCAGAGCAGAGTAGAGGGACAGAATCACCTCCCTTGACGTGCTGGTCACACTGTTTTTTATGCAGCACAGAATACAACTGGCTTTACTGGCTCATGCCCAACTTTTCACCCACCACCACCTCCAACCCTCTCTACTAGGTTATTCTCAATGTCCTTCCCCTCAGTCTGTGTTGGTACCAAGGGTTTCCTCAACCAATGTGTAGGACTTTGCATTTGGCCTTGTTGGACCTTATGGTGAGTTCCCATGGACCCACTTCTCAAGCTTGTTGAGGTCCCCCTGCATGTGTCCCATACTTCAGGTGTGTCACCTGCACTGCTCAGCTGCTCTCTGCAAATTTGACAGATATAGTAAGTTAGGACAAATTAATTTTCACTTTTAAGGTTTAAAGTCACTTGAGTGCCCTGGTTATTGTAGCTTAATCGTCAATATTGTAAAATTTTTAAGATCTATCAGTTCAAATAACATTATCCCCAAATAAGTCCCTCAATCCACTATGAGGCTGCACTTTCGTTTGATACTAGATAAATTTCTACATATTTATTGCAGTTGTTTTCCCAATGTGAGTGACTTCTAGAATTTCAGTTAGAAATTAACTTTACATACAAAAAAATATGTAAGCAGATTTTTTTTTTATTAAGCTAAGGATTTTGTTTTCTTCATTTAAATAATTTTCAGAGCTCCATCAGTGCAGAAAAGGAGAAATACCCTTTATTTTCAATCATTTGGCCAAAGGGCATACCTTGAGTTCTTGAACCCTTTTAGTCATAAATTGGTCACTTCAGTTCCTAATGTCAAAAATATCTATAGAAAAAATTGGAAATATAAACACTTTTAAGGATGTACACATAACTCAGTATTTGTGGAATGAAGGACAGTAGGGAGGGATGGGCAAAGAAAAAAATCTGAGCATAGGAGTAAATAACATAACAGAATAATGTAAGATAAATCAAAAATTGGAAGCATTCACACCCAGTTTAATGCCTAAATTTTGGGTTGAGTTGTAATTTTCTGAATGTATTTTAAAAGGGGAAAAGCAGTCTAACACATGAGCGTCTTCATTTTGCAAGCCATCTTACCAGGCAATTGAAAACTCTGAAGGAAAAAAGAAAGGTTATTGTGCCAGTATGCCATGGAGATGATTACAATTAAGCTGAAAAAAAAATTGCTTAATGTTTGTGGAAAGTGCTGGCTTAAGCATCCCTAAGACTTGTCCTTCAATTATCCTCAAAATGATTCAGGCATAGTCTGGAAATAGTGATTCAGTTCTGAATGCTGTCTTGCCAGCAATACGTTTCACCCCAGGTGCAGAGAAGTCACTTAGCTAGAGGAAAAGTAAATGTAGTTTTCACAACTACAGTCACAATTCCTTCTCAGAGAACATATTTTTTTAAGTTAACATGTATCCACTAGATATAGGGCAAGGCTTCAGCGAACTTATTTGAAGTTCTTTCTTGCAGAATGGATTTAAGACATGCAAAGAAGAAAATACTGGCTAAACAGTTTTTACCAATAAATGGTAATGTTTAGTGACTGGGTAGATAAAAGATTGAGTCTAGTCAAAGAGAATTTCCAGGTGTGTCCTCATGAAAATTACTCATAAAGGAGAAACTATTCTATAAATCCCATTTGAATAGGCACAGTGGTAGAAAAAATGAGACCAAGGAAAAGATATGCCCACTGCTGAATGAGGTGGATGACATTCAGTGTCTTTGCTCTGGTTTTACTTACGGTATGTGCTTCCCAAGTCCTGTGCCAGGTGGTAAAATTTAGAGGAATGAAATACTGTCAGTTAAAGAGAAATGCCAAACCAAGACCATAGGCAATGAGGGTATTTATGAATATCCGAATGGCTCGGCAGGATACATCTATGGAAGATGAGGGAGTGGGCCAATGTAATCAAATCATGATAAAGGGTAGGTAGCTTCACCTAATACTGGCTTGCAGTAGTAAGAGCATAGAGAAAAGGTAAAGTTAAGTCATCAGTCATTTCTGCTCAGCACTTGACAAGCTACCTGTGAAGTACTCTGTGAGGTGTAGAATTTTAATGTATGAAAAATAGCAGAGAACCATCAGAATTGTGGAAACTTTGCAGCATATGAGGAAAGGCTGATGGATTTGTCTTTGTTAAGCCTTGAAAACAGAGAGCTGAAGGGGGACATAATTCTTTTCTTCAGCTCCTCATTGGGTGATCATAAAGAAAATGGAGCAAATTTTTTCTCAGAAGTACACAGCACTAGAGTGAGAGGCAATTGGCAGAAGTTGAAACAAAGGAAATTATGGCTAGGTATTAAGAACAAATTGTTCATAATGTAGTGTGAGTGTACTAAAGTGCTGCAACAAGTTGCCCTGAAAGGCTGTGGAATTGTCATCCTTGGAGATATTCAGACCTCAAGCAGACAAGATCCTGAGAAGCCAGCTTGCATTTAAAGTTAGACCTGCTCTGAGCAAGGAGTAGGACTCTATGACCTTCAAAGGCCTCTCTCAACCTAAATAATTCTGGGGTGCTATGAATATAAATACTTTGACATACAGGATAAATCATGTTTCTACAGGTTTGTCTGGGATGAGCTTTGTGAACAGAGTAACAAAGACAGACAAACCCATAGATACAGTTACCAAAAACATGCCATCTTGTTATCTCTTATTACCTTTCACTTAGTAGTGTCATATTTAATCAAAAATAACATCAAGGACAAGGACAGTACATAGCAGTGAAAGGTGTTCCTGGAGATCGAGGGGAAAGAAGTTAGGAAATGTCAGGGGCATGTATGGGTATTGTCACAACAGAGTGATGAAGAAATAAAAATGCAGAAAATACAAAGGAATATACAGCTGCTGGAGAACACTGTGTTCTTCCAGGCCTTGGAAGGTAAGTCACACTGATTCTGTAGGCTATCATGCTCCTCTCATACCTAGGTCACTTTGGAGATGGCAGTCTACTCTAGTTATCTGCTGTTTCAATCATTGAATTCAGAGATTCACAGTAAGGGATTTGCATCAGTGCAGTTCCCTTAAAACTTTCCCTTGACCACCTAAGCACTGTTCATTTACAAAATATAAATGTCAGATAGGGAATCAGAGATCACTGTAAAGGGAATGCTTAAAAGGTAGGGCCAGTTTTAAACTTTAAAACAAACATGAATGAATTAATTCACAAACAGCATACTTAATGCTAGTAATTTTCAGGATTGTTAGGCATTGTCAGTACACCTACATATCCTTACTCTGTAACATTTACATTCTAAATTCTCTGTGATCACACAATGCTGTGGAGCTGATGCTGAAGAGTTAGTGCTGATAGCTGTGGTCCCTGGTGGTACTAAAAATCAAAGGTCAAGGAAATCAGTGTCATGAGCTTTTTGATGAGAGAAGTCATTACTGAATTGAGCTTGTCTTCTGTCTCCATCCTTCCTCTACATATTTGATGGTTTGCAATATCTTATTTCTCCACCCAAGAACTCCCCCTGCCCTTCAAAAAATGATGTTCTCCTCCTGGTACTACTTGCCTTGGGGCTTTTTACAGTAATTTCTTCTGTAGTCAGCAATATATTCTGCCTATTTTCTGCACCTTATGTTAATCTTGTTCTTTGGCAACTTTCTTTTTACTTGTATTAGTCAATGCAATGCATAGCTTTGTCTTTGGTGATCACAGTTACACATACTAATGTAAAATGTTTATGTGCTGTGAACCGGGTGGACCATTCCAGTGTTCTAAAATACTGGCATGCCACTATTGATTATACTGTTTTATTGTCCTTGTAATGAGATTCAAGGCAAACTACAATTAATAATATTTGATCAAGGTACTTGTATGAGTTTCACAGGACTCTTTTGAGAAGCTAATATAAGTTTCAGATCTTCCCCTTTCCTCTGAATAAACTATTTTAATTTATTTTATTTAACAGGTAGAGTCTGCATGTATAACAAAAGCCCTGTACTATGTTTTCTGATTACTGGTTAATGACAGTGTTTGTCTTGCAGGGTTTGCTATCATCACAGCCCAATTTCTCCCTCATGCCTATCCTTTTAAAATCCTTTTTGCACACTCAGTTCTTCTGTTCCTGCTGGCATTTTTCTCCCTTACAGCCAGTAGTTATCTTACCATTTCCTCTAAATCACATGTCCTTTTCCCCTTCAATTATTCAACAGGCATGGTAGATGAGTTTTGCCTCTGTCAACTGTTTTATCATCTGCAAATACAGGCATGAAGAGCAGTCTCAACTGGGTTCAATACTCTTCATTATACTCTACTATACTTTTGCTCAGTAGTAAAATACAAGACCCAAAGAAAATTCTATAAACTTTCACATTACATTTTCATTTTGGGCTTTCTGTGTTTCTTTGTGTTTGTTATATCTAGTGCCTCTGTGCACCCGGATGGACGGGAGAATTTTGCCAATTCATTGAAAATGCATGTTTAATTTACCCAAATAATTGTTCTGATGGAGCAACTTGTATTGATATGAGTCAACTGAGAGAACAACCTTTGTTTCAGTGTTTGTGTCCTCATGGTTTTACAGGTAAGGCATATACAAATCATGTCAAAGCTTGTAGTTTCATTTCCTTTTAAATATTCAAATATAAGAATGCTGGATTAAAAAAAAATAAAAGGGATAAAGAAGTATTTGGAGAGTAATCACACCTCTCCGCATTTCTGCCCTCTGCTGTGATACCTATAAAGTTTGAATGGAATTTACAGGTTACTTTTGAATCTTCCAATTAAGTTTACAGTAAGAATAATCCTAGAGTAGGCTTTAGCTTCAGTTTAAGAGACTAAGTATATAAAATTTTTGCATGTGAGCTACATGTCTGACATCTAATTATAGTTCCTGGATATCTAATTAATGAGAGAAATGGAGTTCAGGAAGTTTGTTAGTTTGTATCAGCCTGTATTTACTCTGATAACTTTACTTAGGTTTTGAGAGCTGAATTCCAGCTTCGATTAAAATACCTTAGTGGACCACCAGTGATACATGAAATTTAATTTGGTGTGGGATTAACTGATTTATTATACTTAACTAAAGCCTAGTCTTCAAGGTTCTCGGTATTGTCAGTAATTCAGTTTTTCAGAGGGGGATTGTAACCACTGTGTCAGATGCTTGTTAGTCATTGACACAATTTCTTCAGCAGTGTTTCTCTTTTAATTAGATACAAAAGAAGCCTAAAAAAGTAGCTTATATTAAACACAATGGGTTTTTAAGTGGCAAAGAAAATAATTTCTGACTTTTTCTTCCAGCCTTATCCTTTAAATAGAAGCTCATTGATGTTAGATTCTAAAATCCTTCACTAATCTTTGTCTAGAGAGGGAACTGAACGTGAAGACTCAAATGTGATTCACTGCAAGTTTAGGTAATATTATGGAAAGACACATTAACCATATGTACATCAATTTAAAGATAAGTACCAGAAATACTAAGAGAACTTAAAAAATAACAATTTGAAATACAGGAACAATGTTTCTTGCTCAAAGAATTAAAAATTAATTTAATCTAAAGAACTAATGGTAATATTTAGAGAAAAATAACTTTAAATCTACTACCATTGAAAAAGAAATAGTAGTTTAGTAACCCAGAGTTTTAACTATCCACCTTTCTTTTCACTTCTCTATTCTCCCCTTCAGGGTTTTATTATTTTTCAATCTATGCTTGAAGTTTTTAAAATTGATGTGATGCATAAAATTATGGATTTGTAAATAAAAGTAATGTTTCACTATTATACTTTAAAGCTTTCGAGATAATTTCAGGTTTATAGTGTACAATATGATCATGAAACAAAAAATTAACAGGTTAAAATAATGACAATAAATATATGCAATTAATAGAATCGAACCTTGCTAAACACTGAGTCATGACTGAATTCAAGTAGAAACAACTTTGTTGCTCAGTGGCATCTTGCTATGAGGCTAAGATTCATTTTTTTGTAGATTCTCACTATGGGTTCTATAAATTGCCATTTTTTTTTTTTTTTTACTTCTCTGCTTTGAAATAGCCAGGTCTTGATCCAGTCTTGATCCATAAAGAGTTTCATTGATACCTTTTTACTGTCTCATTTATATATTTAAAAGGGAAAGAGGGAAGGGAAATGTAATAGCAATTTTGGTACATCTACTTGACTCAATTAAATAGTTTCTGTAACCAGAAAAGCTATTGTAGTTTCACATCTATTGGTTCTTAATTGTATTTTTAAATTATAAACACTATAGCTGCAGTTTTTGCATTAACATTCAGAAAGCGTTTGGAACAGACATCTTAGGAAACACAAAATATGACATGATGTAACATTCTCAGCTGTGAAAAGTAGAATTTTGATTTAGAAAGTAATAAACCCACTTCAATTTGGTTCCATACTCTTTAATAAAACTCCATAGAAACTCAACATATACGCATGAAATTTTAAACTATAGATTTTATTTCTTTTTATATGTAAAACATTTTAGGTCATTTACTCAGAAAAAAAAAATGTCCCCATGTTAAGTTTTAATGCCCACAAAATAAAGGGTTATAATATATAATTTTTTTTGCTGAATAGGTGTCATTATTTTTGTGTTTTCAACTTCCTTCTATAGTTAGTTTATTTCCATTTTCATTTATCTCTTCTCTGAAAGGGCATAAAAACCTTTCAATCTATGACAGTGCTTGTAAGTAATATATCTTATGACATTGAAACAATTCATATCAGCAATTTCTCAGGTCCTGCACAGTAGACCAATTGTCCTTGAATAAGCTTCCTCTAATTTATTGCTATCTTTCCTTGTGTGTAGAGCAATCATATTGGCAGGGATTGATTTGGCATGTTAGACACTTCATTCTCACTTCATAGAAAAGTCCTTTAATTAAAATAATCTTACTACTGCTAAAATGAACTGAATCCCAAGAAAACTCACCAAGCAGAGTTTAAAGTACCACTTTAATTGCATACTTTTTTCCTATCTTAAAACTTTTTATAACACTCATTAAAATCGTTCATAGATCTATCCACAATTTATTTTTTCTCTTTCATTGTTTAGTTGAGACAGATCTTCTAATTTCTGCAGGTGTATGAGAAATGTATTTAAACATACTTGGATGGAGATTACCCTATTGAATTATGTAGGATACTTGAAACAGTATTCTGTAGAAGATATCTCTGGTGCCAGAATAACTCATGTCCCAGAGAACAAGATATGGGATATAAAAGTTCCTATATCTGTCACAGTCTAGTTAAGGCAACATTTGTACTAGTGAACAAAGAATTTACATGGCCTAATTTTAATCCTTCTTTCTGGTCAAATTCACATTTTTAAATTCTTTTGTTCTCAAGGATAGCGTGGTGATGTATTTTAACCCTGGTGGGCAGCTAAGTCCCAAACATCTGGTTGTTCACTCTTCCCCAGTGAGGTGTTGCAAAGAATCACAAGCACAAAAGTAAGAAAATTTGAGATAAACATAAATCATTAGGTCAAGTTAAAGCTATTCACATAGGTGAAGCAAAATAAGGAATTCATTCAGTACTTGCTGTTAGCAGGCAAGAGTTCAGCCACTTCTAGAATATTTAGGGAATGTGTCTGTTTCATGTCAAAGTGCAGTGGTAATTTCATAAGTCTCAAAACTCAAATAGATAAAGAATAGGTTTGATTTGTTTTGTTTTGTTTTTCCCCACAGCTCTAATCCCTATAGTAAAGATGAGCAAGTAAAGGAATTTTTGAAGCATCATGGGAGGTACCTATGTCACAGGAATGTACTGGAATTACATAACAGTATCTGTCTTGGCAACAGACGCTGTCATTTTAAGCTTTGTTCACTGCAATTTATATGTTATTGCCATTGTCTGCTCTGAAAGAGAAATGTTTAGGGCACGTAGATCCCAAACATCAACAACCTTGTAGTGAAATAATGGAATAAAAGAAGTCACTTGTTAAGTAGTGCTACAGGATTTCACTCAGAATACTTACATTCATAGGTGAATAAAAAGGGAACAGCTTGTTGCTTTCCAGAAGATTCAATTTTTTGAGAAATAAAAACTTTCAGAGATAACTAACAGAATGAAATAACAACTGAAGTACTGAAGCCCTCTTCAGTAGATGCTCAGAAAATTTACCTACTTTTAAAATGCCTTTTACAAGGTATGTCCATATAGCATTAGTTAGGGTGAAAGGAAAACGGGTTTAGCTAGTCCATTCTTTTAACTTTGCTCCCAATGCAGGTCTCTCCCAACGCTAGCACAAGTCCAAGAAAATACACAAAGATCAGCATGCCCAAGTCCAGGCTCTGCACAGGACCATGTCAAAAATCACACCACGTGCCTGAGAACATTTTACAAACACTTCTTGAGTGCTGTTAGGCTTGGTGCTGTGACCACTTCCCTGGGGCGCCTGATCCAGTGCCCAGCTGCCCTTTGGGGGAAGAATCTTCTCCTGATATTCAACCTGAATCTTCCTGAACTCAGCTTCACATCATCCTCTTGAGTCCTGTCACTGGTCACCACAGAGAAGAGATTGGTACCTGCCTCTTCTCTTCCCCTCGTGGGGATGTTGAAAATCACATTGAGGTCTCCCCTGGGTCTCTTCTGAACAGACCAAGTGTTCTCAGCTGCTCTTCATACCGTTTCCCTTCTAGGCCCTTTTACCTCTTTTTGGCCCTTCTTTGGATGCTCTCCAATAGCTTTACATCCATCTCATATTGTGGTGACCAAAACTGCACCCAGGACTCAAGGTGATGCCTCAGCAGAAGGTGCATTGTAAATGCGCTGATCCTTACTAAGACCTCACACCTAAGATGATAGCAAGATGAATTACATGAAAACACAACAGTTCCAGTCCATCTAGAGCTTCTAACTGCACTAATTGTAATGAAAGATAGAGAAGTAAGCAATGAAAAAAATAAAAAGGACACATTATTCATACTGGCATAATATTTAATTTTAAGCAGATAAACTCCTGTACAGTAAGTGGGGGCTGGCTAGGGCTAATATCTGATGTTGTAGCACACTAGTAGTTACTCCAAGCAGGCTGTGATCTACAATAGTTCAAGTAGATACATTTTTTGTCAGGTCTTGTTTTCCACACAAAATACTAAGATATTGAAATTTTTGTGCTGGAAATACTTCTATTATTTTGGCATGCAGTAACTTCAAGAAAAGCCAAAAGACTATAAAAATATTCTACATGAAAATCCAAGGAGAAATGAAATAACAGTATTTAAATTCTGCCTGCTTTTAAAATGGAACAAAATGCTCCCAGTGAATAGTTATGAGTATGTTCATATTTCCTGATAGTTCAGTTTCTTGTTTAACTTGCTGCACACAATATATTTTACTCATTTGAATCAGTAGGAATTTTGTTGCAGTTTTTGTTCATGAATAGTTATGGTAGTCAAGAATAGTTATGGTTAACTTAAAGATGCTGATGTTTTTTAAGAAGCATAGATGTATCAAGGTCTGGATTTCTAAGCATATAATTAGTAAAATTCCAGTAAACTGGAAGACATGCTTTAAAATACACACTTAAACTTGGCACATGGAATCCTCCAGAGAGCTACCTCTGCTCATGAACTCCAAAAATTACTTTCACCCACCTCTATCAACCTTGTATTTTTTAAGAGAAGTACAAACTACTTGACTTTCTGGGACTATTAGCCCAGAACTCAAACTAAAGAGGAATTTTATATCATTAACTGAATATTTTAAAAGTAGCAAAGTTTCAGGGACATAGCAGGAGTGTTTTCTATTCTCAATGTGTTCCTGTGAAAGTCTGACCTCAAGTTCAGGTGCATATAAAACAACCTACCATTTTATTCTCCTGCTTCCCACTTCCTACCATGCCTCATTTTATTAAGGCATACAACTCAAAGATTTACCTGTCAAGGAGTTAGAACTGTACTGATTTGCTTTAGTTTGTCTGACTCTTCTAGGTTTACAGCTATTGATGTGTACCCTTTCCTTTTTGATTCATTCAGAGTAAAACTTAAAAGTTTGGTTTTTTTTTTTTTCTCTATGGATAGTTTGTATGTCTCTTATTGAGAACACCACTGAATTATTCATTCTCATTTCCAAATATATAAATCTGCTGTTAGTGACAAGGGAAACTGTAGTTTTCTCTAAACATTCAGAGAGGTAGCTGGATAGATAGTGAACATTCAAATAGCTGTACATTACCCTCCCCCCCACCAAAAAAAAATAACAGAGTCAATAGGAAACATGAGGGATGAAGCCCTTTTATGCAAAATCAGTCAAAAATTCTTCTGAACAAGCTGAAATGCTTAAAAATAAATAATTATCTGTAATAACCATAGAGACATTATTTTCTGCTTCTCAGCTATGTTTACTGAGCCAAGTACACCAGTTCAGATCTTACCAAAGTACAAAAATTGTCAACAGTGTTACAAATCACCTATCATGTTAATGGGTTTAAACCATGATAAGGTGTGCAGTGTAGATATAATTATAACATGTTTAAAAATATATAATGCATTGGAAAGATGAATAACACTGCAGTGTAGATCTAGTGACAGTTTTCATTACGAAGCTGATTTCTGTAGCTCTGTTTTGGTTCTTTAAAAGACCTCAGACATACTTATAGTTCTGAATATCAAATTTCCACTTTAAAATATGCATAATCAGGCCAGCCGCATACTGCTTACTTTTTCTCAGGCACAATGTACAAGATCATTAGCTGGCATAGCCTACTGTATCTCCACTGAAGCTTGAATAATGATATGAACTAAATATTCTAGACTTTCTTATGCTATATTTCAACCTTTGTGCTCAATATTTTTTCCTTCTATTAAAAAAAAAAAAAACCAAAAAAATGTATTTTGTTGAAATATATTGTTGATATACAGTACCACTTTGTCACACACTTAAACTGGCTTAATCTGTGTTAATGATGTCTTATTGATGTATATTTTTCTTGTCACATATGCAAACTTCTTAGGCACTTTAAGACCTATTGTTTTTGTTTTTGTTCTGTTTATTCGGGTTTTTTAACCCAAATCACATCAGAAACTTGTATTCAGTAACAACTTATACACTTTGTCACTCTGGGACTCTGAATAACTCAGGTTTACATTTTCTGCAATATACTTGCCTCCATTTCTATTTACTGAACTATATCTCACTTTAGACACATGTTCTTTCAATATATTTGACTTCTTTATTTTTTTATACCTTTCTCATCAGAATTTGACACCAATTTAGTATAAATTTTGTATAGGAGTTTTAATTACATTTCAAATCAGAACATTTCAGATAAGAACATCAAATAATATTGAATTTACGTCAGAGTACAGCATCTCCTCCTATAGCCCTCAGTATAGGAAAGACAAGGAGCCAGTACAGAGGACTGGAACAATTCTCATGTGAGGAAAGGCTAAGAGGGTTGGAATTGTTCAGCTTTGAGAGGAGAGGTTTCTTTCATTACTCTGGATTATTTCAATGCTCCAGTTTACAAAAAAAACTTGAAAAGGAACTTTTTACAAGGGTCTGTAGCAATGAGAAGGGATAATGGCTTTAAATTGAAAAACAGTAAATATACACTACATATAAGGAAGAAATTTTTCAGAATAAGAGTTATGAAGCACTGGGCCAGGTTGCCCAGGGATGTGATAGATGCCTTGTCTCTGGAAGCATTCAAGGACAAGTTGGACTGGACTCTGAGCAACCTGAGTTAAAGATATCCCTGCTCATTGCTCATTTCATATTTCACTTATGATGAATGAAAAAGAATCAAGCTAGATTAAATTGCTCTGTTCCAGGCATGAAAATTGTTTTCCATGCTCTCCTAGTATCCTGTTGCAGTTTTTATATATACTAGATTTTTAATGAGACATATAAAGGGCACTTTGACCAACAACAAAACAAAGCAACAAACAACACCTTCACAAGAGGATAAGAGACTCTGTGAAAGAGAGGTCTGCAAAAGCCTTTGACAAGAGATGAATCTTTATGAACAGATTCCCAGCTAAATCCTGAATGCAGCTACCAGAAAGGACAGATAATCTATTAAATGGTCAAAAGTCTAATTGTGTGTTCCAGAATAATGAGTTCATTTAAGAGCCAAGGTTATTAAAATACATCTCTAACAAATTTAAAGACATTCTGTGAAAAGTTACTCAGCTAAAGACTGTGCTCAAACAGTTGCAGAGGAACTTTCAGAAAGGATTACTCCTATGTACCTTTAAATGATTAGCTGCATTCTAAACCAGGAGAAGGTAAAATTTTAACTGCATATTTAACATTTGAGAATATCTGACTGTGTATAATTCATGCAGTAGTAAACAACTGCACTAAGTCATAAGCTGACTGTGGTCAGTGGAAGTCTTTTTGATTTTGTCAAAAAGCTTTTAATTCAGCTCCATGTAAATAAATTGTGATAGCTGGTGAATTTTATAAGAATAGGCATAATAATGTTCACTTGAACTGGAAAATGTTCTTATTATAGTTTGTATTCCATTGGTCTATGAAGCTGGGACAGTACTCAATGAACCTAGGTGTTTTACTTTGGCTGCTTTACCTATTGGGACATGTATGTTGAAAAGGTCATGTTGCTTTCCCAAAAAGGGAAATAGTTTTCTAGAACATTGGCCCATGATATGGTGTAAATCTGCCTAATCACTCACACCTAATCAAAATCTAGTCAGGCTTACTTTCAAGTCTTGGAATTGTTATCTCCAAACCCAGTAAATAATTGTTTTCCATGAGTTAATGGAAAATATCCCCTTTATATGTCAGTTAGAAAATCTGTGTTATTAGAAAATTATTATTGTATTGTTCTTCAGTTTACCATATTTCGTTTCTTTCTCTCAGAAGAATAAATCTTCTTCACAGAGATTTGAGAATAACCATCCTAAAATGGAGATAAAAAGGAATCTTGGAAGTAAAATAACTGAAAAAATATAATTAAATCTACAAATTTCAACAAAATAAATATTTTAGATTATTTTTCAAGTACCACTGTAGATAAATATGTTCATTCTGATGTCAGCTGCCATTTCAGATGGCTGTATCTTTTTTTTTTTTCCACTAACTACAGGGATATGGTAGTGACAATTAATGAATGAGCTATTTCAGTATGATGTACTTTAGAAATCTAAAATTTAATAACTAATCTAAAAAAGTTGTGTTAGATTTCATTTATATTTGGTGAAGATTTTCCAGTTTCAAGTTTCCTCAACCCACCTATAGCAAAAATGCTTCCACCAATAAGAATAACATGATCATTTCTTTAATGTTTAGCTATAGATAAAATATTTCTTATCATTATGCAATTATATTCTGTTCTAAGAAGACCTAAAACTATATATATTAATCTTAATAATAATTTGAATATTTATGCTAACTAGTTTTTAAAAGAGTTTTTTCTAAGGTCAAAACCAAGTAATTTAAGCTTGATTGCTCAACTGCCAGGCAGAACTTGGAACACCTATGTGTGTGAATGTCAGATCCATTCTTTATTTCTGCTATTTTAAAATTCTTTTCTCATCCACTGAAATTACTTTACCTAGAAAACCACAAAGATTTATCACTATACCTAGATTTATCTAGAAACACATTTACTGTACAGTTCTACACAACTCCATGGGAAAAAAAAGAAATATTTAGAATCCATGGAAACCTATCTTTGAACTTCTAGTGGTTCCAATAAATATTACTGGAAGAGGATTTAGTGAATTTGAAAATAAATAGATAAATTTAAAGTTCTGGGAATAAAAGGTGTAAGTTTTAAGTGCTTGCAATGTCCGTACCAGGCTTGTTCCTCTGTGATCTCTTTAGGATACATGGAAAGAACTGAGAGTTTTAGAGAGCTCCACTCATAAGACCTTTTTTGGACTGAGTTCAGGATGAGATAGCTCATACACCAAAAGTGGAATTTTTCATGAATTAAAATGCATTAGCATGGATGTAAAAGTCAACATTTCAGAAAGGGAACCTTAGCTTTCCATGCCCTGCCAAAGAGCATATTTTTTAAGGCTCCTACTAACTTCTTGCTTTGAATGGTTGAAAAGTGATGATTCTGTGATTATTTCATCATATGCACGTCTGTACATATGCAATAAATCTAAATTGGTGTTACAGCTGCCTTCAAAATCAACAAAAAAACCATACAAAGTCTTGAGTTGTAGCTTCACAAAATTACTTTGGAGAAAAAACATTAAAAAAAAAGATAAAATCCAGTACTTCTGTACTCTTTTTGTTTGATAAACTTGTTACCACATGAAATAAAAAATTAAAAATACGTACTTTGGATCATTTTTATGCACTCTTTATTAGCACACTGATTGTTACATAGTTTCTGAAAGAAAAAATTAGATTGAGAGTAGAAATACAAAAATACACTAGAGCAGAATGCAAAAACAGACTAAAGCAGATCACATAAAATTAAAAATATCTCTAGCAACTGTAATTGCAGCCAAAGTCCGACGGAATGCAAATTCTATTTTATAGGTTAAAATGCTTGGGTCAACTAAAAATGAAACACACTAGAAATGCTGGCTTTACTACACTGTGCAGTATAGAATGCAACTGTGAGTTACATTCTTTTTAAGAACCCTCAGGAAGTTATTTGATAAAGTCAGACTTAATGGCCCATAAGGCTCTAGATGATTCTGTTATGTTGAAAATCTTGGTTATGTGCAGGGTAGAAGCACACCATATATGCACATAAAGCCAAAAATGTATTGATAATGTAACTGAAATTTTAAAACTTGAATCATTATCAGGGAAAATATAACTGCTGCAGAAAATGAGGGAAAATGGGTTTTAACAAAATCTTTGGTTTCTGTCCCTTTTTATGGTATTATACTCACCCTTTCCCCTCCTCCTCCAGATCTTAAGGTCAATAGTTTCACAGTCCTTTTGTTGGGAGCAGTGTTGCAGAATCTATAGTCCTTCACTGGAAAGAATGTGATGATCATACTGATAGTTTCTTCTTCATCTCCAGGATCCACTTGGGGTCATTTTCATTTGTCCACTTACACATTTTTTTCATTGGACTGCAGTTCTATTTTGGATCTTAATTTACATTTTATGGTGGGTCTAAAGTATAATAAATAAAATTTCTTTGTGCTTTTTGTTAGCCTTAAGACCAGTTTTGTCCAGCTACAGGTCTTCATTCTTTAACTTGGCACTTATGAGTTGCCTATTGTTTGTGGGTCTCCCATCTCTGATCACCACAGTGTTCCACACATCACATCCTATGTCTCTACTTCTCTTGTCTCTTGTTATGATACCAGCCCTGTATTTGTATGCAGGACTGCATTGATACAGTAGATACAATCGTACTTATAAGGCCTGCTTGTTCCTGTTTATTTAAACCTATGATTATTCCGTGTAAAGATAAACAAAAGCAAAGCAAATCAGAAGAAAAAAAGCTGTTGTCACAATCAGGCCAAGTAAGACATCACTGCAGGAAAGTCAGATGACCCTCAGTTATTGCAAATTCAGGGCAGGGCTTATGATCTAATACTAGAAAAAGCAGTGTTGTTCTGCAGGACTATGGGGAAAAAAAACCCTCAGTTTACTTTTAGAATTTGCATTGAAATTGCCAACTTTCCTTCTTCTGGTCCCAAACTCCAACATCTACCAATGTTGTTTCAGTAATGTCACATTTTAGAATTCTCAGGTGTGCTTTACCTGGATTGGGTTGTTTGTTGTTATTTATTTAAATAAACTAGTAAGTTTATTATTAGGTATATACATAAGTACACTAATTTATCTGTTTCTTAGCTGGCTAGTATCAACCCCAGAGCTATATAGTTGTTTTAGCTCATCATAGATTCTAAACTAACAAACACACAGGTGAGAAGCAATGTATATTCTTTCAGGTTTAGTGCATTAATGCAATCAAATGTCTCATCCCACGATGCACAGAAAGTGGAGATTGAAAGCTGCATAAAAGGGACATAGAGAAATTCCTTGTGTGTGCATGGATGGAGTAAGAATAGCTAAAGCTAAGTTGGAAATTAAAAGAGTGAGAATCAGAAAGGACAAGAAAGCTTCCTCTAAATATATTGGTAGTAAAAGAAAATTAAGGACAATAATTACACAATTTAACTTTTAAGAACACATCCTTAGATAAAAAATTTATAAGATCATTTACAAAAATAAACAGTGCAACAATAGTCTTTAATCAATTTTTTCCCTTCTCCTCATATTGTAGAATTTCTTTATTTTTCCTTTTTTTCCTTGAACCTGCTGAAATTATTTCTTATAGAAAGATAACATGGTTAATTGTGCACAAAAAAACTTGGTTGTGTTCTCTAAGTACTGCATTTCTCAATTACTCAGCCCTTACTCACTATGAAGTGATAATTAGGCATTAAAAGCTAAGTGGATTACTGTGGAGATCTCTCCTGATATCCATTTATCACTTAATCAGACTTTAATACCATAAATTATGCATTTCTCAGCAGTATTCAGATTCCAATAAATTTTATAACAGTTTGGAGTTACTAGGTTTTCTTGACGTCATTACGGCAGGGAAAAGTCATAAAGTTTGCTTAAAGGATACAGCCATTACAAGGATTTCAGATTTATAGCAAAATAATTCTTAAAGCCTGTTGGGTTGCACTAATATTTATTCATAAGGGTTTCCTGGACAAGACAATTCCATCCTCATGAATAAACATGAAAAAAATTGATCCAAAATAAATATTGAGTTGAAGTTTTTTTCCCAGTTTTTTTTTTTTCTCCTGATTTTGCCTTCCAAACCTCATTAAGAAAAGCAAAATAAACCAAACCTCCCATTTCCTAGGAGATTGCAACTTCCTCAGAACATTCAGTTGCATTTGGAATTAAAATATCTATTTATGTGTTAGCATGCCTTTTTGCCAGCCACTATTACAGGAAAGGTGGCTTTCTAAAAGAATTAATCACGATGAAATCTCCCCAGAAATGCAGATACTATGGGTTACCATTAGAGTCAATACGAAAGAAGCAAATGAGAGTCTTGTAAATGTAAGGTCAGGTTGCCCATAGTTTCCCATGTAATATTATATAATATAATAGTAATAAATAGCAAGAAGTATCTAATTTCTTATTTCCTTGTGTTCCCTATTATTACATATAATTTTAAAATGTTTTTAACTCAGTAAGCTTTATAACACAGAGTAAAAAAAATCTTGGCTGTTAAAAATTTGATGGATGTTATCAGTGTGTGATTTTTAACTGAAGACTGAAAGGATAGAATAAGTATTAAAAATCCTTAAAAGCATGGTGGTCAACCTCTCTGAAAAACATCAGATTGCACTTGTGGTTTAGCACCTGTTGGCCCAAAATAGAGATTTTTGACCACCAAATCACAGCATATTCCTTTTTGCACTTACAGAAGTCGATAAGAAGCAGTGTTTAGGTCTTAATTTGACACTCTGTTCTAGCATACTAAAAGTGAATCAAATTGGAAGAAAATGCTGAAGGAGAGACATATTCTTATCAAATTTTAGCATATTAATTTGCATTTTCCTGATGTCTCTAGATTTAGATCAAAAAGACAGATGATTAAAAATTTTAAATCAATTTCATTATTTGAAGTAAATTTATTTCCCTTTTTTTGACATATGAATAATTTCAAATAAAATACTAACGTCTGGCTCAGAATTTTACACATTTTCTGCAAAGAAATTATCCACATTTCTTGTGTATTCCTCCCAAACACTTTTGTCCTGTATAGCTCTTCTCTGCTTTCTGCTTAAGCCATAAAGTAAAGTAACACTGATAACAAAGAAATTGATGGTAAAAACATTAGTAATTTACACTTATTGTATTTTCTGAAGTTTTCCTCTTCAATAGATCTCAGCTCCCGCACATTCTTCTAATTTTCTCAGCAGTAAAGATTTTTTTCCCCTATTGTTTATCCTTACTAAATTTGGAAACTTGTTTTCCAGGACTAATAATAATCCTGATGATCTCCCTTATCGATTCATATCACATTGCCAGAGATATATTTCTCTTCAGTACACTTTTTTAGAACTGTCCAATTATAAGTTTAATTATTTCTTCCGGCTGGACTAAAACCAGTTTTCAGCTAAATGAACAAGTTGTTCAGTGAATCACACTAAAGGTTGCCTCAGATGAATGTGGAATAGCCAAAACAGAGCTCAGAAAATACGTAATGAAATATGTATATAATAGATTCAAAAGTCTTGAGTAGATATCAGGGTTGACTCATTAAATAGGAAGAAGAAAATACAAAGGCATTACCTCTGTTTCAGTTAGTTATTTTCAGGGAAAATCCACCTTCTTCAGCTTTGTATACCCTTCTGGATGCATCATAAATTGTTTCAAATGGATGTGAAAAAAATACTGAAAAAGTATTTTAGGTTTGACATTTTTTTAAAAACACTGAGATCTACTTTTTATACGTATAAGTGGAACGAAAAAGAGTCGGAAAACATACACAAGAACTTTAACCTATATTCCAGAGATTTTATTTAAAGAAAGTTTTCTATCAATATTACTAATATGACTTGGGGTGTTTCCTTAAGAGTGTGATATTAATTCCTAATCTTTTTATGAATTTTTTTTCTTACCTCAGGAGAATTCTGTGAGGTGCAAATTGACAACTGTGGTTCCAATTCATGTGAAAACGGAGGAACATGTATTGGCTATGAAGATCATTTTAAGTGCACTTGCCCTATAGGTAAGCCATTGGTAATTTATTTTTTTTCCTAACCAAACAAATAAAATGTCATCCAAATATTTATGTAAAGAAATACTGACATAAAAATAGCAATGTATCTCAACAAATGCAGTGAACATTTTTATGAAGAAAAGCACTTTTTCTCTTTGTTCAGGAAATAAAACTGCCAAATAACTCTAGTAGAGTGCTGTTAACTGCTAACACCCTGAACAGACATAATGTCAATATTCTGAATGAACTGTGATTAAACATTCTCTTTGTGGTGCAGGTTTTGAAGGTGAAAGATGTGAACTCGATATTGATGCCTGCTTATTCAACAATATAAGCTGTGCCCCAGGAGCAGTGTGTATGGATAAATCTCATGGATTTAATTACACATGTTTATCACCATGTATTGGAAAAACAGAGGTAGGATAAAGCAATATATTCCCCCCAGCGTTTTTTTGGCAAATAAAAAAACTTATTCTAATAGCAGTGAGCTGATGAAATCTCATTTTGCACGGGTTTCTTAAACATAGGACTCATTCTTCATATATTCTCATGCTAAAATTCCTTTTGTTCTGAGCAACGTGCATGTAAAAGTGCATGATCTGACAAGTCTGGTCATTGTCCAACCAACTATGTAATGTCTGAGCTCTGCCTTTCTTGTTCATGATAGGTTTAGTCCCTGATGTCTCCTTCTGTCCCCTACTTGCTGCTGCTATGTTACGAAACTTGAAAAACTGTAGGCAAAATCAATTTGCGATCTTTGATATGCTTAAAAGTTACCAGATAGAAGGCTGATGGTACAGCAATGTACAGAAAGAATGACAAAAGTTTCTTTTCCATTACAAGCAAAACTAAAAACTATATTCAACAAAAAAAAGCCAAGTCTAATTGCACTTCAATGGGAGATGAAAACACAGGTATAAAAAAGACCTAAATTTGCCTTGTAAGTTTCTCTTCAATGCTCACAGCACATGGAAATGAATACTGCTTTTGGATTTTCAAAGATTTCTAGAAGAAATGCATTTATTGTATCCTTCTCACAATCCTTTATGATTTTTAAATTAAATTTGGGCAGGATTCATTCATACCAGAATGTACTATGAAATTTTGGTATGGGTTAAACTAAAACACTGCTGCATTTTCTTTATTATGATAGTTGTTTTAAAAGCTCTGTACATAATGCTGTACAGCCTTCCAAACAACTACACAAACATGATAATGAGTGTTTTACAGTCTTTATCAATTCTTTTATTGAAATATATGCACCATAAAAATTTACTATGCATAGTAGGCAACATATTTACAAAGAACAATCAATATTTATGTCACCTTGAAGTCCATGAGTAGACACTTAACAGTAAATATGAAATATAGCACTGACAAACTCACTGGCTCGAAGGTTTATACTTAAATTGTTCAGCATCTGGTAAATTTTAACATTTTTATGATTTAAAGTGTCATACTGAGTGCGAGTGTATTGTACGTGGCCTATCATTATAATGGTGCAATCATCATTATGGCTGGTTAATACGGGAAGTGATGGTGTGCCAAGGATGCTGATGGGAGCTAGTAAAACATTTTACTGTAATATTCAATTAAATACCCCCAGACATATTTAATTTATTATTACAAACATTTTATAGAAGATCATAAATGTCACATGGGAAAAAATATACAAAATCCATATATATATGTATCAATATACACTCATGGTATGAGATGCTTGATACGAGCATAATGTGAACAATTAGTAGGTTTTCTAATGGGAAAAAAAATAGAAAATAAAATTCTATATTTATATACTTGAGTTTTACAGATCATTAAAATGATATTTTTCCTTATTGGAAAAAACAAAGGCTGTATTCAAACAAATATTTTAGTACATTTCTGAAATTGTGTAAGCAATCATTTGAAATTAAAGATTAGTATTAGTCAATAAATTTCATTATTCATCATTTAATTCTTAATTTATTTGCTATGGATAGAAAATAAGTATATATTTTTACATACTTTCAATTCTTTTACATTTTCAAAGGTACCTCAGTTATGCCGAACTGCTTAACCTCTGTGTATTCAGCAAAATAGATAGAAAAGAATGCAACTATTTGCAAGAGTTTCTCAATGAACAAAAAATAGATGCAATTAATTTGGGCTCTTTTCTCTCTCTATAAATATATAATGATATTAATACATAAAGGTTTGTTTTTTATTTTCCCAGCTCAACAATTAATACACTGCAGTTGTTTTTAATTTCCTTTTCTTTTCCAACCAAATATTTTAAAAAATTGAGATGAGCAAATTAGGACAGGGGATATTTTCCTTTGAACTTCAAAATCTAATCTTAACTTTGTAATTAGGATAATGCCTGCTTACTCTGGACCAAGATTTATGAAAGAACTCTGAATGAACCAAAATTTTTGTTGTCTTTGCATTAGTGACTTCCAACAGGACCAAATTTAGCCACTTTGTGTTATAATACCTTTTCTTCTGTAATGTACTCGGGTAGACATGAAAAGGAATAAATAAAATATATTTTTTTTCCATTTGAATACCCAAAGGATGCTACAAATTTTAATATTTTTATTAACGGAGCTCATAGAGAATTGATAAAATCATTCATAATAACCAATAATTGTAGTGCAACGTGATAGGCTGAGATAACAGATTCACAAAACTGTAAAACAGCCCAGGTTAGAAAGGCTCTCCTAAGACCGGCTAGTTCATCCTCTCATGGAAAAGAAAGCCTTGGTGAGATTATAAATCACATTTTGAAAACCTCTAGTGATGGGTGTACTGCATCCCTGAGTAGTTTACATACTATATTGAATAGTTTACATTTTACATTGAAAGTCCACCTGTGACCCAAACAATCAAAAATGAGGAGGCATCCTAAGATGTTCTGGGCCCCTCACTTCAAGAAAGATATTGAGGTGTTGGAGTGTGTCCAGAAAAACGCAATGGGGCTGGTGAAGGGTCTGGAAAGTAAGTCGTAAGTCTTAAGAAGCTGAGGGAGATGGGATTGCTTAGGTTGGAGAAAGAGTCTCGGGGAGACCTTCTCACTCTCTACAACTACATGAAAGGAGGCTGGAGCCAGCTAGGGGTCAGTCTCCTTTCCCAGGCAAGAGCACATAGCCTCCAGCTGTGCCAAGGGAGGTTGAGGATAGACATCAGGAAGAATTTCACCACAGAAAGGGCTGTTAAATTTTGGAATAGTCTGCCCAGGGAGGTGGTAGAGCCACCATCCCTGGAGGTTTTCAAAAAACAACTGTATGTGAAATTTAATGTTATGGTTTTGCTGAAGTGGTGGTGTTTGATCAAGGGTTGGACTCAACGATCTTAAAGGTCTTTTCCAGCCTTAATTCTATGATTCTATGTGTGATTATTTTTAGTGGCTGCAGCTACATCTTACTTAAGAATTTTATTGCTTCTCTTAAACCACTTTTTTTTCAAAATTCTGTCAGCAAGCTTAAAAAAATCATTGTTTCCTTTAGTTCTTACTATGAAAAATTTGAAAACATAACTGTAAACTGCGGGAACTGCAAGATGTTGACATATAGTAATTGTTTTTTAAAAAGAGGCATAGGAATTAAAAGGTACTTTTCAATTATTTTTCATTCTCTTTTCGGTTTTAAGATGTAAACAGATGTGTTTAGCAGACATCAACTAGAGTTATCAAAAATAATTCCCATATGAATTACGAACTAAACCACATCTCAAAGTCTCACTCAGTGTCTATCTAGAACTTTCTAATATTGAAGTTTATTGAACTCCACTCATATATTTTACTTGAAAGTTTTATCTTTTATGAGCCAAGATCCCATACTGCACTTGCATTCAAGACCATAGTTCCAACCTTTTCAATGGAAGTATCTATATACTCAATATATATTTAGTGTTTTGAGGAGCTGCCACTTCCATATTTTTTCTGGTCCTGAACATTCTGTGCAACTCTACAAAGTTTCCTCATCTGTAAAAGTAAGGCAATTTCAGTTTTCAATATTTTTGAGACAAACATTTTATCTGCTTGCTTAGTGTACCACCAGTCTAGGAAAGAATATAGGGCAGATTAAACAAAAATTGCACCTCTGGAAAAATTTGAATACTCAGGTACAACCGACTTTGCAGTAATAAAACCTGAAGATTATAGTAAAATTATATGCTTGAGGAAAGATATACATATGTTTGTATTTTTTATTTATGTAAAATGCAGTTACAATCCAACTGCAGAAAACTGCATGAAATGTAAGATGAAAGAGGGGTTGGAAATAATGACTGTCTTATCTCAAGCATTTGACAACATATGATACTTAGAAAAAAGACATACAGTAGGGCTATATCCCTCAATTCCTGCAAAGGAAAGATAGGAGAAGAATAAAATCCTCTAAGGCTTAATTATATTTCCTAGCTGAAATAAAATCTCCTGGTTGATTTTGGAAGAAAGGGATTCCTACATCTTATCACCACTATATAAAAAGGCAGATTTGTGTTAAAGTACTTGCTCTAGACAGAAGTATGATGGTGACACTGATGAGAATAGACCTGTTTATACTATGTTGAAATATAGGATTTGTGTTTAAATACATTCCATAGCTTTCATTTCAATTTAAATCTTTAGATTACACTAACATCTTAAAGGGTAGCACATTTCTTCACAGTATAAAGTAATAAAATGACATAAGAATAAATTAAACATAATGTTGTGGCAATATTGAAGTATTTGTCTTAATTGCCTAAGGTTTTCTGGATGGTTTCCTGAGTATAAAATTATTTGACCTATTTGAGCTTTAAACAAGCAGTAAGATTTAGGACAAAATCCAGCAAAACATATAAATACAAAAGTAAGAAAACACATAAAAATAATTTTAAAACGAGATAACAGTTCCCATACCATACACATAGAAGGGTTTTTTTGCATTTACGTTGAACTGCGTTTTTCTTCGAGATGTTGTTATATTGAATAAATATCCCAAGGTTAGTCTAAAATTCAGTACAAGGAGCATAACAAAAATCTCTTCATTTTAAGGTCAATTTAAAACTTAATCAAAGACAAATGAATATTAGAATATTTCTGCCAGGGACTGTTATTATTACAAATCTTAATGACATTATAAAGAGATTCAGACTCAATCAAACTGAATACTAGTGCATTAACTAATCTTCTAGACACCATTTTCTTTAAAAATCAGTTGATGAGAAGAAGGGGGTCTTAATTGCTTTGAAATGAATATGTAGTCATCTGTCTTCATACTAGCAAAATTTTCATGGAAATGAAAATGGAATCTAGAAGTAAAATGAGGAAAGGAGCATCAATTCAGACTTATAACTTTCTTTATTTTTTTTAAATACTGGTTTAGTATGTAATATTAGCAATTAAAAACTAAAAGGGAAAAAGCTGTTCCAGTCTAAATCTACCAATCTTTCAGCATCTCAAAATTGAAAATAAAGTAGCTTCTGATTTTCCCACAACATAGATGTAATTTATAAACATATAAAAGATCCAAGGATAGATTGAATCAGCATTATAATTAGAAAGGGAAAAAAAAAATCCAATTTTTCCTGATAATCACATATTAAGCTAAATTATACAGCATAGGAACAGTTGCTCTACTCCTTCAATGGAAAAATAACAGTCTAGTTCACTACTATCCCTCCCAAAACAGGCACATTTTAAGGGCAGTTGTAAAAATGATACTGTTAAATTAAAACATAAATGCCTTTACCAACTAAACAATAAATTGACATATTGATTTAATAATATTCAGTATTTTATGTTCTTGGAGATGATTGTTTAATATTACAATATAAAAAGATTAGATAACCATGTATATTACCAATGGTTTATTCCATTAAACTCTTGGGGAAAAAATCCAACATGTAAAGAAAAATCTCCTTGTGTCCGTGGTGGGTTGACCCAGGCTAGATGCCAGATGCCCTCCATCCGTTGGAGCCACTCCATCAGTGCCCTCTGCAACTGGACAGGGGAGAGAAAATTGATTATGAGTTGAGATAAGGGCAGGGAGAGATCACTTAATGATTGCTATCACAGGAAAAACGGATTTCACTTAGGGAAATTAGTTGAATTTATAATTAACAAAATCAGAGCAGGATCATTAGAAGTAAAATAAATTTTAGAAGCACCTTTCCCCTTTCCGTCCCTCCTCCCCAGGTTTAATTTTATTCCTAATTTTCTACCTCCTCTTCCCTACATTGGTGCAGGGATGCTGAATCACCCATGCAGGAGGCATGGGAGCTGTGGTCAGCTCATCACATTGGTTTTGCCACTGCTTGCTCCTCAGTGAGAGGAGTCCTTCCCCTGCCCCATAGTAGGTTCCTTTCCCATGGGAGACAGTCCTCCACAAACTTTCCCAGTGTGAGCCCTTCACAAGGGCTACAGTTCTTCCTGATGTATTACAGTGTGGGTCTCTTCCACAGGATGCAGTCCTTCAAGAACAGGCTGCTTCACCATGGGTCTCCCAGGGTCAAAACCTTCATTTGGGCATCCCCCTGCTCCATGTGGGTCTCCTCCAAGGCTGCAGGGGGATCTCTGCACCCCCATGTCCCTCCCTGGGCTGCAGGGCACAGCTGCCTCTCCATGGGCTGCACCAGGGGCTGCAGGGGAATCTCAGCTCTGGCACCTGGAGCAGCTCCTGCCCCTCCTTCTGCGCTCACCTGGGTGTCTGCAGAGCTGCTCCTCTCGCAAGTTCTCTCTCTGCTCTTCTCTAACTGCAGTTACTTGTGTGAAATAAGCTTTTTCCCTCTTCTTAACTCTGTTACTCCAAGGCTCTACCACCATCACTGATGGGCTTGAACTTGGCCAGGAGTATGGGCATCCTGGAGCTGGCTGGCATCTGTCAGGCATGCAAGCAGCTTCTGGCAGAAAAAGAGAGAAAGAAAAATAACCTCTATGGCAGCTCTTCCCTCCCCCTCCCCGCCCCACATTACCAGAACCTGACCACGCAAAGCCAATACAGAGTATCTGTAATTCTCATCTTCAGGTATGTGCAAATGGAGGTAGTTGCTTCTATGATCAAGAAAATCAGAAATCTCACTGTGTCTGTGCTCTTGGATGGACTGGAAACACATGTCTTGAGAATATTAATGACTGTGAGATAAACCAGTGTCAACATGGAGCTACATGTGAAGATGGAATTAATAAATACAGGTACTAACATGTTGTTTTCTGTATAAGTTTTCATAAAGGGTTGTATGCTATATGAAGTTATTTTGACTTTCAGAAAGATTTACAAAGGGTGTTGTTAAGGCAGTAATATAATTTTCATATGAAAAAATGCTGTGGAATACTAATTTTCAATAAGGATGTGCATTCAGTAAAACTGTGTCATCTGAAGTGTTTCAGGAAGAAATCACAAATATTTCTCTTTGCTGGTCAAATAAGTTAAACCAAGTATGCACAATCTCACATAAGCAAGTAATCTATTTTATTAAATGGCAAACACTCTCTGAGCCTGGATTCTGTCATAGAGTGTCTTATTAAAATTTGAATGATAATTTATAATTTAATAATAATTTATTATTTCAGTTATTGAAAAAAAACCAAAGCATGTGTTCTCCTTAGCGAGCTGTAACATGCTGTAGTTATTTAAAAATGAGATTTTATAAAATATGATGAAAAAATAAAGAGAAATGTTTTCTTCAACAGACAGAATTCACAGAGTTTAGCCGTTCTTACCAGACTTCAATTATTTATTTTTCCTCTAAAAACCCGGAATAAATAAAGCTTCTCCATAATATCTCTAAGTGTATTATGCTGCACCATGCCTTACTTAGAAGCACTGTAATTAGTATGCTTTAGTGTTTCTATTTAGAAAAGATTGCAAAAGTGGAAAAAATAAAAATAGAAGCAATTAAAGATTTCTTCAACTTCACTTCTGTTTTTAAAGTGTCTTCTGTAAAAAAAACTGAAATCGCCAAATAGGCACACAAATGGAAAAAAGTTATTGATTCTTATTATACCAGAGTTAAAGGCGTTTTTGTCAAAGAATCCTTACAAAGTAGACATCCTTCCTTTTTTCCACCTGGCAATCAACTCTTGTATCAAATTACTGGACCATATTTTGGCACTTTATTTAACTTTTAAATCTGTGGCTTTCCCTTCTTTATCAGGAAATTCATTCTGATAGAAGTACAAAGCCATGCTTATGTTACAAAATCCACTAGCATTTACTGAGAAATTAGTAGTTCAGAAGATATCTGGTAATAAAGAACTTCTGATTTTAACTTGCTAATCCAGAGTCAATTTACTGCCAGAAAATACTTAATTCTTACTTTTTCAGTCTTGGAAAGACAAATTAAATTGACAGATCAGTCTGTTTAGCTAAGGAACAGGCAAACATACCATTAAGTTCTGAATCTCAGATGGTCAGTTTTGTTAGAAGAGAATTTGACCCCAAAAGAGCACAATTTGTTATTTGGTCAAGACAAAATATAGCATGTTTACTGTATAATACCTACTCTGTTGAAAGAGCATGGTTGTTTCTCAATGACAGTGAAGCATTTTAAAAAATAACTGAACTATGCCTGCCTTAAAAATAATGATGTTTCCCAAAAAAAATTCCCCATTCCAATACACAATTAAAAAAAAAAAGAATACAAGAGGTAATGCTGAATGAAAGTGCAGCTACCTTTTCTAAAGACTTGTAATTGCATTTCTCTCCTAAAATTGGTATAATTTTTTATAAAGGTACTTATCAAGAGCTATATTTGATGAAGTTGTTTCAGTGCCATTAAGAACCCTACAGAGATCCATTTTTTCAGCCATTTAAACTATTACAGCCATTCAAAACCTCTTCTAATGAGTGCAGAAGATAAAGATATGCCAGAATTTTATATAGATTAGATTTTATTTACAAAAAATTATTATAAAACTCTAGACCTTTCTCCTAGTTAAGAGATCTTAAATTTTAAATTATTAAATTTTGATCATAATGTGCTTTTCTAGTGATAGCTTGATATAGGAATGTTAACACAAGGAAATCATAGAAAATATCCACCTTTGATTCAAGAATATCCCCCTTTTTAAAGATCTCATATTTTTCAAGTCACAATTTCTTTTCCAGATGGGAAATAAGCTGCCAACTGAATGAAATGTTTCTAGCTTTTTGTCTCCTTACCATGGCATGTTCTTTTTCTGCTCCCCTTTTGAAATTACTGTTCCATATGGTAGTGTCACATAGAGCTGTATTTTATATATGCAGAGAATTTCCTTTGAGTTCAGATTGGGGAATTGCTCTAAGTGAATGAGGGGGAGTTTTAAACTTTTATATAAGGTAATTCTCAGCAAGGCTGCATACTAAGATCCTCATAATTACACTAAGAAGTTTTAAGAGTTTTACTCCTTTAGTCGAGGGAGCCTTCTCTTATAACTAAAGTGGCCTCAACCACAGTGACACAAAACCTGTAATTAATTGAAATTAATTGTTGCACTACCAGCTGAGCATGCTGTTTGTGATATCATGAGGTAAGTCAATCAGCATGTATTTAAAATTATAACTTCAAAGAATTACTGCTTTTGCTACTGGGTTGATAGTGTAGCTGTCACTATGAGTGTGAAAGATACCAGACTAATTGCATCCACACGCCAAAAGAATCTCTTGACCTTCAGTTATATATACTTGACAGAAAAAATGACAGACAAAATTCATTACCTCACTAAATAGACAATTTTTTTACATAAAAAGAAAATAATAATAATTTTTCCCTTCTAAAGAATCTGTATTGTTTGATTATGTTCTATGTAGGAGAAGAGAGAGAGCCGATTTAATATGGCTCAATGAGAAGATTTAATGAATAATTAAAATGAAAGAGATCTTCAAGGAGTATTACCTCCTGTTTTGAAATCCAAGGGGGAAATTTATTACTCTGTTTTCTTCACACTTGTAAATTTCTTTCCAGTCAATATTACATTTTGGACAACCAAGATCCTAACTGAAATAAGACAGTAACAGTGGATACTTTACTATTGTCTATTCAGTGGAAAGGAGCAACAGACTGAAAAGACACAACTTAAAACTTGGTGTAGTTTCCATTATCCTTGGAAATCCTTGGTCCTGTTTCCATTTATTCAGTCCAGCATGCTCAGATGAAGTCTTACATTTATCACAACCCCAGGAAAGCCCAGCAAGAAGGACTGAGAACTGTTATATTAAGACACTTGAAGAAGCTGTATTATAGGATTAACCACTGTGTAAAAGGTCATGATGAACTAATATATTTTTTAAAAGTATTTTATAGTTATAGCTCTGATGTCAGCATTTTATTAGTTTTTAATTCAGGAAAATATCCCATTAAGAAATTCAGTTTGGTGTATGGTAAAACTTGAATTGCCAACATATTCTTCAGTATTCAGTACAAATTTCAGTGCATATAATTAAATAATTAATTAATCTCAGTAAAAAAGAGTAAAGTGACAGATTGTAGAGTAAAATGCTCTGGAATATGAAACACTCCTTTGCATGATGCCGGCAAGATTGAGAAAAATAAACATAATTTATATAATTTCTGTGTATCACAAAATTTAAAGCTTCTATTATTTTATTCATCCTTGACTTCTTCCATTTTCTTCCAGCTGGGCAAATTAAGTTGTTTGATTAGATTATTTCTTTATATCTGATTGTTTTTTTACAGGTTTATTCATCCTATACTATATATGCAATTTGACGGCAGGACGTAGTTGACAGTGCCACATAAAGTGATTCCTGTGATATACACAGTTTTCTGCAGCAATAATAGGCTTCTTCCACTAGAGAAAGAGGAAAAATACTTTTCCTCACTTTTCTTTAACTCCAGAAGATCAGTGAATTTATGTCACAATTTCCTAGGGAATACCTCTGCAATAAGTTATACAACAGCTTTTCTACAGAGAATAGAAATGGGTATAAAAAGTCAAAGTGAAACTAAATAACCTTTTCAGCCACTTCTGTATGTATAGTTCACATTTCAGTGTCAAAAAGAGATAATTAATACTGAATAATTCCAGCTAATATGGTTGGAATAATACTAATAAACATATACGTATATAAGAATTACATATTAGGGAAAAAAAGTAGAAGTATTCTGGGAAGTCTTTGCTAATTCCAGCTGTGAACGCTCCTATATGTCTCTTGTATCAATATAGAAAATATCTAGGTCATCTCCTAGCACATGTTAGCATAGACACCTCTTCAGTCTGGTCTTTGGCTTTTTTGTAGTCGTTTTCAAGATTCATCTGATGCACATGGTTATTTACTCAGTAAAACAAGTCCCCTACATCTTTAGTGCAGGCAGTCTAGGGTGACAGCTTGACAGCTATACTGCCTGGACTAACCAGCACCAACTGACTTACCCTCACATCTGCTGTTTGAGACCCCTAGTGATAAAAAGTTGGTAGAAGCACATTGCATCTATGCCATAACCATTCTTATTTTAGCAACACATTCCTTCTTAGACTAAATTCCATGCCTGTCTTTGCATCTCCACTTAACATTTATTTCGCAAGCATATCAAATTGTCATGCAACATTAACAATGTTTAGGCTCTGGAGTAGTAGCATACAATCATCTGCATGATATGTGTGTGAGCATAGTAATCCTCAAATGACTTGTGTTTGTTAATCATTACTAAAATCCGTGTTTGTAGCAAAAGCATTGAGGTATTTGTTTCTCTCTTAGCACCTCTTACCCTTAAAATCTTGCTGTGGCTGAAAGAGGACATATGTGAAGCTAAGAAAGTATTGTTATTCCTATTAATGCTAACACAAAACTTTTTCATATGCTCTTCTCTGGTGCCATACTGCTTTCACTGTTCTCCCATTTTGTAAGGCTGACATTTCAGTCCTCCTTAAGAAAGAGGCTGGGGAGGTGTCATTAGCATCTCCTGGTTCCTGCTGGGTGATCACACACACACACACACACACACACAGACACACACACACACACACACAGACACAGACACACAGACACACACAGACACACACACACACTGGATGGGCCATCCCAGAGCTGAAGCTGGAGCAGGAGAGGCAGCAGTTGCTGACTCCAGCCCAGGGAGTGATATCCAAACAGACCAGGGAGAGGCTGAGCCCCTGTGCTGAGATCCAGTGCCCAGCCAGGTCATCCCTCTGATAAGGGCAAAATACAAGTTCCCTGAACTAGAAATATACTTGCAAATGGAAATTCTGGTATTGTATATGTCTAAAACGTATATGTATAAAATTTCTTTTTTTTATTTATTGTAGAGAAACATTTATGCTTCGAAGCAAAAAAAACTGAAAATCAATCCATGCCTCAAAGCTTTTGACATCATACTCAGTAATTTAGTACTCCTGAAAATAATAATAACAAACTGATTTACAATAAATATATAATGGTAATACTGCTACTAATAATACAACACTTAATTACACTGTTGTAGGAGATGACCCATACTAGATGAAAATACATCAAGGTATAATTTCACGAGGAAAAACAAAGTGCATTTCACTGTTAACTGTTCTCCATTTCTTCAAACACCAAAGCATTGAAAAATAAGATATTCATGACATCATTGCTTGTAGTATGGAATCTGAATTATAAAACAAAAACTAGAAGATTCTACACCACATCTGTTTCTGTGTAGCTCTTCTGTGGCCTCTGAAGACAAGCTACACAGCTAGTAATAGCCAGGAAATGACAGAAAATTCTTCATCCTCCCTTTCTTGGTAAGGAGAGCTCTAAGTTAAATTTTCCATTCAATGCTAACGATAATAGCCACATTGTCAAAGAATGATTGAATAGTTACATTTTCACAGTGCACACACTAATTGTTACTGTAAAAAAAATTAAAGAAATAAAGTGATTGACTGCACCAGAAAGATTCATATGACTGATTGTTTACCATATTACTGTAGGTAGATTCAGAAAATGTGCACTAAAGGTAACTAAAAGCACACCTGCTCTTAATGTTTACACATAATGAAATTTTGTGCAAGTCAAAATTTATATTTAGCCATAAATGTAATTGTCCAATGCCACCTGCAGCCAAGCCCAGCGCTGTCACTCCCTCACTCCCACACCAGCAGGATGGGGAAGAGAATTGGAAGGGTAAAATTAGAAAACTCATGGGTTGAGATAAAGACAGTTTAATAAGAAATGCAAAAGCCATGCACACAAGCAAAGCAAAGCGAGGAATGAGTTCACTGCTTCCCATGGGCAGGCAGGTGTTCAGCCATATCTAGATGAGCAGTGCCCCATCACACATAACAGGTACTCGAGAAGAAAAATGCCATGAGTCAAAACATCCCTCACTTTTTCCTCCTTCTCTCCACTTTATATGGTGAGCATGATGCCCCATGTTCTGGAGTATCCCTTTGGTCAGTTTGGGTCGCCTGTCCTGGCTGTGTCCCCTACCAGCCTCCCATGCAGCCCCAACTTCCTCACAGTGTGAAAAGCAGAAAAGGCCTTGGCTCAGTGTATGCTCTGCTCAGCAATAACAAAAACATCTCTCTATTATCAACCCGGTTTCCAGCATAAATCCAAAACTCCGTATTAAAACCAAAAGAATATGAATACTACCCACTGAGAGGAAGATTAACTCTACGCCATCCAAAACAAGCAAAGTAACAGAATCAGCTGAAGCTCTCAAGAGAAGGCAAAGATTTCTTGTTTGCTAAGAAGTGACTGAGGCTGTAAGAGAGAATACAACAGCTCTATATACTTGAGTCATTACTGCAATAGCAATGGATCTGTAGAGCAAAAATGATGGTGATGGTGATGGTGATGAAGAGCTCACAACCACATTAAATGAGATATGGAGGGTTTTCTTCAAGCAAGCTCTCTTTTAGTCCATGGACTAAAAGCCCATTTGCAGTCGGTGTCCATTAGCTGTACTCCAAGACACACAGCTCCTGGTTTAGTTTCCATATGTCTACTATAAAAAAATGCAGGCACAGTAAGCAAGGACAGAAGCAAAGAGCCACATGAGCATTTGCTTCTGTTAAAAATAAAGGGAAAAATATGTTGCTGCCAGGTGGTTCAGTAGAGAAAATTACTATCATCAAGGCTTCCTTAACTTGTTAGTCCTTTCTATCTTCTGGATAGTATCTCTGTGGGTTAAGAATATGTATTATTGTAAAATTACCTCCTGTGTGAGGAGACCACTGGACATGATAAGGAGAGAATCAATCAAAGAATATATTGCCAAGTACAATGGATTTTCTAATTTTATGAGATATGGGTCAGCTTTGAGATAATCCAGATTTGTTTTCATTCACACAGCAAAAGAAAACAAACATGTAGAAAGAATAACATGAAAAAGCAATCTCCAACCTTATAAAACTTAGATGTCTGTCAAAATTGTGGGGAAAAAAACTCTAAACAATTTTTAATAAAATATACTGAACAATATCTATAGAATTCTATAAATTCTTTTTTTGGTTAGATAGAAATTGTAACTTTTGTTGCTAATGATAAAAGATTTTATACTGATTTTATATCCAAACAAGTTGTAATATTGTTTCTTCCTAGAGATATTGCAGCAAATAACAATTTTTTTTCAGAAAAACCCATTAAAATGCACAATACACATATTTATTAGAGTTTTCTCTTTCAATATTTTCCTTTGAAGCTTAATATTAATATAGCTCCTAGTTGTTTCGATGTAAATAGCTAAGATTTTTATTTCATTATTGCTAGCTGTGCATGTGAAATGAAGTTAGTGACTAATTAAAGGTAAAGATAGAAGATTGAAAAAAAATTCTGATTCACTTGTGAGTAATTCAGAGAGAGAGTATTGTTAACCTTATTAAGTGATTATTGACCTATATATTTCAGACTAGTGATTTAGTTGGATTTTTTTATTGGCTCCTCTCCTCTTATTTCAATAATAGGTGCATATGTCCCCCTGGTTACACTGGCACATTTTGTGAACTTGATATAGACAACTGCATTGGAAACCAGTGCTCTCAATATGGATTCTGCCAGGACCACTTGCATAATTACAGCTGTAGCTGTGTGCCTGGATATGAAGGACCCTTCTGTGAAGTTGAAATTAATGAATGCTCAAGTTCACCTTGCAAAAACGGAGCTACTTGTATGGATTTAAGTGGCCACTTTTCTTGTCATTGTACTGCTGGGTTCAAAGGTAAGTTTTGTTCTTTTAAAGTGCCTTGTATTACAGATGTGATTGTCCCACTTTATGTAAGCAATGTTTATGTGACTGTTTAATTGCAATTATATAAATATAAATATGCATACAATTGCAATTGTATGATTCACAGGAGTTTTAGCATAATTAGCATTGAAATTCTTAGGTTGTCCCTCCTAACAGTTCCCCAATGACCTTGCCTCCACTAAATGGAAAATTCTGAGTATTAGCTTTGATTCCATTGGGAAAAAAAAATCTATGAAGTTCCAAAACACAATTTAAATTGCATTATTTTAATTTCACACTTATGCAGTCTTACGTGTTATGGCTTTAGTCATACCCAGGCTGATAAATGTTTTGGTACAGAACAGGAAAATGTAAGCTTGAAGATGAATGTGATCAGCAGTATCATCTCTCTGCATGCATAGAATATAATCAGCTATATTTGAGTGAGTTGTTCAGACTCCTTTCTATACACTGGAGGGAGATAGGGCATCTCTCTGTCCTAGACATATTTTCTAGAAAGAGATGGGCTGTAGATTTCTGCATTGCATTAGATTAATCCTACACAACCTGACACTATGATTGTCTTTTGCACCAATTTCTATTTTGTGTGAATGATAGTACTATTCAGACTACACGTGGGAGACATAAAATAATTTTGAATACAGTAATACCAAATTGTTGCATTTTCAGCCTTTAGTCTATGTCATCAAGATAAGAAATTAATGCTCCAAATACTTCTCTGTTGACAATCTGTGGTATCAATAACAAAGGCAAAAATGAATAGCATAGTATGCACGGTGTCACTTGTACTAACTAAATTTTAATTTACAGCTGCTGCTTCTTCCTCTTCTAAGCTGCTGAGGGCATTTGCTTCAATCTAGAGAGTGAGTGTAGTACTAGATTTTAAAATCCCAGTTAAACCACTGAAATACTAAGTAAATATAACTTCACTGCTATTTGTTTATTATACATTCTGGCTTGTTACACATACTTTCAACATTTAGGCACTAACATTTTTAATTTCAAATATGTTTACGTTCATTTACATATTTCATTTACATATATTCATTTACGCATTTTTGTATGTGATATACACTCGCAGATTTGTTGTCCTCAGTTTTGGTTGATTATATGATCTCTTGGTCATTTACTTACACATTTAATAAGAGATGTTACTTCGTGTTCATGCTCATTTATTAATAAATGTGTAATAAAACAGAGAATTGTCCCTGAATTGACTTAAATTCCATTATGATAGCAGAACTGTAAGTCTGAATAGAAGTGAAGAAAACAGTATTTGGCTCACATCTGCAAAATCTAACACAATGTATTTCCATCTTGCTGCTTAAACTTCTAGCCTTATTTTATACTTTGCTGGACCTCATAGGGAACTTCAGCCATCCCAATATCTTCTACAGGGACAATACTGTGGAGTATAAGATCTGCTTGGAAGACTCCCATGGGATAAAACCTTCTTGAGAAGGGCCTAAGAAAACCTATTGGAGCTTCTAAGCTCAAGAGCTATTTGTCTCAAAGAATGAACAAAAAATACTGGGAGGCCAGTATGGCTTGTACTCCAGACCCCTTCACCAGTTTCATTGCATTTCTTTGGATATGAAATTCTGTGAGAGTTGGTAGACATCATTGCAAATTCTCTGTCCTTTAACTTTATTAGATCATATTGATTAGCAGAACCACCCAAAGAATGGAGGAAAGCAGATGTCACTTTTCAAGAAGGGCAAAAATTAATCCTGGAAAACTTCAAGCTGCTCTCACTGTTACCTTGATCCTTATAAAGGTAATGATGCACTTAATCCTGGAAATTATGAATAACAAGAAAATTATCTGGAGTAATGAGCATGGTTTCAGCAAGAGTTAGTCATACTTGTCCAACTTGTTAAACTTCCAAAGTGAAATGAATGTCTTGTAGATGAGGGGTGAGCAGTGTGTATTCTCTACCTTGACATTCGCAAAGTTTTCTATGTTATCTTCCACAAGATCATCATGAAAAAGCTGATGAAGTATAGGCTGGATAAATAGACAGTGAGGTGTACTGAAAACTGGATGAGTGGCCAAGATTGGAGGAAGATGTTTGTCATGGAGTCAACCTTTCCAAGAGTAACCAGCGATGTACTCCAAGAGTTGGTTAAGGATCCAGCCCTTTTAACTTCTTCATCAGTGATCTGACCAAGGGGGCAAAGTTTGCAGAAGACACAAAGATGGGAAGAGTGGCTGGCACACCACAGGATTGTGATGCCACCCAGAGGGACCAATACAGGCTTGAGAACTGGACTGATGTGAGCCCCATGAAGTCCAACAGCAGGAAGTGCCAAATGCTGCACCTGGAGAGGAATAACTCCATGCACCAGTGAAGACCATGGGCTGATCAGCTGGAATGCAGCTTTGTAGGAAGAATGTGGGGTCTTGGCATTTATCAAGACACATTGGACATGCTGGAGAGAGGACAGTAAAACACAAAGATTTAAGGACTAGAGCATTTCTTCCATATGGAAAGGTTGAGGAAGCTGAAACTCTTCAGCATGAAGAAGAAAGGTGCAGAGAGGGATCTTATCAATGTGTATAAATACCTGAAGAGAGGGTGTACAGAAGATGGAGCCAAGCTCTTTTCACTAGTGGTCTGTGACAGAACCAGAGGCAATGGGCATAAAGGAACATAAAGGAAGCATAGGTCCTGCTGTCTGAACATCTGGAAATATTTTATGACAGTGAGGGTGACCACAGATTGTTCATGAGGGTTATGAAGTCTCCATCCTTGGAGATATTACAAAGCCATCTGGAAATCATTCAGTGAAAACTGGCTCGGGGTGTTCCTGCTTGAACAGGAACAGGGGGATTGGACAAAATTACCTTCAGACATCACTTCCAATCTCAACCATTCTGTGACTGTTACTGTGAGGATTTGCTTATGTAAATGATATATATTACTGGAAAACACTTTAAAAAAATCTTTATTTTATCACAGGATGAGATATTATATAATAGCATTCCATAGAAGCAAATTTAAAGAAAAAAGAAATGTCATAATATTACTCGCTAGGTGTAAGTCATTACCACAATTACTGAATATATTTCCAGATTTTTCAGAGTATAAACCACAAACAATTAATAAAAGGCTGTTTAAACTTATAAAAATGTTATCACTACCCTAGCAATTATATTTTCATAGTCTCTGAGGGTTTATGATGCTGGGATGTTTTCTAGTACAAAACAGATTTTAAGTTCAGTCATAACTGCATGTTATGAATCAGTGATTTGTATCTCAGTGCACAACTAAAAACCCCACATTTATTCTTATCTCATTCTTGTGTGTTTATTATGTTGTTTGTCTTCAATTTAGCTTTCTAACAAATCCAGACGTACTTAATTTTTCTTCATAGATAGTAAATTCACTTTCAGATGAAATATCAAAGTACTCTCCACTGCATGTTAGAGGACTTCACACACATCAAACTTGGACGTTTGCAACATGATTTTAAAAATCGTATTAATAAATTTTTAAGGTTTTTAAACTTTTGATCATATGGTGACCCTCTATTTGCCATCTTCTCATTCAGTCCTTCTAATGTAGCATAATGTTTCAGAGTAATTCCCAGCCCACATTCAGATTAATTCCCAGTCTATCCTTTCTCCCATATATTTTTGTTAACTTTACCTCAATACATCAATGTTCAACATCAAATAATTCCAGCTTTCATGATAACTGATATGTTTTAAATAAATAGAACTCTATTCATTTCTGGTTTAGAGGAAGCCCTTCTTGAAATTATTCAGAAAAAAATCACATATTTTCTAAAAAAACCTCTTTTCTGTTTAGGTGCACGCAAAAATGTGAAGGCAGTTACTGAGAAATCTAAGCAGATAGGCAGTGTTGCCTCATTGGTTCTCTTGTATCTATTTAATATCGATTACAGAGTTAAGATTTGGGAAATCTCTTCATTCTGGATATATACTGTACCCCACATAGCAAAATATGGTCCATCACTTCTTCACCTGTTTGTAATTAATAAATAACAGTATTAAAGTTCATCACTAATGTAAGCCTCACAGTGAATTTTAGAGTTTGACATTCATATATTCTATATGTCATGCTCTTCAGCATTCTTTTTTTTTTGCCAAAAAGAGAAAAATATTATATGGGCTTTTTGAAATTATTCCATTACTTTAAATTTCTGGGCATTTGTTTTACTTTTTCTTTCCACAAATACACAGGAGAAGCCCATGTGAAATCTGGAGTCTGAGGAAATACTTAGTGTTTGTATTTTCAGTACATTATTAATTGGTTTTAAATTCTTTGGGTATTTTTAAATAGTTGCCCCTTCTGTAACGTGTGACTAGTATACCTTCCATGCCATGAAGTAAAACAAATTTTGAAGGAAAGTACTTGAAGTTATGTGAAAACCAATCCTTTTTGACACAAGTAAGTTTAAGAAAACTTAATCCCTTATACAAATCAAGTCTAGAACAGCTGATGGACACTCTTAGAGCAAGATCAAGGCTTGACCGTGAGAGGAATCACGAACTAGAATCCAAGTTTAACCTCAGTGCAATGTTGGCATCACTAAACAAGGCACAGTTCTGCAGCATCTAAGCAGGGAAGTCAGAACCAGTGTCTGGTAGCAGGTTCCCTGACAAGCCCCAGACAGCACAAGCAACAGGCCAGATCCAAGCTTTGGCAAGGGAAGCAAGTCAGAAGCAGCAGGAGAGAGAACCAGAGACAAATCTGCAATGTACATACAAGTGATGCATCCAAAAAGGAAAAAAAAAGCCCGTACAAGATAGCTCTTGAGACAGGGAGGGAGGCAGGATTGGAAACTACAACATCTACAGAATAGTTCAGGCCAGATCAGGGTGCTCACAGCTGAAGTCATTGACAATGGGCAGGGTGTGTGGGAAGGACCTCGGTGGGTCTGCTTCAGTCAACTTTGGTGTATTAGTGCTCTCAAGGATCTGATAGCTGCTTTCTAGGAATTGGCTGAAGCAGGGTCATCTGGAAAATTAAATAATTAGTTTTACTGACAAAGAAAGGCAATCAGGTTCATTTTTTCTCCTACCTGTTCAGAATTTGAAACATCTGCTTCCATTTCCATTCATACAGTTCCTGTCTTGATAGGGTTAGCCATCCTGGAAGCAGAGCTCATGTCTGCTCCCACATTTCCACCACACACCAAGGCTGGGCTGGTTTTGTAGTCCAGGCCATTGGGTAGTGCAACATTATCAGGGGCTCTGGTTGGATTTTTCTGCTAGGGAAGATTTATTATTGCTGGCACACTGTGCCAGTGCAGACTGTCAGATGTACAGTGTAATCCCATGGACATAGATGAGCTGGGCTCTGGGCAGTTTACATTTGAACAGTCACTCGGACACTTTCTCTGAGTTAAAATTCTTCCATGGAAACTAAGAGGATGGAGTGGTTTGACACATCATATAAGTTGTTTTCAATCTGTAAAAGGCTTTCACAGAAATACTCTATATGATGTAAATAAAAATTAGATTTGTTTTGGATTTTTAACTACTACAATATCTTTCATAGAAAAGGCCTTAAAGAAAATTTTAAAATGACCAAGTGTATAGAACAACAAAGTTGAGAAAAAAAATTGTCTTTCAAGTTCACTAAAGACTCACTTGGATTGTCTGTCTTGCTTTTTCATAACCGCGTCTTCTGCAAAGCAGAAACTTTCAGCAGAAGCATTACTCAGCTTGATGCATCTCTTATCTAACAGAATAACATATGTTGCTTAGCAAGCAACAAAATTACACAATTCATTATCAGGTACATGACTGAATGTTTTGCAATTATACGTGTTTTATAAATTGTGGACAGTAAGGGTTGTTGTGAAGGCAATTCTCAAATACACTGTTAATATTTTGGCTACTTCTTGAATTTTATAAAACCCCTGTGGTTTGCTTTTTCCTTTTTTTTTAATAGTACTTCATTAAGTTTACATTAAACAGAATTATAAATAATTTGCTTTTCATTTGATCTCAGAATAGAAAGATTGATTTTTTGTCATTAATATCTCCTCAACTGAGGAGTTTTACTTCAAAAAATATTTTTACACATCCTCTTCGTAATTGTGGTCTTTCTGTGTGCCTTTACATTGTCAAAGGTTATATTTTGTTTTGCCTATAAAACAAAAATTGGCATAAACAATATTTAAAAGAAACTTTGTATTTTGCTCTTTTTGCATGTGTTTTTGTGTTTTGGACAGAAGTGTATAGTGGTGGTGGCACTTCATAAAAGATATTTTAAGTATAATGTGTGTTACATTAGGAAAATAAGCTCTCAAATTATTTCAGTTTTATTCTAATTTCTGAATTAATTTCAGACATTTATTCTAATGTCTGAATACTATATTTGAGAACAGTTTGAAATTAAACTTATTCAATATCAAAAAACCCCTCAGTTTTGTGGATATGCCCCAAGATCTAACAATAGCTTGTTAAGTTCAGATAAAGTGCAAAGTTGATGCATTTAAGTTAAGCAGAAAAAAGACATCCAAATTTTAAAAGGTACAAGCTTTCAATCTAGTGATCCTACAGAGCTGCACTTCTGAAAGTAAGGAATATTCAATGAGACTTCATCCATTACACTTATGAAACTTCAGGTTTTTTTCGTCTTTCATCTGCAGTTATATTAACCTGAGAAGAGTCCCTCCATTTGCTAAAATAGCATGACTTTTAAAGAGAGTAAATTATATCAGTAAGGCTGTAGGAGGATAAAATATCTTTGCTAATTTTTTTTAGCATTCACCTTCTCAGTCCTTAGGTTCATCTCAACACCTTTGTGCTCCTGCAGAATAATCATCAATGTACCAGTAGAAAATGTTGCTGTTAGTGATCAGGCAATGAAATTTGCAAAAGCCACAGACTTTCCTGTAATTGTCTGTTATGTATTTGAGAACACTGCAATTTTATACAGCATAAAATATTCTATAGTGTTAATAGAAGTAGAGTTGGCTCATGGTAATTTTTAACAGTCTCTTTGTACTTCAAAATTGGGATATGATGCCTTTAAAGTGTATAGAACTCAGACCTTAAGCTATGATTTATTAAAGAGCTAATTAAATATTATGTTTTACTAGTAATTATGTTTGGATGTGTTGTATTAATTTTAACCTTAAAAGCATAAACCAAAAAAAATTTATATTAACGTACTTTGATGTCGAAAGTAATTTGTAGCCAATTAACAATTTTTATCTGACTTTCAAAGAAGGTTCTCATCATACATTTCAAATGTGTAGTTGAGAGGAGCTGCATATTGAAAACAAAAAAGCTTCTCTGTATCTGTCCAGCATTTTTCATGTCTCAGAAAATATGGTCTAACAGTAGCTTCATAGATTCTGTGATTCCCTCCAAAATATTTTTAAAATACTGCCCACATATTACCTTTGTACTCTGAGAACATGAATTCCTAAATTCCCCCTTGTATGTTATCTTGGATATCATCAGTATATGAGGACGACCTCACTCTATTATTTCCCTTGAAACTGCATTTGCTTTAACCTTTAACAGTTGGAGGGACGTGAAAGAGGAGTTTAAAGGAGTTTTTCTAGTACATGCTTCAGCTTGCCTATGGCTTGCGGCCAAATAATTTACTTCTGCAGGAAACTGCTTGTGCTATTTGTGCTACTCTCCACCTGCCTATTCAGAGGAAGAGAACAGATGCCAATGCACTTTTATTTATCTCCCTCAAAAGAGACCCACCATAATCAGGTATCTGAACTCAAAAGCATAAGTAATGCAAAATACCAGAATTGGATCATCAAGGTTGTATATAGTGCCATTACCTTATCACCACTTCAAAGAAAATCCTTTAAAAAATTAAAGGACTCAGAAATTTATTTATAAGTTGGCCAGTCCTTTCTGTAATGCTCACTGGTGCCATGGCATATGTTAGATAGCACTCAGCAGCTGCTCTTAGCAGAAAGTTTTTAGTTTACTGAGTTACCTGAACTCTCTCTGGACTATGCTTTTTCTCCTCTTTTTCATACATGTATCTTCAAATCTTATGGAAAATGAAGTGCATGTTTAGGGGCAGAAAAAACAATAGGAGCCCTTCTATCACAAGTTTATGTGTGGAATAGGATCTTGGTTCTTCATTTCTTCAATGAAGACCTTTTGTATCTAGTAGATACAGTTTATGAGAGCCAAGAGTTTTGGTTCATATGATTCTAGGAGAGGGCATGTAGGTGTGCTGCAGAGAAGAGATCAAATTATTTTCACCATGCAAAGACTTCAGAGGTATATAACCATTTGGCTCCTTTTTGTCTTCTGCTGTAACATACACAGAAAGCCCAGCATGCTTTCCATGCTGCTGACTTGTAATAACTACTGAAAGTGATTTACCTCCATATTGCTATGGCTGGATGTAGTGAGTTGACCCTGGTTAGACACCAGACTCCCACCAAATCCTCTCTGTCAACCTCCTTCAGTAACTGGAGAGATGAGAGAAGATATAACAAAGGGTTCATGGCTTGAGACAAGGAGAGATCACTCACCACATACCATCACAGGCAAAACAGGCTAGAATTAGGTATATTGAGGTTATTACTAATAAAATCAGTGAAGGATAATGAGAAGTAAAATAAGACTTTTAAAAACACCTTCACCCACCCATCCCTTCTTCTCATCTCTACCTGTTCCCTGTCAACAGCACACAGGGAGACAGGGAATGGGCCTTATGATCAGTTCACCATCTGTGGCTTCTCCTGCTGCTCAGGAAGAAGAGTCCTTTCCCTGCTCCATCATGGGGTCTTTCCAACAGGAAATAGTTCTCAATTAACTTCTCCAACATGAATCCATCCCACAGGAAATAGTTTCCCACAAACTAATTTACCATAGGTCATTCCACGGTGTGCAGCCCTTCAAGAAGGCTGCTCCAGCTTGGTCCCCCACATGGTGACAAGTCCTACCAGGAACCCTGCTCCAGTGTGGGCTCCTTTGTCCATGGGTCTGAAGGTCCCTGCCAAGAGCCTATTCCAGCATGGACCTCCAACAGGTTCACAGTTTCCTTTCAGGCATCCCTCTGCTCTGGCATGGGTCTCCTTCAAGGCTGCAGGGGGATCTCTGCACCCCCATGTCCCTCCCTGGGCTGCAGGGCACAGCTGCCTCTCCATGGGCTGCACCAGGGGCTGCAGGGGAATCTCAGCTCTGGCACCTGGAGCAGCTCCTGCCCCTCCCTCTGCACTGACCT
>WBND01000421.1:311703-347547 GCA_013398595.1 Tychaedon coryphoeus | reverse complement strand
TTGGTTGGTTTGTTTTTTTCCTTTTGGTTTTGTTTTTCTAATTTTCCTGTGCTATATTCTAACTTTATTAACACAACATAGGAAACCCATTCATGAAAAGGTATGGAATACTTTAAGTAATAGATGTTTCAGGATCTACTTTTGTGGTTTTTTGTGGCAGAGCATGATTTTTATTTTTTCACCTCAACATAAGAGGGAGTAAATATATCTTATAGAATCAGACAATTGTTTAAATATGGTGTGAAATCATTACCTAAGTCCTTTTAAGACATGCATGGCTTTTAGGTGAGCATTGTAAACATCTCTGGAAACTGTTTGACAGGAAAGTAATTGTGTGATAATATAACTTGGGTGACCAGTTACTGCTATATACTGATGACCTTGTGCAGGAGATTTTACAAGTATTATTTCTTAACTTTAGGCAGGTCAGGTCAAGTGTAATATGTTTTAGTTTTTGCTTTATTCCTCACTATCCTACTCTAGGTTTTGTTGGCAATAAATTCATTTTCTTCAAGTTGCGTTTATTTTTTCCCATAATTCTCATTAGTAAGTGATCTCACTGTCATTATATCAACCAATGAGATATTTCATGTAATCTGCTCCCCCCATCCTGCTGACGAGAGGGAGCAAGAAAGCAGCTAGCTAGATGGAGGTCTGGAAGCCATCCAAGGTGAGCCCACCACAAACCCACAAGCATCAGTGTTGTGAATCAGCAGATTTAAGAAAAAGAAAATTAGAAATAGGAACCTTCATCATTTCAACATCCTCTAGTCTGTCTTGCAAGAAAGGAAGAAATTTGTAGGAAGAAAGTTCTAAAATATTTAAATTCAGGTTATTCATTGATACAAGTAACATAAGAATAATTTTTGTAAGATTCTTGAAATATGGGGAAAGCACTGTAACAATAAGTCCTATAAACAGAGTGGAAAGGCCCTAAATAAACCTTCTGCTCAGTACTGTCATAGAGCCAACTGCTGCACCTGTAGCAGCTATGTCGGGAAGATGGCACAGGAAATCCAAGGATTCTGAAACCTTTGTTCCAACATAGCAAGGCACCTTGTGTTTTTAAATAATACCATCTGATGCTTTTAATCAATTTTGTTTGAAGAAACTCCAGGCTCTTTCCTTGGAGCAGAGAAAACCTCTGGTCAGTATCAAAAATACTGAGGAAAAGGATAGGCACTGTCTCTTGCCTTCACTTGCTGACCCCATGAGATCTTTATCATTAGAAACATAAGGATTGATTAGTATTGATTAATATGTGTTCTGAATTCAATGTAATAAAAGTGCAACCTAATGCCATCTTCAGTGTGGAAGCAATGGCCAAGGAAATTTAAGTGATGATACATATGCAGCTACTGTTTGATACTTGATTTAATGGTGATGTTGGAACTAACACGGTTTTGGCTCAATATAGAGTGAATGTATTCTCCACAATCTATCAGAAAACTGAAGGGCAGATAAGTGATGAGAAAGTCCTAAGGGATCTGTGTTGTGCTCCAATCTTTGTTAAGATTAATGTGTCCAGGAAACTTTTTGCCTATCAGTGAACCAGCATGTTTAGCAGAGAAAAAAATATCCATGGAGACTTAGATCAGCTCTTATTCCAAGAAATAATGTACATTTTCAAACGCATGGATTCATTCTCTGTATGTTTTATTGCCTTGCAGTTTCTTTGTACATTCTTCTTTTATGTGGCTCAGTCTTCAGAATGTTTTTATTAGTCCCTGGTGCTGCTTTTCATTTTGGCTATTTATATTGCTCATTGAAACACTATTAATTCTTTGAGTTTGCTTTTACATTTGTTTTATATTGCTTCCTTCAGGTTGTTTCCTGAAGACATGCCACTCGTTACCCTTTCCATTCTGCTTCCTTTGGTATTTCACCTTTTTTTCTCTATGAAAATTAGTATTCAGAAACTTGTAATTGTTGCAGGTATGCTCATAAAGACTAATTAAATGCAGACAAGATTATTTAGCAAGAATTTTTCTTTTTTGTCACTGAGTACTTGTGTTCCTTTCTGGTTACCCTGCTACTTGTTTAATTTACTTGTTTTAATTCTAAAATTTTTTGGTTTAAAATTATATTTCTAGATGACCTTCTGCTTGTTGAACTTTTCAATTCACCTATTTTATTAATGTAGGATAAGTATTTTAAGTATTTCAAAGTTGGTGAGACTGTTTTAACAGATTTACCTCTTCTTTTAGTTCACTTAAGGCAAAATATTGTGTAGAGTGTCATGATAGCTTTTTATGGAGGGAATGACTCACCCTCTTATTCAGCTTTTCTTTTAGCCTTTCAGCTAGATGAGAGTAGGAACAAACTGCAAATTTTCATTTTTGTATGTTTCAGTGTACATGAATATGCCATTAGTCTTTTCTTTACGTCTGAAAAGTTCTTAACATAACACCATATTCTGAAAAACTAAAATCATTAATGACTTCACGAAGATTAATTTATTAAAATAACATAAAAAATAAACATCAGCTGGATAAAATGGTAGCAACAAAAAGATTTCTAACCCAGCTGTTTCCATGACAACCTCCCTTCTTAGGTTTCAAAAAACATTTCTGCATTACTCCTATGCTGCTCATCTTTTTTGTTGTATGTTATTTAAATTGATATATGTTTCCCTTTTATTCATACAGAATATTAGATGAAACGTGACAGAAAGTTTTTTTCTATTTGCATTATAATAGTGTTATGGTGCCTGATTTATATAAGAAGCATTTATATAACATGCTTTCTTCATGCTGTTTTCATTTTCACTATTAATATGATCCAGAGAGTTCAATAGGTTTTGTTTGTTTGTTTGTTTGATTGATTGTTTTAAGGGCAATCCTCATTGTTGCAAACAAAATAGGAAATAGTTGGATATATTATAGTTTAATTTCCCTATTTTTTTATTTTATAGACAATGTTAATACAGATGAGATGAACATTTTGCTAGATGTATGTCTCTTGTATTAGAGTTTAAAATGAGAAAACTTGCATTCAGAAAACAGTTTTAGCCAGCTGAAGATAGATGAGATGATGTAAGATGAATTCCAGCTGATGTGATTTACTCTGTGATTAAAGACATTACAGTAAAAGTAGACAAAGGTCTCCTCAGCATTAATCTGATGCCATTCTTTCATCTTTACAAATGAATTTTGGACTTTTGTTTTTTTTTTATTCACATAATTTTCTTTCATGTTTTTCACATTATACCTTTAAGATTCTTAAAACAGTTTATCTACTTTAATAAAGTGCAATGTTATGCTTTAATCCACTCTCTGGATCTGAAAAGGATGAGTGGAAAATGCATATGTATTATAACTAAATGTGAATAATCAACAAAAAACAACATGAAGGATGATATGGGCAGGATCTGTACAAATAATGAAAATTAGCTGTAATAAGACACAATGAAAAAGTTCAATAAAATGAAACCTCACAAAGGCTACCACACAATTTTATTATGTTCATCGTAATTGGCAGTCCTTTTTAGAGAATAACTCGGGACTGAAATAGTGAGGCTACTGCCCAAATTGTTACAGCACACTGTCTGAGACAAAACATACCCTATATGCATATGTTATGACTTCAGCAATTAAAGATAAAAATTTAAATTAATTAATAGCACAGTTTTACTTGAGCCACCTTATAGTCTAGGCTGCTCACACTATTAATCTGTTGCTGCATCCAACCTCCATAGGCAGTCCTCAAATCAAGTATTCAGTCCAAAGAGAGCCACAAAGTCCTGAGAACAGGTTCACAGTTTAAAAACAAAGCAATGCTGATGTAATTAGCAATAACATAAAGGTCACCAATGACCAATTTTGCATAGCTGTTCCTTAAGAAAGAACCACCTTCACAACTCAGTGGAGTTTACTACAGCATTATGTATCAAATTTAGGGGCAGCTTTACCCATGATCAAATTTAATGATAATCTATGGGGTTAAGTTGGGATCTCTTTCCAAGGCCAATTGATTCTTCAACAAAACATTTTCATTTTCTCTAATTCTAGAATGTTAAGTCAAGTACTTCTCTGCATGTCTTTTCTTAAATACAGCCTGTACACTTGAGACAACCTGTTCATCTATGCACCCTGTGCCTGGGTATGGGTTTTTTTTTTTTGGTGCAGATATTTTATAAACCTAGAATCTGCACAGAATCATAGAATGGTTTGGATTGGAAGAGATCTTAAAGATCCTCTAATTCCAGCACTCCTGCAAAGATACCTTCCACTGGACCAAGTTTTTTACCCAGCCTGACCTTGAACACTTCCAGGGATGAAGTATTTACAACTTCAGAAAACCTGTTCCAGTGCCTCACCATCTTCACAGTAAAGAATTTCTCCCTAATATCCAATCTGCCCTCTTTCAGTTTGAAACCCTTGCCCCTTGTCTTTGTTACTATCTACCTGTAGAAAAAGTCCCTTGCTTTCATAAACCCCCCTTCAGGTACTAGAATCCATCCCCACCTGTCCTCTCACTACATACCCTTATACCCCAAAGTCCTTTTCTGTCCTTTCTGTCCTGTTTTTGCAAACCTTGCCAAAAACTTTGCCAAAGCTCTGCCAAGCTTATATTTGTGTTTGGGATTGCCCTGTTCCAGGTGCGGAATTTTGCATTTTATATTTTTAAACTACCTCTCAAACATGTCAAAGTCCCTCTGGATGTCATTCCTACCCTGCAGCATATCAAGCACACCACACCACACAGACTGGTGTAGTCAGCAAAGTTGCCTGAGGGTGCATTAAACTCCATTGTCCTAGTGCCAACAAAGATGTTAAACAATGCTGGTTCAAACAGTGACCCCTGAAAAATGCCATTTGTCACTGATCTCAACTTGGGCATTGAGCCATTGGCTGCATTATAATGATATTTTAATTACATAAGTTCAATATAAACTTTCTTGGTTACATGTGTAGTTTCACTTTCATGTTTGCAGATTTCTTACAATGCCTAGAAATTCAATTTACATATCAATGATAAAACCAAATTTGGATAAACAAAAACTCATAACAATAACACTTAAAACATACATATAATATATCTCTAGCTGCCTATTATTAATATATATTTATGACTGCTCATGTAAGAAATTGAAATTGTTTATGGAAATTTATTTGATTTAACAAACAAATCATAGGTTGATAAAAAAGTTCTGTATGTACTTTCTCAGGGAAACATTTAAATAGAAAGTTCTCTGACTTTTATCCTTTCTATAGGTCATGAATTTTTATCATCAAGAAAATTTATGAAATGTTTCTTTAACTAAATTCCATGTAAACTTAATTATTTACCCTGCACATAATTTTCTTTTGTCTTCCTTTTTTTTTTTTTTTAATTGAATGAGAAATATATTCTTATTTACCTGAATGTGGATGTTAAACCATGCTGTACTTCATGGAATATGTCATCACTCTGTGTCATTACTATGCTCTCTTTCAATACCATTTATTACACTCCTATATGTTAGTGCAGCCTTGCCACATGTTTTACTTATTTACTGTTTATGAATTGCAATTGGCAAAAGGGCTGAGGAAAGACATTTACACTTGTAGATAAAAGATATCTTTAAAGACCAACTCCAAATGACAAATTTATCACTGATGGGCACTGTCACACAATGAAATAATAATCTATTGTGGTTAGCAGTACAGAAGACTTGTCTGAAGTTCTAGTCTGCCTTCATAACTAGCCATAGTTATTTTCTCCAGCCTATTTTGCATAAACTGTGGTTAGACAGAAAAATTGGATATCTAGTTACTCTTCCTATTTACTAGACAGGAATCCAGCCTATAACCAGTCTGCAAATACTCCCTGAGAGGATTCAGCAGCTTTCTTCCTTAAGTTTAAAACTGAGATTGTGCCAACTGTGTCAGCTGGACTTTCGGAGAATAAAAAGCATGCTTTGACAGCTGGATGGGGAGTCTGAACATCAACCAGGAGAGAAATAGAGCATAGTACAAATTGCACAAGATTCCAAGAGAATTATTCAGCTTTGCTAACTGGGATTTAGTTAAACTTTAGTTAAACTTCTTGGTCAAATTCATGTTTCTTTATATCAAGCAGGTTCATTTAGCTTCATCTTCATTAAATGAACTTCCTTGTCATCCAAAACAAGCCCTGACTTTTTTAAAAATTTCTATTGGTTTTGGCTGGTGTGGAGTTAATGTTTCTCATAGCACCTCATATAAATGGAGTTTTGGATTTCTGGCAAAATAAGTGTTGATATTATACCAACATTTCTTGCTAAGTGGTGTTTACACAGCAAGGCCTTTTCTGTTTCTCACACTGCCCTGCTGACAAGTAGCTGGGGATGCACAAGGAACTAGGAAAGGCCATAGCTGGACTGCTGAGCCCAACTAACCACAGGGACATCCCAAACCATATGACATCATTCTCAGCATATAAAACTGAGGGAAGAAGGACGTGAGGGACATTTGCCTTCCCAAGTCTCTGTTGGGCAGGATGGAGCTCTGCTCTCCTAGAGATGGTTCAGCAACTGACTGCTGGTGCGAAGCAGTGAACAAATTCCTTGTTTTTCTCGGCTTGCATGCACAGCTTTGCTTTCCCCATAAAACTGTCTTTTTCCAAACTGTCTTTCTCCAAACCCATTAGTTGCTCTTACTTTTGTTCTTCTAATTCTCTCTCTCATCCCACTGGCTCAGCTGCCCACCAGCATTAACTAATCACATTACCATATCTTTTCCTCCTTGTTTTCATTCTATAAAATGAGATGCAATTATATTTTAAACATTAATAAAGGCATTAACATATCAACATTTTAGTGCAACAGATTTGTTGCATATTCTGGTATGCTTTGAGATAAATTTAGCTCTGCTGTTGCAGAGCTGCAGTAGCATTCCAGTAGCACAACAAATAGTTAATCTCACCAGTAATTTTCTTTCTTCAGGTATATATGGGAAATCATCAGTGACTAATGCTCTTGTCCACCCACTTACATCTTGTTAAGACTTTTTTTATTCTTTTTACTTCAAATATACAGTCCTTCAACACAAATTATCTTCTCAAGCTGTATGTCAACAACTTCTCTGATGTCAAGGTACATGCAACAGAATGGCATGTTTGGGTGATTCTGCACCACATGAGCCATACAGAATGACAACTGCCTTCATCCTCCATGACATGTTACCTTCATTGAACTGCATTTTTCTATCATGTTTCACTGCAAACTCATATTTGCTACCCATGGCCACCCAAATACTCTACTGCAAGAGGGTGTAACTCTCTCTTGAAGTTTCTCTATGAGATTGAATACTCATTTCATTCTTGTGGACTTTTGCTGTAATAAAAGAATTCTAAATATTCCTCAAAATGCAAAGAGGATTACTTTTATCCACTGTTGTGGCAAATGCATATAGCCATAACTATGAACTGAACTCTGGGAGTTTAGTATCACTAGCTACATTTACCTTTTTCTTGAACCTTTTTTCTCACTTATTCTAATGCAACTGAGTAAACTGAATGCAGCGCCTTAAACTAATTGTTTTAGCATTGTTTTAGTGCAGCATTGAAATAATGCAATCATAGAATATTTTGGGTTGGAAGGGACCTTAAAAATTATCTAGTTCCAAACCCCACTGCCATGGGCAGGGCCGCCTTTCAGCTTGTTCAACTCCCCATTAAGTCTGGAACTGAACACTCCCAGGGATGGGACATCCACAACCTCTCTGAATAAACTGTTCCAGTTCTTCATCACTCTTGCAGTGGAGAAGTTCTTCCCAATATCTAATCTAAACCCGTATGTTTCAGTTTAGAACAATTGCCCCTTGTCCTGTCACTATTTTCCTATATAAAAATAGTATTTGCCTATATAAAAAGTTCCTCTCCCTCCCTTTACTAAGCCCTGTTAAGCTGCTTGGAGGTCTCAGTGGTGTGTCCCCAGAGCCTTATCTTCTCCAGTCTGAACAACCCCAACTGTCTCAGCCTGTCTTCATGTGAAAAGTGCTCTGGTCATTTTCGCGGCTCTTCTCTGGACCCATTCTGACAAGCCTTTCTTGTTTTGACCACTCCAGACTTGGGTGCAGTAATGCAGATGGGAGCAGAGGAGGGAAGATTAGAGGGGGAGAATGCCTACCTTATCCTACTGTCCATTCCTATTTTGAAACAGCTTTGGGGGTTTGTTACAGGTTTTTGGGCTTTTTTATTATTGGGCTTCTAAATGCACACTGTGGCTCATATACAGATTTTCATCCACAAGGGTCCACAGGAAGACTAAATCAGCAATATGATGTAAATGTGTGCTGTAAATGGTAATGTTAGTAATATAAATCACATTCTTAGCTGCTGCTTTTCCAATTTTTCTTTTTCTGCTTCATATCTCTGAATTAGTGGTCTTTTTATTTTTTTTTAAGAACATATGTTGAAAAGATGTATTTTAGGAATAGTTTTCACTTTCCACATTTTTTGCTTAGGACACATAACACAAGTTGTCACTGAGAGCTGAAAGACTGACAGTGGTAATTGCGTATTTAGGTATTGCGATTTTCTTATCATAGATTCAATTTTTTCTACATTTAAGGTAGCATGTTCAATTTTAGCTCCCTGAAGACAAAAATCTATTGTGAATTCTCCACTGTGATAGAAAAAGAGAGCTAATGACAAAGCTTTTCAGTCATTAGAAGCATCAGAACACCTTACCATCCATGGAGTAGCTAGAAATAGAACTTTTAGATCTGTGACTTTTTTGAATTTGAAATTATTCACTGAATTTAATGAGATTTTGCACACAGAAAGTTTTATTACATAAACTTGAACTCATAAAGTTTATTTTAAAGGTATCAGGATAAATATAATAAGCTATTGAAATGCTTAAAGTGTCATGTCTTAGTCTCTATTTTCTAATTTTAATTATCTGACAAATTTATAACAAGGACAGAACTTTTTAACAAGTAAAAAAATAATAGATTTTCACACATATTCTAGCATATGAAATATCATCTGGGTCTAGAAGGGGAAATTAATAGTCAAGACTTTCAAGAGATAATGAGACAATATTTCATTAAAAGCTTTGTTATAATTCAGAGAAAAAAATAGAAAAAATTATACATTTCAGGAAGATTTATACCTATTATAAAAGATAGGTTATCATGACTTGTATTAAGTTGAATACATCAGTTATCTTTTTGCCTTTTATAAAGGCAGATGGTTTTAAGTACATCTCAAGGAATATCAGGAAAAAGTGACAATGTCTATAATGTCACTATCATTTATGAAGGTGTATCGATCAGATAATTGTACTTGCTAGCTGTGCCTGTGAGGAATTAAATAATTATTTATTCTACTTAATGAAATCCAGAGAAATAATTAGTTACACTAAATGTCTTATAACTATTCATTTTCTACAAAATAATCAATGTATTTCAGTTCACCGAAAGAACAGTCATTACCAACCAAACTTGATTACTCAGTGAAATGCATGTGAGATTCCTCCAGAACAACCTTAAAAGTAGTGAAAAGAATAACAGTGAGTTAATGTGATTTCTTGAGGCTGTACCTATCATCAAGTTGAAACTGATTAGAGTTTTTATTCTTTGCAATACTGAGGTTTAACAGATTTTCAAATTAATATCACAAATGTCAGAAAGGTCCTATCAGCTTTTCACTTCTATACTCTGAGACATTTGAAAACTATTTAAAAGCCTGCTTTTCTAAAGCATTGTGCTTTATTAAGAAATAAAGCAAATTATATTGACTCTACAATATATGCTTACTTCCTTCTTCTTGTCCCCCTCCCCCCTCCGAAAAAAACCCAATAATACCTAGTAATATTAGAAGGGAATTTCTTGCTGACAGAAGGCCAAGTAACACAGTCATTCTCCCATGTCCTGGGAGTTTTTTATATTGCAGGTACCTGCTTTTGTTGAAATCTCTATTTTGGAAAAATATAGTAACTGTTCAATAACTAGGTGTAGCTACCAGGTGACATCTCATTAGAAAGGCCTCAGAAAGATAAGTTGAAATCTTGACTCCAGTGAAACATTATGGACTTTACTCATGATTCACAGTGAATCATGCATTTTTCAAGGTGAATATAGCTTTGAAAAAGAGAATTCTTTATGAACTGCTAGCTTTAGAATCACTGGAAAAATATCCGTGTTTAAATGTTGTCTTGACTGTCAAACTGGGTTCAGTTCATCTGTATTTGCCTGAGAAGGAAAAGGAGAAGAATGTTCTAATAGAAAAAATTGTTTTGGAAGAATAATGCCTTATAGTCAAAACTCAAACAAACAAACAGTAACAACAAAAAGTGGTGTTGCCATGATACTTCATTTCATTTCTTTCATAGCCTACTATCTCTGATTGCATTTCAATGCTAAATTATAGTCTTCATGCTTTGTGAGACACGTGTTGCATTTTCTGAGTCTCACAGCTACATCTTGGAATCCGAAGTCAAATTTTCTCAACAAGTCGGGCTGTTTTGCTGGAACGATTGAGTGTTAAAATTGCAATGCTAGCCCTGACAAAATGACAGAAGCAAATGGTAACTGTTGTCAAAATGTGAGTGAGCAATTGGCTGGACAAACAGTGCAGAACAAGCGAGAGGTCTGGGTAAAGCGACAGGAATGTGAATAATACATGTAAAGCCTGGGGTATGGATCTGACTGAAGTGGTCTTAAGCTGAGAGCTGAGTTGGAGAATGGATAGAACTGCTCAGCCACCAGCAGATAGAGGTGACCAGGCTAAAGCAAGCTAACACTGAAAACATTCATCTGGGAAAGGTACTAGACCTAGGAAGCTAATGCAGTAACTTTCCTCAAGAGAAGAAAAGAATATGAGAGGAAAGTAATAATAAAAATAGAGTTAAAAATATTTTTAATAAAAGTATAAGACTATGAGCCAGACAATGTGGCATTAGAGTTTCTCCGCAGTAAGTGGAAGGTAGCATGCTCAGTGGGTGACTATACGGGCTAGACATAGGTCAAAATGTCTATGGATTAACAGGAAAGATAACTGACCTTGTAATATTTGAAATTGGTTAAATCTTATATAGTTTGTATCTTGCAGACAGAACTGTTTCTATTTCTGTTGTCTTGTTGCCCTAGAATACTCATTCTGATTCCCTCTGAATGACCTGTCTCCTCATCCAGTTTTACTGGTAGATGTTATTTTTGTCTAAATGGCAGGCAGCGGAGACTGACAAAAAAAAGGCTTTACTGTCATTCAAGTGATTATTCCTCACATATATATAAATATATATCAATTACATTTTAAATAAATATAGCTTATAAACTAAACAAACATATTACAATAAATTATAATAGAGGTGCATACTCTGTGCAAAAATAAAATACTTGAAAATAGAAATGTAGTGAAGAAAACCAAGAAAGTCCTCCAAATATTTCCGGTTTTAGTTATATATTTTGATTTACTGTTATTAAGATCAAGAAAAATGGGTTTATTTCACATCTGCTTTATGGTGTCCTGCACGTTAACAGATGGATCATGCCATGATGAAAAAGCTAAAATAAACTACTGCTCCAGTATTTCCTTACAATTGGGTGATACACACATTTTTGAAAGGACAGTTTATATATTCTTGATGCTACGGATATTAATCAAAATGAATTTTATGCTACTAGTACATTTTGCTCTTTTAGCTGAATTTCAATGTTTGCTTAATCATAGTGTATAATTGCCACATGTTTAATAGTCTATCACTCATTAATCATATTAATATTCACAGAATTTAACTGCTATTTGAAAATACGGAATGCAACTTAAAATAAATGCAACTTGGTTGCCTGGCACACAGGGACTGTAGGATCAAGAGTCTGACCCTTATATATACAGTTACCTCTATTTGAACATAATGATTTATATGTGAACACAATTAAAGATCTAAGGACATATGCATCAGAACAAAGAGATTAATTCCCAAAGAACATGCTGGCCTGGACTTGGAGTGATATAGTTATAGTGATATAGTGATATAGTGATATAGTGATATAGCTATGGAGTGATATAAAATATAGTTATGTTCTAAAACACTATGCAAAGCATGGCATGATGTTGCTTTATTAACTACTTTTTAACTAAGTGAATCCTCTTTACTGTCCTTTTTTTTAAATTTTTTTTAAGTTTATAGTAACTTTTAACATTTGATTAATACCAAATTGCAATCACGTGCTCAGCAACATTTGGAAAGTAATGCTAAAGCCCTAATTTCTGCCTCAAAAATTGAGGGTTAATATCACAAGGCAAGAAACTTCTCTAGAAGCCAAATAAAATTCTCAGGAGTATGAAAGAAATTAAGGTACAGAATAAAGCTAAATTATTTCCGCATCCACTTCTGTGAAAGTGAAGGGAAGCATAATTTAGAATTTAAAAAAATTCATTTGATATATATGATTATATAGTGTTTTGAAAGAATCCTGGAGGCCACCACAAACACTTTAATTATATTTGTTGTCCACACAGACTGAGAACCACAGCCTTTCACCCTGCTGAAAGCATCACTGCTGTTTGCAGACAGGCTGACTACTGAGTGGTGTAGATTTATATTCTTATGTGGCAGATTTGTTGGCAAAAGCCAACACAGCTTAAACAAAGGTAAATTGGGTTTAACCAACCTGATTGCTTTCAATGATGAAGCAGTTTGTACACTGGATTATAAGAGACCTGTGAATTTACTTTTTTTACTTTAGTAAATTGTTTTGGCACAGCGTGCCACAACATCCCTTCTGACAATTTGGTTAAGCAATGGACTGCACAGATGGCCCACAATTGGAGCAAAATGGCCTATACTGTTGAGCACAAGGCGGGTGGATAAAGCTGAACTGGCACCCACTCATGACTGGGTTTGTGGGTTCATTCAGTGCTCAATACTGTTCAGTATCTTTCTAGACTATATGGATGACAGGACTGAATGTATCATCTCCAAGTTTGTGCATGACATTAAACTGGGTGAAGTGATTTAGTCAGAAGGAAGAGCATCCATAGGGAGAGATTTTGACAGACATGAAAAGCTGGATCAGCAAGAATCACAAAAGTTCAACAGGGTAGAATAAGTAGTCCAGAAACTGGAATAATCCCAAAGAGCTGGAGTGATTACCCCTACAAGCAGGAGAGAATATATCTCTGCTGGGAAGGCACTGGGACCAGAGTGCATAGCAAGCTGAACTTGAGCCTGTGGGACATACTTCAGCATATGCTTCATATGCTTTCATACTTCAGAAGTGGACATCCTGAGCCAGAAACCAAACCCTAGACTGCAATATCTAGCTGATGGTGAGCAGATTAAGGGAGGTAGCTTCTCAACTCTCCTTATTAACTAAAACCTTTATTTATTAAAAACAAAATTCTAGACATTATACCTAGCCAAGCAGAGTTAAAAAAAAAAATAAATCTGAAGACAAGGTATAATATCTTACAGAATATCCTGTAGGCTGTGTTTGAAAAATAAATTTTATTAAAGTTCATTGATTTTTTAATAGTGAGCATGTTAAAGACAGTACAAGTATTGTACAATAATTCGATAATACAGATAAAAGATGGAGGAGGAGTACTGGGCATAAAGAATAAACATCATCAACGTGAATTAATCATTTGGTGCATTGTACATCAAGCCATTTCCTAGTGAGGGTCTTATAATCTGACTGTTCATTACATACAATATATGTAAGTACACAAACTTCTCAGAAATATGAAGAAATATATCCAATAAATAGGCTAATGCAGTAACAATATTTTCCATTGCATCAGCTGGGAAATACATTCTCTGTGGAAAGAAATGCTTGAGCATTTTCTCTTTTTTAATCTTCGAGCAGGAGAGACATTTCTCCCCCTTCCCTGTGCCTCAGTCTTCCTTTTCCAAAGGACAAAAAAGGAAGGACCCACCATACACTTCAATTGAAAAGACAAAACAAAGTAGGTGCAATAATTATGCTGATGTTGATAGTTTTTTTAGTTTCATGATAAAAAAGGAAAACAGAAAAAAAGTGCAGCTACAGTGAGTACTTGTTCTATGTACAAGATCAGCTCTTATAATAGTTTACCAGACAGGTCACATCTATTATCACTATTTATACTGCAGTCTTTGCCCTAGGGCTCAGCAAGAAGACATCATGCTCTTGCCAGGAATTCTCTGTGCAAGTAATTTCTGGTATAGCCAGGCCAGTATATGCTCCCAGTTCTTCCTGCAGAGTGTCTGAAAAACACAAAACAAAACAAAACAAAACAAAAAACACAAAACAAAACAAAACAAAAGACAAACAAAACAAAACAAAACAAAACAAAAAAAAAACCCACAACAAAATGACAAAACATTTAGAACACAGAATTTTTTGAGATCAGGCTGGGGAGCATTTTGTGTATATGTGTTCAGGTTTTTTTGCATTGAATCTTGCACTTCCAAGCTTTTCTTTCCATAGACCCTAGTCTTGGGAGTTCCAAAAAAGAGAAAAATAGAAACCAATGCATACAAACTTGTACACTATCATCAACAAAAGTACAAGGTGTTATCATAATAATATACGGTTTTCTTAATCTTGCCAAGGAAAATTAAAGTTTCATGTATAAACCTGTGAAAAAATGAGCTCTTGCTTCTAATTTTAATGGTAACTAACTATGCCAGGGCAATTCAGAGGTAAATCACAATACGTGAACTCCTTCCTGAAAACGTCATTCTCAGGCAAAATGACTGTAAAATAATTTTTGTTTGGAGCTGGAGAAAGATGCTTTGATATTTCAAGTACTATGGTTAAAAAAAAAAAAGGTTATCAAGTACTTGACTGTGTCGTGTTAACATGAGTCTAATAAATGTGTGAGCTATGAACACTCCGGTCTTTTGACATTATATAAAATAAGGCAGGATTTTTTAACACTGAGACTTAAAAGTTTTCAGTTTTCTTTAATCAGATTCTGGGCAAGCATGTGTTTAAGTCACAGTGAAAACTGCAAGTATCAAGTTTCATGACATCCTTTTTGTCTTACAGTGTACTAGAAACAAAACTGTTTGTATTCCAAATTCTCTCAAGAGGGAACAGGTGTTTTAGGTGCTGCTGGAATTCCTTGAAATGGTAATGATAATAGTATAGACATCTTCAGTAAGATGAGGCTTTCACCCTGGTGGAATATCCCAAAGAACACCTGACCTTGTAGATAAGACAAGAGGCTGAAGCACGTGGAGAGTCTCTTATAACAATCTTGTTAGTACCTAATAGGAGCTCCTTAGCTAGAGATGGTATTAATTCATCTTGAGCTACCTTCCTCTGAAATAGTCATGGATAAATACATAGCTGCGTAGTAAGCAGGGAAAAAGAGAAATTTTTAGTGAATGATTAATTTAATAACTTTTAATGTCTATTTTGTATTATATAAATCCCATTTGAAAGCTTCATGAACAGCTTCTTCTCAGAAAATGTAGTTTTCAGCAAGCAAATCATTTTATCTGCTTCTACCTATCTGAACTTTCTCCTAAGGCTTCCTGTGAGTTTGTGTGGGTGTGTTAGAGATGAAATTATAATTCAACTCAGACTGCCCTGGGTTTCCATTGCGCTGGAACAGGACTGCAAAGATAAGAGAGTGTGCAATTTAGCCAATTAATTCAGATATTGAGAATGGCTCAATCTCTGAGCCATTCCAAGAATTTCAAAGAATATCCTTTGAGCTATAAGAACCCTTCCTTCATGAATAAAACCATAACTCTAACATCTCTGAATAGTGAGAGAGGAACAAGAAGTTATACACATGCCTTTGGGTATGATTTTTAACTGTAAAGGAAATTTTGAATTGTAAAGGTTTTTTCATGATGAGAACACACAGAGTGGCAGTTATTCCCAGTACATGTTAATCTTTAGGATCATTTTAAGAAGAAATTGAATAATGAAAGCTTCCTCACAGCATTGTGTAAATAACATAATTTTACAGTGTGGTGTCCATCATTGCCACATGATGGAATTCATGTAACATTTTAAATATCTGGCCTTTCTCAAATGATTGTGGACTCTTAGTTCTTCTGTCTTAGAAAACACATATTTTTTCTCAGGAAACAGAGATTTGCCAAGTCTTATCTCTTTGAAATCAATTTTATAGAATAAAACTACCAGATGTGTAATAAAAGCATTGTCAAAACTGGATTATTCTTTTTGGAAGTAATTAATTATTCCTTCTTTAACTACTTATCTGATACAACGTTATAAAAATGAGAAGAAGTAGGCTTTGTCTTGTATCTTCGGTTTGTACCAATAACTAAGGTTGTGGGAGGACCTCAAGAGGTAATCTATGTCAGAATAACATTTAACTTGAAAGTTAAATCAAGTTGCTGAGGGGTTTGTCCAATAAAGAGACTGAAAACCTCCAGTTTTGGCAGAGATGTTACAGCCTCTCTTGAGAGACCTGTTCCAGTAATTCAGGGATCCACATCTGACTTCCTCAGCAGGTTCATGGATGACTACAAACTGGGGGAAAGAGCTGATGTGTTGAAGGGAGGTGGTGTCGTTCAGGGTAGCTAATAAAGATGTAGAAATGAGCCAGCAGACCCTCTGGAAGTTCAACAAAGACAAACAGGAAATTCAGCTATGGAGGAAGAGCCTCTTGCATCAGTGAGATGCACTGAGACAGATGTGCTGGGAGGAGGGCTGCAGAAAAGGTCCTCGGTGAGTGTCTTGAACCAATTAGCCTGAGCCAGGACTGCACTCTGGTGGTGATAAAGCCTAAACGCACAGAAGGCTGCTGTGGTGGCTTGACCTCAGCTGGCAAAGTTTAGCCTCAGTCTGTGATGTATGCACAGACTGCTCTGCAAGGGGATGGGGGAGAGAATCAGAAGGGAAAAAGTGAGAAAAGCTTGCTTTGTGCAAGCAAAGATAAATAAGAAATGAGTTCACCATGTCCCATCACAGGCAAATGTTTCTCCACTTCCAGGAAAGCAGCACCTCAGCACACCTAAGTTGGGAAGACAAACACCATGAAAAACAGCACAAATGCCCTGGCCCCGCTTCTACCTTCTTTTTCTGATTTTTTTACCTCTGAGCACAATGTCATGTGCCATGAAATAGCTCCTTGCTCCATTGTGGTCACCTGTGCTGGCTGTGTCCTCTCCCAGCTTTTCGTGCACCTCCAGCCTCCTCTCTGAGGAGGCAGGCTGGGAAGAAGAAAAGGTCTTGACACTGTGGAAGCTCTGCTCAGCAGTGCTGGTATGTTAACATTGTCTTGGTGAGAAAATCAAAACAGCACCATAGGAGACGCTATGAATGGAATCACATCCATGGCAGAAAGAGCCAGCACAGCTGTATTAGTGAGATCATTGCCAGCTGGCCAAGGGGAGCTGTCATTGCACAGGGGGGGCCATAGCTGAGGTAATAGGTCTCCTTCTGGGTCCCAGGGAAAGAAATATGTTCATAAAGGAAAGCAAACCCATCCAAAGATCACTAAGGCAGTTAGACAGATGAAATACATAACCTGAGGGGAGACAAGAGAGGCTTTGTTTGTTTAGCTCAGGGAAGAGAACTCAAGCAGATGAGGCTTTAATTCCAGTCCAATGGAGAAGGTGGAGCAGACTTTTCTCTGACATGTACAAAAGAAAAGGCAGGGGCTGTTAACCAAAAATTGTAGCAGAGCTTTCAGAGAGATTGCAAAATTGTCATCCTTGGAGTTTCTCAAATACAGCTCAACACAGTCCTAAGCACCTTTAGCTGCCTTTGAAGGTAAACCTGCCTTAAGCAGGAGGCTTAAATTAGATTACCTCTCTCCTTCTAAGCTAAATTACTTCACAATTCAACGGACTGGCTATTTCTTCTCCCTGTTACCCACCAAAACCAGTTTGGAAGAAAATACGTAATTTATTTCTATCTGTCATCCTTTTGTCTTCTTAACTTTAAAGAGCCTCTTATCTGAATTATTTCAAAAATGAATGTAAATACATGAGCTCAGAGTCTCTTGTGAAGCTTTCTGAACTGTTTCTGATGCTATTTCCGCAACGGATCTGCTTCTCACAATTAGCACAAAACCCAGCAGTTTCATGCAGTTTCCCAGATAGAATTAACAAGCAGATGCTTTGTATTTATCTAACACAGAATTAATTTACCTGTACTGATATCTCTTCAGGGAACATGTTTATATTAGTACTGCTGTACCATTTAAAGATACTATTTTTTGAAATGGGAAAAAAGAAAGGTTTTCCAAAGGTCCCCAAAAGGGAGCTAAGAGAATAAAAGAACATTCCTTGTCATTTTATCTTTGAAGCAAAACCTTTATGTAAGTAAATATGAGTCATTCGGATATGCTACCTGCTGAGGTAAAGTACTTGTTTGCTGTAACACTGCAGAAATAATTTTTTTGAAATACAATTTCTGTAAAATTGTGTTTCTCTGAAGGTTTGAACTAGTGAGAGGAAGTGAAGATGTTTTAATATGTTCTTTCCTGAGACACCTTCTAAATGATGACAAATAGTGATAGGATGAAGCCTCTATTAGATGGTACTTGATAGGGTATGAAGCTGTACTTCAGGGATACTGAGAATGCGTAAGGAAAAATCACTAAGAATTTTAAAAGAGAATATGAATTTTCTTTTATATATCAAGAAATCATTATGTACTATTGCTGTGTTCAAGTGTCTTTCCATTATTTCATTACTAACCTTAATTTTCAAGAACTTTATAATTCAGCCCTTTTAAATCATACTACAAATGTACCTTATATGTCAAAAAGCATGCATGCTAATTTTGTTTTAAAAAATTGAATATACTTAGTCTAAATACATTGACATTATTGGCTGGGGGTCAGACAGTACTAGAAATTTGAAAAGATACTGTTCTTCAAAAATCATGTGCTGAAGTGGTGATATTAAGGTCAAATTTGAACAAAGCTTAATTTAAAATAATGGGTTGGACTTGCCTGTCAGCCAATTCAGCCTGTGCAATAAACAGTAGTTCAAAAAAATAACCTAGACAGAAGAGACAATGAGAAGAAAATGTCTGGGAATAAAGTAAAATGTCAAGGAATGAAAATGCAAAGAAAGGTAGCTGTGAGCTCTGCAAGTATCTCAGAGACTGGAGTAAATTATGACTTCGCTTGAAATTGTGCTGAGTAATTCAGGTCACTGATTAAGTTTAAACTGGACTATCCATGATCTATACCATTACGTACATGTCTATTTTTGAAAATTACCATATTTTTCACAGTCACACTCGAACCCATTTTATTTTTGTCTACACACCACATGAAATTGGAAGTTTCTATAATTGCCACCATTTTAACATTTCATGAGTTAATTGTTCCAGCATGGGGTCTCTCTTATGACTTCTCCAATGTGAGTCTTCACCATGGGCTATGGTTGTTCATGAGCTGCTCCAGCACAGGGCTGTTTCAGGGGGTACAGCCTGTCAGGAGCAGACTGCTCCAGTGCGGATTCCCCACAGAAGCACAGGGGGTCACAAAACTCCTGCCAGCAAACTCACTGCAGCAGCGGCTCCCAGCCTATTTTGGGCATTCAGCAACTCCAGTGTGGGACTCTCAATGGGCTGCAGGGGGATCTCTGCACCCCCATGTCCCTCCCTGGGCTGCAGGACACAGCTGCCTCTCCATGGGCTGCACCAGGGGCTGCAGGGGAATNGATCTCTGCACCCCCATGTCCCTCCCTGGGCTGCAGGGCACAGCTGCCTCTCCATGGGCTGCACCAGGGGCTGCAGGGGAATCTGACAGCGTTGTTCCCTTCACTGACCCTTGTATCTACAGGACTGATGCTCTCACATACTCTCACTCCTCTCTTCTGTTGCCATTGTGGGGCAGTTTTTGTCCACCCTTCTTAACTGCCTTATCCCAGAGGCACTACCACTGCTGATGGTGGGCTCAGTCTTGGCCAGTGGCTGCTCCTTCTTGGAGCTGAATGTCATTGGCTCTGTTGGATATGGAGGAAGCTTCTGGCAGCTTCTCACAGAAGCCACCCCTGTAGATCCCCTGCCTCCAAAACCTGGCCACACCCCAGTGCATCAATGAAATTACATTTAAAAGTATGGAAACTCAATCACTTTTATGCCTTGCAACCTTATTTCTTTTCTGTCACAACCAGTCTATACCTCTTTATTTGACTACCAATACTATTCTTCTAATGGAAATATGTTTTGTGATGCAAATGCACAGAGGTAGATGCTTCTACCTCATTTAAAAAGAATCGAAATATTTTTATGTCCTGTTTTAGTGAGCAACATAACTTTCAATATATATATGAAAAGATTCACATCCATGATTCATATATATGAAAAATTGTGCCTTTCAGTACAACAGGAAAAATGTTATTTTACATATATATATATATATATATATATATATGTAATTTGTGTGACTCACAAGGCATCATATGAAGAAGAGAATTGTTTGTGAAAAGGAAGCAACTGAAGATATAATAATTCATAGATGATAAAGTGATAAGAGGTGTGCTGATTTGGGTTTCTTGAGAAAACCCTGTTTGTAGATGATCAGTTTTATGTGCCAGTACCAGATTAATCCATTCCTTATTTCACTAGGCAACTTTTATTTATTCTAAAATCTAACCACTGTAAGTGAATTTGAGTTACTCTGGATTCTTATCTAAGCATCAACTAGATGTGCTTTTCAAATATTTAATATGGTAATTATCTGTTTATGCATTGTATAATTCAATATCTTACAAAATTCTTAGAGGGAAATAAGTGTTTTAATTCATAAAGATCCTGTTTTGTTTATTTGTCATCAAATACTCAACTTCTGGTTTTTCCAAGAGAAAAAGATTTTTAGAAAAACTTTTAAAATGCACTTTAGAGCTGCATTTTTCCATACAGTGCTGCCATTTAAATACTTCATAAATATGTTATTTTGTATCTGATAAACTCCACTGAGTTGTACTTTAAAACATTTCAGCACATATTTATTTTGCTATATGTCAGAATAACTGCATATTGGGTGCTCCAATATCTCTTCTACAGTTTCCATTGACTTTGCATTTCAGCATGGCATCTACTGTTGCCAGGTTTATCAATATATTCTGAAATGAAAATTTGGCATTCTAGTCAAAAAAAGAAAGTGGTATCTTGTAATGTATGTTGCACTGAAATATATTCCTATATTTATGAAAATGCATTTTATCATCTTTTTACACCTGTCTGCTTTGATAAATTTTGCACAAATGATTATTTATTCTTGTAATCAATTTCAAGGACAATGTAAATATTCATGAATTCATCATACCAATATTAATTTACTGGGATTTTATTCACATAATAGGGAGTCTCTGATGCATCTATTATAATCTCACATACCCTTTCAATTTGACAGTGGTAAATTAAATCCAGGAAACATATGCTTTTTCCATTCACATAATTCAGAGTGTGATAATAAATTATTGCCATCAGTCATAATAAGTGTACAACTATATAGGAGAAAATAAACCACATAGGAGGGAGTACAAATATATCCCTCTTTGTTTAATATTTTTAATTTGTTCAGAATAAGCATATTAAAGGATCCGTGTATTCAGTTCTGTGTGGTCAAGAAGTCTGACTCTTAGTATTATTTGTTTCATTTTCAACGTGGTCTATATGCTCATATACAAAAAAGCTTAAGGTCAGATATTTAAGAAGAGTAACTGAGCAGGAGTGAAGGATTGAGGAAGGAAAGGGGTGGGAAAGAAAAGAGGGGAGAGGAAGGGAAAAGGAAGGGGAAAGGAGGGAAGCAGAGGTGAAGGGAAAGGAGGGCAAGGGTAGAAAGGATTTTGCATCCTAAAAAAAAAAAAAAAAGTCTGTACAGAGGAACAAAGCTTGGTGGAAAATGTTCCTTAGGGAATGCTGTGTATCTGTCTGTAATGCCTGCCCATGGCAGATTGCTATTATAATATTGAGATGGATTAGTTTGCTAAAATTCAATTTTATTTCACTAGAGTTATTCTAATAAACATGCAGATAGAAGGCTTAGTAAAATAGGCAGAAAACTCCAATATCTATGCTCTGAAGCAAATGTATATCCCACTTAAAAATACCCCAAACCTTGTTTCTTACCAAAGTCTCAAGGACATTAGGCTTGTGAAATAAACACTAAACAAAACCTGGTATGGACTCACAGAGTTCTCATTTTTAAGTTTGTTTCTCAAGAGTAGTGGCTTTTATTTATTCTTACAAGGTGCCTATCACATGCAATTAACTATCACACAAAATTAAATGGTAGGCTCTTCTTTCCTTTGAAGCTGTTGTAATATTATCAGCAGAATTTTTATTAAAAGTGTAGTAGACACAATAAGTGCACACTTTTCCATTACTGGCATCCAAGCACTAGAAAAATATCTCTCCATTGTCATTTATACATTTTTTCACCAGAAGTCTGGTGAAAGGGGTGCACAGACTTGTCATTACAAGATAATGAGTTGCTCAGCCAGCATTAGGCAATCAAATCAACAGTTTTTTTAGTAGCAGTCAGAGTTCTACATGGCTGTTGTTTCAATAAGTATAGAGCTCCCAGTGGTCTTAATACATTTTCATTTTGTTCATGCATGACTGAACCCAGAAAGCATCTCTGTAAAGAATAAATCCAAAAGGGGGAAATAGAAAATGAAAGAGGCATATGCATGAAATTAGGTAAAAGGAAGAAGTGCTGTGTGGTGATCTACCACTTTTTCTTCATTTGGCACAGGAGCATAGTACTGTTTCACAGACACACAGAGCCAGGTAGGCTTGGATTCATCTCATGGATACTGTCCCTAGACTCAGACCAGAAATGGTTGTAACTAATGAATGTGACTGTGTGGGGACTGGCTTGAGTTAGGCACAGCCTGCCTGCTCCCCTGGAGTGCTAGAATGAAACGCAGTAGTACTCCTGTGCAAATGCTTCACTGTGCTGCAACATATATTGCAGATATGTTCTTTCATTTTTTAACATGTTCCTATATTCTTTCTTCAGAATTGTTTTGGTTTTTATTTGGGAGTGCTAAAGAAAGTAAACATGGTGTATGCTTTAATCTTGCTGTATACAAGACTGGACATTGGTGTTGGGGTTTAGATTTCAGCAAGGGGAGATTGTTTATGGTACGGCAGACATAGGAATCCACTTATGTACCTATGTAAATGTAGACAAGATAAATGTATTAAGGACATGTGCAGATGCTACCTCACAGAATGTCCCTTCCAGCAGAAAATAGTTAACAGAGCCCTTATTTCAATTGCCATTCAGCAGAAGAGCAGTAAGATGAAGGAATGTATATTTTCATAGTGTCTATTCTCTATATAGACTATTTCTTAGGGCTATACCTGTGGATATTTAGGGAATGTATCTCCCCTGTTTTGCCTCTTCAGAAGACATTCATTTCCAGGCATAGAATGGGGCAAGTGGTTCTGCCATCACACAGTCCTTTCATCTGATGCTTGGTTCAGCCATATGATACCCAGTTGATATCTTAAAGCTTACATAAAGGTAACCATAGTATTCCAGGCTTTTTCCTCGTGTTGAGCTCTACACATTTTTTTATACAATCAACCCATAGGTCCCAAATGAAGGTATCATCAGGTAACAGTCCTTGCTTTGAAAACTCAGTATACCAAGCTAGGTTAGAATACACTAATAAATGCTGAATCCTGTGATGAGAAGTGCAGTCATTTTATGAGCAGCATCCATAAACCTGTTAGTAATTTTCTTTACATTCCAATTGCAAACAATTATATTATCATCTCTCTAGGCTCCCTGTAGAGAACTGTTTCAAATCAGACTTGTGAGGGGTGTGAGGAGCAATGTACATATTAAGATATTTTGCTTCTGTGTGTCTGGTGATAAGGAACCATACTGTATAGCTGGTCATTTGCTGGATATAATTAAGACATATTTGGGTAACAGAAACTGAAAATGCACTACTAGATGAATGATTGCAATTTAACATATTCTGTACTAGAAAACTAACATATAGTACCTCAGATGAAGTAGAAATAGTTTCCCTCTGGTGCAAGGCATCTCTGACAGAAATGTGACACATAGAAGCAAAGTCTGTAAACAAAGGCAAAAAGAATAAACTTCAACTGCTGCCAGATTTGGAAAAGGGTACATCTGGTGATTTATTGAGTGAATCACTGCACTGTATTTCTCAGTATTTACTATGTAAAACTAAAGCCATTTGTGGTGTAAATTAATTATTTTCATGGGTTTGTGTGTGTGTGTGTTTTTGTATTCGGTATTGGTTGCCAATTGATGCAGAAATTACTGATAAGAAATTAATTTAAAAAATTGAAAAAAAATTCTTGCACAATTTTTGTACAATTTTTTGTACATAATATACATGTACAACCAAATAGTCTTGTCCCTATCAGAAAGACTAAGCAAGATTTCAAATCTAAGTCCCCGCTTAACATTTCAGCTGTTTTAATGTTTATTTATTAATTAGACAAAAACATTGGGAATGTGAACAGATAGGATATAGGTTTGATGGATGAGGACTGAAAACATTCATCAATCAAAGAAAAATGGCATCTTTCATTGTTGTTTAATAATAAATAGGGCAAAAATACCTTTTTGTTTGTTTTTGTTTTTGTTTCTGTAACAACACTATTTATTAAAACAATTATCCATTCATCCAGAAAAAAGGATGCAAAGTTTTTCTCAGCCTACATCTCCCCCTACTGAGAACAATATCAAGCCTTCCATATTGGACTAGCATATGAGTTGGGCAAGATGTATAAACCCCTTCTGTATCAACCATACCACTGCATGGTGAGGGATTCAGGGTTCACAGGTCTGAGAAAAGCATACAAGAGAGTTTGTGCTAAGTCTCGCCATCCTAAGGCTGATGTGCTCCCACTGAGACTATGAACTTACTTTCAGCTCCTGTTCAGAAGAATTTTTCTGTACTCTACTTCAAACAGGTATCACCTAGAACAAATATAGTAAAAACCTTGTCTGAACCATCAGCCACAAGCTTGTATTTTCCATTTTTATTTCCCAAATATTGCATTTGTTGCTGCGCATTCCCAGAATGAAGCAGAGTACAGGAATCTCAGAGTAACCCTGCTGTACAGGGCTTGCTATTGCAACAGTCAAGTTTAACTTGTCTTAACATGTTTAGTTGACAAGAGACAAGATGCTTTCTCCATATATTTCTCTCTTTCCCCATAAGTGCTCTCTTGCAAAGCTGTATAATGCATATACAGAGTATATATTTCCTTTTAAAAGAGCCCTTGTCCTTTGGGACAAGAGAGTCCTTGCTCCTTTTACTTCAGTCCTTGTCGTGCACATTCTGGTGTGCACATCTCAGAAGTTTGACACAGGAACTTTTATATCTGAAGAGAAATTACTTTCCTATTTCCTATTGACTTGTTGCCATAACTTGCTGCCTGGAACTCTGAGAGCTACAGGTTGTCTTATTCCTGCTTACAGGGTAAGACAGCTTTGAGCAGAGGGTTCCATCATGTGACTGAGGAAGTTCGGACATCCAAAAACCCAACCTAGTAAAGCTCAAGAATAACATAATGCTGTTGTTGTATCTATGGGCGGGGGAAACAAACAAACAAGCCACAACAACAATAAAAACAAACAACCTTGAAAACATAATTAATAAATATCATTTGAAGAAAAGAGAGCACAAAGATAAATGACATTCAGTGCACATGAGCAGGCTTACTTACATGAAATTTATAACTGTGGTTATAATGGTGATTATTGAAAGCTAAGATAATGAGTACATAAATTAATTAAGTATTCTTAGTGTAAAGTACGCATATTTGTCACCACAAACAAGAAGAATATAATTTGAGCAAACTTCAATGACGTCTTCTCAAATTATGTAAGTGCACATGCATGTGCAAAAGCGAGAAAAGGCATACTGATTTGGTTTAAAACAATGTTTATTTATTGGAACGGCATATTTTTTGCATTTTGATCTCAGAATTTATAATAAAATTTATCAGAGAAAGATATTGAAAATATAAGAATTGAAAGTCTGATGGAAATATCTTTTTGTTGTTTTATGTCATAAGGACTCTAGTGTTTATATTACCTTTTCAGTTCTGCCATTACTAATGCAGGATTATAAATGTCTCAATCATCTGTATCTCATAAAATTTCTACCTTTGTTATAAATTAAAATATATGTCAGGCAAATGAGAAACATAAGAGACAGTCCTACAAATTTGAATTTACGAGTCTGCCCATTACTGTCTCTTCTTCAAATTTTATGTAGTATTTTTTGTAAAAGAGTTTCATAGCTGTTGCTCTGATATATTGATTTGTGCAAGATGTACCTCATGGCTCTGTGGCACTCCTCCTCATCAAAATAATAACACATTGGGAGGAAAAAATTGCAAGAAACTGACACTACAGGTAGCAAAAATGTGTCAGTAGAACAACAAATTTAGTTTATTAGACTTCTCATGCAGTCTGTATAGGAAATTATGCATCTAATTTTATTTCAAAATGGCTTGTATTATACCATGCAATATTCAATGTAGCTTGAAATTATGTCCTTACTACTGCATCTTAGGTGGATGATTTGATAGCTGATGTTGCTTAGAGCTAGTGTCTGTGTTAGGTAATTTTTATTCCAAACTTCTCTATCTGCAGATATTAATACTGCATGATTTATAATTTCAAAGGGGACTTTTTTGAGAAAAGGAGCATTTTCTCCATAAGCCTTTAATTTTTCCTATGCATTAGAAAAAGATTGCACCTATAGAGATGTATATGCATGAATAGCAGATACAGTTGCATTTTGCTCTGTTCCTAAACTGGAGTACTTCATGCTTATCAGCATATCAGTAAACACTAACACATTTGCTGCTCTGAAAGAAATGTGTTATAAAATTGATACTCTCTTTCTCCCTTTCACTCTTTCTGTCTGTAATGTACATCTTTACAACTTTCTGCAAGCATAGAGTTTTCAGACCATTATAGTTCTCATATAAGTGCACAGAAAACAATTTAATACAGGGTTAAGAACTTACATTTTTTTATATAAAAATGACTTGATACTGTAAGCTGGTTTGAACTTGTTATATCATATATAATGGTGGACTTAATAGAAGAGGTGGTAATTTGTACTGCGTGTTAAAACTAATATTAACTTCTTACACTCAAATACACTGTGGTATGTAGTATCTGGGATGCTCATTGTAGGTACAAACTAGTAAGAGGCTAACCTAGAAGACTTCAGATGCCTTTAGGGAATTGAGAACCTTTAGGCTTTGTCTTAAAATTGCTCCACCTTGAGTATTCAGTTCGCATGTAAATCAGTTTCTACTTTTATTACAATTCCATTCTTATATTGCTTAAATTCCATGGTATCTCTGGGATGTAAGTGCCAAGTATGGCAGGGGAATGGAACTGGCTCAGATTTGAGGTCCCTTCCAACCCAAACCTTTCTGTGATTCCATGATACGAGGAACTGGGTCTAGGTTTAAATTCTGCAACAATCTTAAAGCAAGACTCAATCAAAATAGAGACACATCAGCCACAACATGGGATTTCAAAGAGATTGCATAACCTGAGAACCAAAGTGGACTGCTTTTGTAACCTTGTGGTTGGATAACTCATACCTGCAAGGCGTTTTTCATAGATTTCCTGCAAAGACACAAGTTTTCTGAAAACCAGCCCTCTCTCTCTTAAGAGTTTTTTAATCAAAAAGCCATTCATGAATGGCTGGAAAAACATGCATTTTTGTCTGTACCCTCACATTTCCTTACTTTATTTTGTGTACTCTTTCTTCACTGAAGAAGAGAAAAAGGTGAAGGTTGCATCTTTCATAAGATATCTGATGATCTTGAGGCTAAGACAATCTCCTGGTAATAGATTGTGTCAGTGCAAATAACTTCAGCATCTGAAAACCTGTAAATCAAGTTCTGTCATGTAATTGGTTGTGATTCAAATTACAAAGCTATAAAGGAAGTGGAACATTGTCAGAGATCATCACAAACAATGCTACCCAATTTGGGGCTGAAAAGGGACTGGTAGCCGAGGGCAGTCCACAGTGAGCAATGAACCAGGTCTGGAATTAATTGACAAAGTTCAGCTGGGATCAAAAAGGGCCAGGGGAAATATTACAGACAAGACTACATAGTAGGGCTGAAGGATGAACCCACCTACACTGTAGAGCTGAAGTCCATTTTGGAGACAGCACAGAGACACAGCTGGAAATATTCTCCTATGGCATGACCACAACAAGGTATTGAGATTAAATGGGGCTCCATGGAGCCATGTCAAAGCACCAGAGGAAGCAGCAAGGAGGCTGAGCAGGGTCACAAAAGTCTATTAGTGCCCACAAAGCTCTGAAAAATGACAGTAAATCTCTTGTGTCTTACCACTTAAAGCACTGAAAGATGAGTAGAGTTATTAGTTGTCAATAAAGGATTCCAGGCTTTAGTCTTGAAGAGGTTGGAGGTAGATAATAGGGATGAAAGGGATTCAAGGCATGGCCTTCTGAAGATATTTCTTACCATCCAGTTCCAGGTGAGTTCCCAATTGGCATACGATTATTGCCTATTCCACACAGTACCAGTGTCACCCCACATCCTGCTATGGGAACCCTCATATTTTTCTTTAGGAGTTTAACATTGAGGTAATTTATTAGACTGTGCAACAGATGACTTTCTGAAGATCTACAGTTTAAGGAGGAAAGCATGAGTATTTTGAAGATACACATAAATTGTCACACTGCATCAAGAACAAAGACAGTTGAAGTACCTATTTTTCAGTTATTTTCATTACAGTAGAGAACACGACTTTCAAAAGCTATAAACTCAAGAACCAAATATTCTAATTTAAATTGGGGTGACATATATCAATCTTTTGATTTAGTTTGACTTTTTAACTTCAAAGAAGCCATATTCTACATATTAATAGAGCTCTTAATTGAGTTCAAGAGGAATGAGATATCTTGCAAAATTTAGAATTATGACCGTTGTCCTCCCTAAATATTTACTCAGTTCTAGAATAACTGTAAGACATTTTTCTAGTTTTAAATGGTGGGGAAAAAAAAAAAAGACTAAAGTTTCCATTCGCTTAAACAAAAGAGTGTCACTTTAAATGACTAAGCATGAAATACTAGAGGCAACAACTAACTTCTCACTTTATTCTACATACTTTGCAATTAGTTTGAATTGTAAATACCAGAAAATTCTTGTAAATTTAAGCATATAAAACATATTTTTAGAATGCATAACTTAAATTTTAAATGCATTAACTTATAAGAGTTAAGAAACTGTCTTTGTGCCAGAATTCAGTCTTACTTTCTTTTTAATTAGGAAGCTCATCTGACTGCATATAGATTGTGGAAGAATTGAGTGTTAAGGTAAAATGATAGATCATAAATATTTTTTTAATTCCTACTGCCTCAGACTTAAAAATTTTGTTTTTTTTTTTTCAAATTCTATACCAACACAGATTTATTAAATACATATTTGATTTAGTTCTGTTTCATGCCTATGCAGTCAAGAAAAGATATCTGGCAAAGAGAAGGCTGTGGTCAGACAAAATGTCATAGTGTTATGTGAAAAAGGACAAAGTCTGCTTGGGATTAAAACCTATGAAGTTTTCATAAACGTCAAATGCTCTTCTCAGTGTAATCTCTGTTTGCAATATTGCTTTGTCCCTTTTGCTCTCTCTGCTAAGTAGACTTTTTTTCTCTTTTTAATACGAACCCATTATGTGGTTGTCATTATTAATCTTGGTTATGAGCTACCTCTATAATTAGCCTTTTCTGTTTTAGCAGAGTATTTTATATTGTCAAGAATTTTTTGAATATGTGTAAAGAGTCATTCTGACAGCCCTTGAGATATTTGCCTATAAAGTTTATTTTTAGTAATTTTAAGTAACTTTCATTCTGTTTGCTCATTAGACCTCACAGCATCTTTATGTATTAAATGATAGATGTTTAGAACAGGGGCAAATATCTCATGCTAAAAGTGATAAAATTACTGCAGTTATGCCAAATATCGGTTAATACCCAAAACACTGTATCAACCTCATATAGAAATGGGGGGGTTCTTCCAAGATTTATGAGAGACTGCATTATCTATCTCAACTTTTTCATCTCCTATAGTGCCAAATCTATATACTAGATTTCATCTTGCTATATAATTTCCTGGAAAGTACCTTAAGCCTCTAAGCCTCTGTTCAATCATGACAGGGAGCTGAAATTGAGTACAATGACCTCTATTATTTTGATTGTTACTAAATGAAATGGAATTTAGCTTGCCTTCCTTTAGTTCTAAAGCAAGAGCTGTTTTCAGAAGGGTTTAGATCAAGCCATAACTCATTTTAAAATAAAAAGAAAAAAAATTCTACTGTATAGCAAACAATGAAAAAGAAGAATGGTAAATTATATTACCTTTTATTTCTTATTCTATTCATATGATCATTAACCAGAAAAGCAGATTGCTCAAGGTCAGCAGCAAGATAGGCTGGACCCCTAGACCTCAATAACTTTCTATTTTAAAAGAAATGCAGATATTCAATAGTTTCAATATACAACATTTGTAATTGAAAACAAAGAATAAATATATCTGAAGTTATATGTACTGTCATATGAGGCTGACCTTCCTGTCACAGCAGCCTTTTCTTCTATTATTTCCTACAGTGTAAGAACTCATTTAAAACAAAGTTGACTGGATAAGGTTGTTTGTTTGTTTGTTTGTTTGTTTTATTGTAGAAGCAATGTAGTTTTCTTCTTATACAGTTTAACAATGTTGTAGAAATAAAAATGAGAGGAGTGGGAACAAACAGAATTATTAAGGAACCTTGATCTCATCCACTCATCTCAGAACTTGTATAGGTGGTGGTTAGAGTTGGGAGTCTGGGCTTACCTATAAGAACACATAATTGGCAAAAAAAACCCTATATACAATTTAAAGTATTTATGATAATTAGCAGGCAGGATAATTTAAAGTACAGAAAGTTGTAAATTTAGAGTTCCATTACTCTAGTTTTATTTTAAGATTTGTAGTTTTCTTAAGATATGCAGTTTACTTATTCTGTCAGAAACAAAGTAGTAGAGATGCAATATGTCTTTTTTTAACTACATTTTGGGGCCTCATGAAGGATGTTTTTTGTCCTTTTTGTGTTTCTTGTTACATGAGTCTTTGGTAAGTTCCTCTGTTTTTAAAGGCTTCAAGACTGAGCTTAATGAAAAAGATGTAAAAAAAAATCCTTCATCATATTGAAAATCTGTATAATCTAGTTTGAGTCAGCAAATGGTGTCTAGAATTTAATATGGAGCTACACAATAATTTAGTCATTGGAATATGAATCCATATCAGTGATACTTTCAAAAATACATTTTAGAAACAAAAATCCTGTAGATATTAAATGACTGAAATAGAAGTTTTTCCACCTGCCAAATGTTCCTACTCCTTACCTGCACAACCAATTTTGACCTGTCCCTGAGGAAAATTGTTAAAATAAACGAATATTGAAGAAAGAAAGGAGAAGAAAATAATTTCAATTGACTGGCCGTTTTAAAATTTGACATCTGAAAACATTTTGTTGTATACTTTTAGGAGAGATTTTGGCTTATTTTTGAAGTCTCTGAATTTTAATTTTGGATTAATTTCACTACTCTGTATCTCCCTTTCTTGCCTGTTTTCACTTACTCAGTACTTTGGGAGAAACATTAGCACTAACTTTGACACTGTTCAAAGAAATACTGGAAAGAATCCTTATAACATAAACTTGGTATATCCATTTGCTTTTGTAGGTGCAAAGTTCTTCAAAACTAATGATATTTCTCATTTCCTTTTTTCTCATATAAATTCTTTTCTAGGGTGAGGAGAGAAGTATTTGTGGAGTTATGGCCTGAACACTTGGGCTAACAGCAATTTTAAGAGAGCAGTCTATCACAGGCAAACTTCTTTTTAAATATGAATAATTCACAAGCAGATTAATCTCAAGGTGTTTAAAAAGGCAGTAGTCAAAAGCACTTATGTAATTTAGAAGCTTGAGTTTTAACCAGGAAAATATATTTTAAAATCTAACTTGAGGATAGAATTTTTTAGTGTGTGATCTAATGCTCTATTTTGTCTCATTTTTTAAAAGAAGCAATGACTCTTGCTATTGTTAAAAATCTTGGTTCATCAGCTTCAAAACGAAATTTAAAACAATGACAACTTATTTTCCGTTATTCTCTATAGTGAAAGAGGACAGGGCTCAAAATATGCATCATATAAAAAAAAAATGCCAGTAGCCAATAGTAGATGGAGTAAGCATGGCTAAAGGAAGTTATTTGCATTGTGCCTCCATTACAGTAGCTATGTTGTAATGAAGTTCTCCAGCCTACTAGAAGTATGATTATTAGTCTAGACAAGATAGACAAACTAAAGCCTGTTTAGTATGGACATTCAGTTTTCCTTACACTTGAGACATCGCCAGGACAGCATGCTGTCTGCTCATTTAAAAAAGGCTGATGGAAAATTGGAGTGGACAGTGATGAATGTCTAAAATTGATTAAACAGTTTATAGAGAAAGATGTAAGGGTTCAGTTTATCAGGAAGAAATAATGTGTCATAGCTTGTAAGTAAACTTCTATGATGTAGAAAACAGGCAGCAGTGGTTTCTTTAGTGATGAAGATACAAGAAAGTCCTCAGTATTCTCTATCTTTGTATCTGTAAATAGGGCTACATGTCTTTCTAGAGCTGTAATGCTCTTTTGTGTACAGAGAGACAGACAGGTTGAAGTCCGTCCTGTCAATAAACTCTATATATGGCATACTTTATTTATCATTATCCATATATATTTACTAAAAAAACCAAAACAATAATCAAACGGTTCAGTGCACATATGTAGCTTTATATAGGTAGTAAGCAGGCAAATGGAAGGTCTAACAAAAATGTGTGCCATAACACTAAAAAAATTAAAAGGATTACAAAAATCTAGGTCTAAATTAAATATTTTAAATTATAAGACTTGCCTAGGGTTCACGTGGCAAGGTTTTTGTAGCAGGGGAGGCTACAGGGGTGGCATTTCTGAGAAGCTGCAGAAGCTTCCTCTGTGTCCCTCAGAGCCAAACCCAGCTGGCTCCAAGTCAGACCTGCCACTGGCCAAGGCTGAATCCATCAGTGAGAGTGGTAGTGCCTCTGGGAGAACAGATTTAGCAAGAGGAAAAAGTTACTGTGCAGGGCCAGCTGCAGCAACAGAGAGGAGTGAGAACATGTGAGAGGAGCAGCTCTGCAGACACCCAGGTCAGTGCAGAAGGAGGGGCAGGAGCTGCTCCAGGTGCCAGAGCTGAGATTCCCCTGCAGCCCCTGGTGCAGCCCATGGAGAGGCAGCTGTGCCCTGCAGCCCAGGGAGCAGAGATCCACTGCAGCCTGTGAAAGGGGAGCAGAGCCCATGCTGGAGCAGGTGGATGTGCCCCAAGGAGGCTATAACCCCACAGGAAATTTATGATTTATTCTCTCCTTGGAGTGAAAATTGTGATAGGTTATTTCTTTATTCTTGTGTAGTTGGCAAATGGCTATGATAGATGAATTTTTATTATAAATTGTTAAGTAACTGAGAGTTCAATATCTTAAGTGTTTTATTGATTATAAAAAAATCACAAAACAATTCAGTTTGAAGAAACCTTTAGGAGATAATTTTTTCAACTTCAGCTCAAAATAAGAGCTACATACAAGTTGTTCAGAATCGTGTGCAGTAAATTTCTGAAAATCTTTAGAAATAGAACATCTCAAACTTCTCTGGGCAACCCTTTATCTGTCCTTGCCTTCTTTTTCTTTCTTTTAGTCCTTCCAAATACTATTTAAAGCTGCTAAACTCTAATTTAAGTGAAGACCTACCAACGTTTTAGGAGAATAGTTTTAATCATTTTATTTATTTCTGCCCTTTCTTAATGAGCAAAATTGTAGCATTTGCTTTCTAACTCATGTGGCAATATGGGTTAATATTGCTACCGTGCTTCCATGTTTTTTCCTAAATTAATACCTCTGTAAAATATCTATAATAAAGCACTTTCTTCATTCACAAGTGTGTAGTAAGGTTTAATGAGATAATAATGTGCAGAACTCAAAATCTTCAGATAATAGGTCACGTGTAAGTGCAAAGCATTAATTATTATTATTTCTGTCCCTCAGAGTGTATTTAAAATGCAAAAATCATCCACATGAGGATGTTTTGATTATTTTTTACCAACTCTGGTTTTCTATTACTTTTGTTCAGCAGTGTACTATGGGCCTCATGTATATCACCTATATTTATTTTGTTTTCTAGAGTTCATACTTCCCAAATCCATAGTTTATAATACATTTGAAAAAAATAAAAGGCAAAACTTCTCTTTATAGATTTACCAGACGTAAACAGAATAACTTGTTAAGGAGGTAGGAGAATTTCCATTAAAAAAAGAAAATTGAAAAATCATGTAATATGTAGGGATTTACTCAGAGAAAAGGTCTATGTAAACAAATGTGTCTTTATTAATTTGATGTTTTGATACCATAACAAAAAGATCAGTGCCAGGACACAGGCTGTAGCTCTGTAAATATGATTATTGCCCCCATCAGGGGGATGCAGTGAAGGGGCTCAGCCTCAACATGGCCTTAGCTGCATGTCTTTGTTTTAACCCCAACCAGTAACCTCTGCCTCACCCAATTCATCTCCAGCTTTGGGCTATTGTGTACACCATGGCTGGGCTTGTACACACCCTGGGCGGGTCTAGATCCATGTTAAAATAGACAGGCTTCTTCCACAGAACCTGACCATATTTTCTCATATTTTTCTCATATTTTCTCAGTCCAAAGGCTGCATTTTAACCAGACAAAAGGTTGTAGCCTAAATACAGCACAATCACTTGAAATTGGAAGTACGTATTACCTTCAATTACAATATGAGTGCATGAGACCAAATCTGAGAGAAGAGTCTTCTGTGTTTTTACAGAGGACTATGTAGGACTGAAAGAGCCAAAACAGGTTCAATCTTATTAGTTTTGCTTTTTGGGAGCAGTTCCTGGAATAAATTGCTGCAACATTTAAAGCTGTCTTTATTGGAGAGACCCTGCTGGAGACAGCCAGGCAACAAACAAAGAACCTGCAGGTACTGAATTTCAGATATCCTGTAAACATCTCCTAGTTTCCCAAGGGCATGTCATATACTCAGGAGAAACTGGAATGGGAACCTTGGCTGCCTCAACTGACACTGAGAAAAAGATTTTAAGTAAAGAGTACAAAATGAGATGGATGAGGCTATGACTGCTACTATGAAGATTAGGACATTTAATAGATATTTTGGGTCTTGTGCCACTGTTCCTCATTAAATGTTTATTAGGTGAAAAGAAAAGAAGCAAAAAGCATAACAATTACAGAACCGTATCAGTAAAAAACAATGAAGTTAATCAGAGTAACACTCAAAGCTGTGTTGACTTTGAAGACTGCTAAAAGGTGTTGTGTCTGTGGCTTTTTAGTTTCTATTCTGCCAAAAGCTTTGTGAAATTTAGTTCTGGAAGCAAACAGAAGGGATTCAAGAATATTCTGGAGGGCAAGGAGTTGAGAAAATAACAGTGGTTTCACGTTAAAACGTTCAGAGTCAGAAGAGTCAGATCATATCCTGATGCCAAGACGTGCCATAGTCAGGGCAGCAGAAAAGACATTTTTATTCACCTTGTAGAGACTCAGCTTGCAGGACATCAATTGTAAAAATGGGAACAGTGTAGTTCAAATTATATTGGTTTGATCTGGGTTTTCTTCCCTAAATTAGTTTTTATCTTGTCTTTATCTCTTCTCCTCATTGTTTTATTTTGAAATTAGTATAGAATTTTATTTTGAAAGCATTACTAAATGCTCTGCTATGTATTATTGGATGAATTAAGTACCTGGAACAAAATACAAAGCCATTAAAAAAGAAACATTTTGCTGTCAAAATGTCCTTATTATTGTTACACATTGTAGCTATTAAGAACACTGCTCTTGTGTAGA
>WBND01000421.1:275138-308349 GCA_013398595.1 Tychaedon coryphoeus | reverse complement strand
GATGACAAGGAGTACTTCTCACTGTGTGTGTGTGTTCAGAATTATGCATCTTGAAAAGCTGTTTATTTTTTTTTTTGCAACACTTTTACAACTAACCCAAGAGAAATTTGTAAGATAAAAACATTTAACAAGAAAACATAGAGTTGTGATTATAAGAATTAATGTTTATTTCTACTAGACAGACTATATATGGAACAATATCTAAGGAATTATGAACTTGTATAATTTCTTTCAATTTCAGTCAAAGACATTGGAATTAAATACTGAAGTGGTCTCAACTTGTGAGCCTAATCACCATAAGAATTAGTTGTAAATTACCTGGCCAAAGTCTGTTAATGTATTCTGTTCTGGTTTGTAGAAGCCAAACATTTTATAGAAATACCTGTAATTTAAAAAAAAAAACTTCTAATTGTGAAATTTTCCAGGTTTTCTATCCTGCTGGAATATGAATCTTTCAATGTCTGTGTTGAACTGAATTGGCAGGAATTCCAGAAGCCCCAGTAAAGATCGCAAAGTCAGAAAACCCCAATGACTACGGAAAATCCCACCTCTCATCCCATCTCACTGAGTATCCAGGTTCCTTTGCCTTTTCAGTGGAGTGGAAAGCTACATCATCTAATAATTGTTACAGTTTGGAATAAAAAAATATAGATTTAATTTGAAAACACTCACAGAACAGAAGTGTATATTGTCTTGTCAACATCATGAGCAGTTTTTCCCCCAAATTATTGTTTTTCAGGCTTTCTATTCCATATAAATTGGAATATTATTCCAATTCTAAAATTGGTTTATTTTCCAAGACCATTTATGACCTAGTGTGACCTAACTCATCAGCTTTCAACCTGCTCCCTGCTTAGGCCTCTTGTCCAACCCTACAGAGGTTGCCTGGAATTTGGGCTAGTCCAGAGCACAAAAGTTTTGCACAGCCTAATTGCCCAAATTTTTTTTAATAGCACATAAATATTATCTATGATTATTGTTCCCTTAAGCATGTTTCCTCATGGCTAGGAGCCTCGAGTGTATTTGGAAACCCATAGATTGACATATGAAGGAAAACAGTTAAAAAGAGACAGAGAAAAAGATTGAAAAGGATTTTTCCAAGTCACACAACAACTCAGAAATAGCACCTGTGCTAGCCTTGTTCTGTGGCCCATCCTAGACCTGTGTAACTCTGCTTCCAGTATTCCACCTTTTTATGTGAAACTCCAGATTTGTAACTCAGAATTTGTAATTCTGAACTAGAAATTGGAGGCATAATTAGCTAATCTACAGATGTCAGGGAATGCACAAGAACATTTCATTCAACTTGGACTTTTCAGTGCTTCCTGATTTTCACAGCTAACCCTAACTTGACAAGCCTTGTGGCTGTAACTATTGAAGTTGACAGTTGACATTTGTTCTCAGCATGAATGAGAAAGAGCCTTTTTCTTGTCTTTTGTTGGCAAATTGTTCTTCTTGATCCTTTTGTCCTTTTGGATGGCTCATGCAAATTGAGATTACTCAGTACCCACTAGAAAAATCAAAATGAGTTAATGCATGTTAAATTATTTTAAAAACAAAAAAACCTTCAAACCTGCAACAGCAGTGATACAGTTAATGTTCTAGTTTAATGAGATAGATTAATTTCAAAGAAAAAAGTATGTTATCTTCTCATGACACTTGTCCTCTATTATGTTTTATTAAAAATTTGTCATATTCTTTTACTGTTATCATTATAGCCAAACATAAATAGTTTTACATACAAAAATAAGTAATAAGGGTATTTTGTTTACTTTTAAAGACCCCAAAATTTTCATTGAGTAAACAGTTATAAAAGTATTAATAACATTATTTTTTTTTTTGCAATTACCATATATGTTATTTTCACTAAAGCTAGCATTATAAGATGATGTTAAGGAATATCAGTATTCTTATCCATTCTGATATCCTTTCTCATTTTCTCTTTCATCTTCCTGTCTGAGACAAAACTACTTCCCCATGGATATTTTGGCCTATATTTTTTTCTCAGCTAGACTGAATAATTTTATTAAAATCATTAGATTGTATGTTGAAATTCAAAATTATTTTTCATTAATTAATTCGTTTTAACTTAAATTTAAAACAAACTAGGGAATACCGAAATATAGCTTGTTCAAGGTCAAGTATCTACCAGTAAAAATATTTTTCAAATACGTGTATTTATTTAGAGAGGTAAGCTATTGTCTTCAATTTGTATCAGTATAGTCTGGGTGACAAATGGATTGAGAGCAGCCTTGCAGAGAAGGAGTTGAGGCTAAACATGGATGAATAAATGGGAATGTTGTTGATGTTTGCATCCCAGAAAGATAACTGCATCTTTTTTGATAATGAAACATTGGAAAAGGTTGTCCAGAGAGGTGGTAGATTCCCCATCCCTGGAGGCACTCAAGGTCAGGTTGGGCAGAGCTCTGAGCAATCTGATCCAGTCAAAGATATCCCTGTTCATTGCAGAGAAGTTGGACTTTGAAGTTTGAATTTTCCAAATTATTCTATGATCCTAGACTGCGTAACAAGAAGAATGGTCCCCAGGCCAAAGTCGGTGATTCTGTCACTCTGCTCTTGTGAGACTCCACCTGCAGTACTCTCCTGGAATATCATAGAATCAGCACCACAGAATAAGCCAGGTTGGGCTTATTCTCCCAGCTCTGGGGACCCCAGCACAAGACAGAATGGCTGGGAGCTGGCCATGAGGAACATCAGGGGGCTGAAATACCTCTCCTGTGAAGACAGGCTGAGAAAGACAGCATTGCTGAGACTGGGGAAAATAAGGCTCAAGGGAGACCCCACTGGTGCCTTTCAATACTTAAAGAGGGTTTATAAAAAAGGTAGAGAGAGACTTTTGTCATGGGCTTGCAGCAATATGACAAGTGATAATAGTAAACTGCAAACTGTTGGTTTAGATGACATAAAAGGAAGAAATCTTTTATTACAGGAGGTGAGGCACTAGAAAAGACTGCTCAGAGAAACTGAAGATGCCCCATCCCTGGAAGTGCTCATGACCAGGTTGGATGGGGCTTTGAGCAAGCTTGCTTCATGAAAGATATCACTGTTTACAGCAGAAGGGTTGGACAAGATGATCTTTTAAGGTCCCTTCCAAGCCAAATCAGTTTATGATTCTATGATACTAGCAGTATCTAAGTAGTGTGTTAATACTTTATTGCTATCAATTACTAGACTTTTTCCTCCTCCATTCAACCTTTTTTCCTTTTTCCTCCGATGACATTACAATTTCTTTAATGTTTAAACACAAATTTTCTAAACATATTTTATGTGTGGTAAAATCTCTTCCCTGCATGAATACAGTCCCCGTAAAACTGTGTAAAATAATTCAGGACATCATACATACTATGTAGAAGTGACTGTACAAGCTTTTATGTAATAGATAATCAAGTTCACTTTGTGTTGGATAATATTTTGAATGCAGAGACCTTGCCAAGGAGCACTCAAGCCTTGTTAGAGGAAAAAGCAAGATTTTTCATAATAGTAATTGCTACATATCCTGGTATCTGTGCCAGCAAACAAGTTTGCAAGACTCTGAATTCAGGACAAAGAGGCGAGAAATAAAGATTAACCCTTATTGAAATGAAAAAAGATCTGATGAAGACAAATTTAAATGCTTCTAAACAGTATTTGTGTAAATAATGTATCTGCAAAAATAGCAGAATATCAATGAAGATAACACTATTTTTCTTTTCAAGATAAATTACCATAGGGAAAGGGAACAGAATGAAGCCCACATAATCCAAGTGGAAACAGTCAGTGATCTGCTACACTATTATATACACAAAATTCCATGGGTCTGGATTGCTTCCATCCAAGGGCTCTGATAGAGCTGCTGGGAGGGCTCACCAAGCCACTTTCAATCATTTACCTGCAGTCCTGGCTAACCAGGAAAATCCCAGGAGGCTGGAGATGAGAAAATGTGAGGCCAATCTACAAGAATGACCAGAAGAAGGATGCAGGGAATTACAGGCCTGTCAGCCTGACTTTGGTGCTGGGAAAGGACACAGAGCAGATTGTCTTGAGTGATATCAAATGGCTCGTGTAGGAGATCAGACCTGGATAGATTGTGCATTAGGAAAAATTTCTTAACTGTAAGACGATCAAGCATGGAGACAGGCTGCCCAGGGAAGAGGTAGAAAACCATTTCTAGAAACGTTCAAGAAATGTCTAGATGTGGTACTTGGGAACATGGTTTAGTGGTGAAGATGGCAGTGTCAAGTTAATGGTTGCACTCAATCTTTGAGGTCTTTTCCAACCTTAACAAATCTAGGATTCTATAGGCAGATTATAAATTCTTAAATTTTGGCATCTCTACTTTAGGTGACCTTTACAGTTGTAAAACAAAAATTACTTTTCTCTCAAAAATATTAAGAGAAGACAGTTGAGGCATAAAATATGTATATCAGATNTTCTTGGTGAATACAGCAACAGGGGATTTTGGTACTCCCTGTTTCATATTCTGTCTACCCTATACTGATCTAGTTTCAATTAATATAAATTTCTGTCCATGCTTTGATCACAGCTGAGGAACAGGAGAGTATAAACAACCTTTGGAGGTCATCAGGAAATTAGTGGATTTGGCTGGATGGGTTCAATGCCACCCTTTGGCATTGCAAAGCAACCTGTGTCATAGAGGGTGGCCAGTACCTCTTCCCAAAACACAGTCTATGGAAAACAGAACTATCACAGCAGCTTGCCTGTCTTCCTAAGCAAACACTTAAACATTTCAATAATGGAGCAACAGAGCACTCAGATAAGAAGGTTCTTCTGAAAACAAGAATGGAGCAATATTGGAAGAAATTGGTAAGGGGTTTCACCGTTAAGATACCACTTGGATTGTTACATGGAGTTAAAATTATGTGGGAGGAAGTTTTGGCCTTAGTTCTGTTGCCATGGCTTCCTGAAGGCCTGGGTCACTCACAACCCAGCAGTAAAGCAGACTCTGTTATTCCAACACAGTGACTGCTCTTTCTTACTTCTGTAACAAACACACAGGAAGGACTCAGACAACATCTTCTGTGATTCTTAGGGCATCCTGCACAGGGGCAGGAGTTGGAACTGATGATTCTCACAGGTTCCTTCCAACACAGCATACTTTATGATTCTATGATTCTATGCCTATTCCAGGATTTCCCTCAAACTAAAATTCTGAGAATATAAAGAAAATTTTGTGCCAGTCAATCTTTTAAACAACTTATTCTGTGTCAATTATTCCTTTATTCTTTCTATATTCTTTCTATATTATTCTTTCTATAATTTCCAGTTTATATTTAGCCTGAATCTGACTAAAGAATACCTAATTTATTGGAATGAGTGAAAGTAAGTACCAGAGAATAAAATGGTAGGAAGGATCTCAAAGAGTCTTTAACAAAGGCTGAGATTTTATACATTAAGAATAATGTCTTTCTGTGATTATTTATGTGGAAAAATGATATATAAATAGCTCTTGGTGATACCCTAAATTGCATTATTTCAGTGAATTTGGCATGGCTAGTCTCTAGCAACCTGAACATTAGGTTTTTCTCTTCAAAATTTTAAAAATATCATGAAGTAGATTTCTATTGCAAATCTACGTGATGTAACCAAGAAGGACTTACATTGCCTTGAACACAGCACTCACAGATTTATGGAAAATTCAATAAATTATAGAGTAATGAACTGTAAATATTTTCTCTCTTTCAAAAATTATCTAATTCTATTGAAATATATCTGTAAGTGGGGTTTGTTTAACAGAATATGCTTCAAGAGAAGATTGATTCACAAATAATGTCCTCTACCAAACAATTTTCACTGACATGGTGAAAATGTCAGTATTTTTCCTTAATATATTTTAAACCAGTAAGAATCATGCCTCTATAAAGAAGGAAGCCCCGAGGTTCTTCTTAGTCCTTGCTCCTGATTATGTTCAGTCTCCCCCTGCTTTGAAGCATTCAACAAAAACAACCAGATGTTGGCTTCAATGCTCCAGCTGTTCTCCCTTAGGTATATATTCAAGATTCATGACACTCACTGTGTCCAATAGTGTTGTGGGTCTCTTTGTGATGACATGGAGGACTTTCTGCTCAGCTCTGTAGACAATATAATTTTGTGCAGTTCTGAAGCATGAGCAATTCCTATGATAAAGAGCTTAACTCAGAAATTATAGAAATGCTCTCTATTAGTTTCACAGTAAACAGAATTCAGTTTATAATTCAAGTAAAAATGAAAATACAGTCTTAACTGAATAAATATACACAAGTGATTTGATGTATCCCCTACTGTATGTGATGGCATCATAATGTTTTTTAGATTTCCTTACTTCTTTATTATAGTAATTAGGGCAAAGTTAAACAAAATGTATGGAAACAATCCATATTACTTTTCTTTATATATTCAAATTCTATAACTGTTATGGTCTGACATTATTGGTGTCCAGCCCAAACCTCCCTTCTTCCTCCCACGTTCCAGCACAGGTTCTCTACAGTCTTCAGTGCCTATGCAGCATCTTGTGTGACTCATTTGAACCTTTTCAGAGTTTTCTCGATATCATCCTCTCCAATACAAAACCTTGCCCATTATACCAATAGTCCTTAAAATAACGTCTTCCATATCCATGAGGGAGGATCCTTGCTGCCTCAATCATTATGCATTAAGGTGGGCCAGAGACTACCCATCATATAGCCTTTGTGCAAGGTTTTCCTTACTCTGTTCAGTTTGTCTTCTGGTGTGATGTAGAAGAGCGGGGGAGAAAGTTCAGATGGCCCTGTTTAATCAGCTTGGGCTGCTGAACACAGAGATGGTCTCAGCCCAAGCTGTCACTTTTGTTGTGGTCTGGAATGGAATTGAGTAAAACAGAAGAGTTGAGAGAAGGTCTGAGTGGCATTTTTGCATAGTTTCTCATTTGTTTTTCATGATTTTTTTCCTTTATTACAACAAAAGTAGGGACAAGGAATATCGGGGTCCTGTCTTTTCTTTCCCCACCTTAACAGGGGTTGGTGACAATGCAGTGTGTTTTCTACTAGCCATTTGTTATGATCAATAAGGTAGAACTAATTTCTGCCTTAGGCATATCTTCTTTATGTAGCAACAAACAGATCTGGACAATCTGCAGAGACATAACCTGTAAAGAGTGAGACATCTATTTCTCATTCAGAACTGTAGGTTGACATTAGTGAAATTCCAGTTATTTATCCCAGCATAAGTGAGCACAGACACGTTTTTTCAGCCCATCATGTCTGAAGCCATCTCTTCCAGTCACATGCTGAAAACTTAACGGCCATTGTAACTCATCCAGATGTGTTTGTGTAGGGAAAATGTACCCAACAGGAACACAGACAGGTTCCCATCCAGTTGTGTTTGTGTAGGGAAAGTGTATCCAACAGGAGCACAGGCACATTCCCATCCTGAGACCTAGGCGCAAATTGGTGTCAACAGGGCAGGGATAAAGGGTCACCATACCACTCTAAATTGCTTAGCATGACTAATAAATCTAACTTGCATAGTTTGCAATTTGTCAAATTAATTTATGCCACAGCAAGTACTTGTCAGAATTTGGACAAAGGTGCAATTATACTGCTTCCTGATAGCAGCAGATTAGTTCCTGTTTACACCGTGATGGCCTTTGACAGCCCTTTGCCCCAGAAGAGCCCTGTGAAATTTGTGATGCTTCACACACATGCTCTTGGGATTTGTTCATGGCTGATGTTAAATTCTGTTCTGTTCCAGAGCCTACCCAGATGTACAAAGACATTTGACATTATACAAGAGCCCCTAGTCGACTTTAAATTCAGATCAGGTCTGTTACTCAAATGTAGATTTTCTCATTCACATTGTTGAAAGACATATAAACTTATAGTTTCTAGTTACAATAACAGCATCAAGATAAAATACATGTTGATAATTATATATATATATATATTATATTATACATAATTATTATTATGTTGATAATGCTAAGGATTTGTTTAATATGAAGTAAAAATTCAAATGCAATTAGAATTAATAACAAATCAAAAGGCATTTGTTTGAAACAAGCAGAAGAATATTATCAAAAAAGGAGATTCATTGACTTTCAGCAGTAAAGGGGTTTCTAGAATAGTTACCATTTATTAATTGATAATAATGTTTGGTTCTATTGCCCATTAGATAAAAATGACCAGTTCTAAACCTTAAATGTTTGAAAGTCTTGTATCTTATGTGCTAAATAATCATAGCAGAGAAATCATTAGTATTATGGTTTGCATAATTAGTCACACAAAGGTTAAAATGCAGCATACTAGAAATATTTAGTGTATTATAACACATGATTTACTGTCAGATCAACAAAATTCATAAATAAAGCTTCAGTGCATTTATTATATATATTTGGCTTGAAGCAAATTTGACAGCCTGCATATCCATACTGCAGTCATCTATTATCTTTTCTCAAACAGACAATTAAATAAAGACACATTCTCCTAGTACTCATTAAAGATAAACAGTCATAAATTTTTCTTTTCATTGTTTTCTTTCCTTTTTATCTTTGAATGCACACACTTTAACTTTATAATCCCACTTGCAACTGGGGCAGCCCACTTTGCAGTTAATTTGCTGAATATTTTTGATTTTCTAATATAAAACTCTTCACAAAATGCTTTTCACCCTTGATTGAGCACATTCAGTACAGCAATAAAATTAAATGAGGAAAAAAAATAATTCCTGGAAAAGTATTTAATTAACTATTTTTACTGTCATCACACAATGGGGACCTAAATAGACTGGAATGTGAACAGGGAATCCAGAACAATGCCTTAAAACAGAAAAGCTGTGATTATTCTGGATACCTATCTGCTACTGAGCTGTCAGGAGGAATTAAGATGAATTTCTGTTGATACCCACAGAGAAGAGACTAAAATACTTGAACTACAAAAGCGAAGAAATTATTAGCTTAAACATAAAATATCTATAAGGTATATCAGATAAGATATGGTCATGGTTGTTTCTATTTTGATTTTTAAAACATGTATCTTGCAAAAATAGTCATTAAAGAGTGTTGAAGTGTCATTTTTTCATCTAATTAATATTCTATTAAACACTAGTGAATTTAAATATGTGTAAGAATTCTTGAGCATTTATATGCAACCACAAATAATGATCCTTCCAGCAAGTTTTATGAATAAAGAATAGACCAGTTCTTTCTATAACAAATCCTTTTATTCTGATGTCATTATTAATTTAATTGCTAACTTCCTTATATCTCATTTAGTCTTCACCACATTCTGCCTAATGAGTTAGGATGAGTTATCACAAAAAGTTTCATAAATATGAAAATGTGTGGAAAATGTTAAAAGTCTAGCAGTTGTGTGGTTGGACAAGTCATCCTCTAATATTTAATTATGGAAATATCTGACATGATAGTCTGATAGTCTGACATGATTTTAGGCACAGCTATAGCTATTTTCATTATAATGTGGATAAATTTAGGTTGGAAACAGTCTTCACTATCCAAAGTTTAACCAATACCTCCCAGTGAAGTACTGTGTCATCTTGCTGAGCTTTAGCTATCTGTTGGACTAGCAGGTGAAATCTTCACTATGGAGGCCCTGGCTTGGGAATTTAAGACATAAGCCAAAGCCAATTTTAAACAAAAGAGAAAATCCTATTGACTTCAGTGGGATCAAATGTTTGGAGAGCAGCCTAAAGGACCCCAGTGCCAGCCAGCTTCCCCTCAGCATCCTCTTCTGTCCAGACTGGAGCTGTTGTTTTCCTGGAGAACCATCTAGCTGGCACTCACAAGCCAGTTGGCACTGGAATTGTCAGACAGGGTAATTTTTGTCAGTTTTCTTGGCTAGACAATAAAAACAAATATGTCAAAAACCTTCTGGATTGCTTTCTAGTTTTATATGCTTCAGGTTAGAAACTCTTTTCAGTTATCTAAACTCTTCAGATGGTTGAACCTTACTGCTTTTTGTCTTTGTTTAATAGATTTGTTCTGGTCATCTCAAACTGCTTCTCTCTTAGACATAATAATAGACTAAAATGACTTATCAGCATAACTGGAATGATGGATGCTAGTCACAGTAAAATACGTGGTAACACAAACTGTTTATTTGTGGATATTCATGGAATCAGGCTAAGATAAATATATCTGTCTTTGTAAAACATGTTACCAAATAGCAACAATCCTAATTTAATAGCTGCTCTGATACGACTGAGGACTCTGTTCCCTAAATCCAACATGGCAATCCATCACATTGGAGTGTGACTGGAACAAAGTACAGAGGGTGAGTTGCTCTGCAGATATAATTACCTACAAATCTATCTATAATTACCCATCTATAATTATCTCAAACTGTACAGTATCATAGCAAGTAAAAAATATAAATATTCTTTCTAAAAAGGCTTTAAGGTCTTTAAGCATTTAAAACTTGAAGTTCTACTTTGCTTCAGCCTGTATCTCCTTCTGTCGATACTCTGATTTTTACCATAATAAAACAGAGTAAAAAGAACATTAAAAGCTAGCTTAGAAATGGAAAAGGAGTAAATATGTGACAGATCCGACAGGAAAAATTGCTACATCAGAACAGGTAATTTAAAATATGTTGAGTGTAAATATTTTAGTAGAAGCAGTAAGGCTCCATAATAAAGCAATGTACAAAAATATATGCCATAGGAGTCCTTACAAATTTTCAGAAAACCCAGTTATGCTACTCATTTGCAAAATAAAAAGGAAAAATGAAGGAAGATAATCATACTGTATTTAACCAGCATTAAGCAAGGATATAGATAGACATAGGTAGAAGAGAAAACACTGTAAAATAAAGCTGTGAAAATCCTGTAAATAAGAAAATTACATACAGGTCAATGAAGTGAATAAAGCTTTCTTCAGTCTTTACTTCCATAATATCATTTTTTCTGGCCATGCAATGGTTTTATACATCTGGTTCAGCTATGCTACAGACTCTGTAATGCTTACATGCTGTAAAATCTTTAAAAAATCTGGCCCTGTATAAGATGCACTCCTTGTTTAATAGCATATAGCCATAGCAACAGATCATATGTCCTACCTTTCTTGTCTTCTTCAAATAAAAAGCCAGTTGTGGCACATTATATACCTATGTGTTTTATCTATTGAAAAATACTGATTTTTGCTGAGCACTGTTTATATTTGCACTTGCATAAAGCTGTGAGTCACCTCTAGTCCAGAGCCCAGCTGCAAATGGCTAGGCATTGAATACTGCCTTTCTGGAAACTCTGACATGGAGACCAATATTTGAACTATTTCTCATTCATCTTTGAGTTACAGAAATTGCAAACCGTTTTTGCTTCCTCTCTTACGTTTATGCATCTTGCAGAGATATTCAGCTGCAACATTTTCATCAGTGGTTAATGAGCTGCAGTGCAACCTACTGGCTTTCAGATTCCTCTTTTCTCTCTGAAGCCATTGCACTGCATTTCTCATTTCATTTCTCATCTGTAAAAACAAGAACTAACACCATCAAAGCTATGAATAATGTCAGCAAAGCTTGGATTGACTTTTCAAATCTTCTCAAGATATGAGAAATTAGGCTTGTTTTTTTGTGTGACTGTTCCCATTTCTTTTGGCTGTCTTGTCGGTATGGGTCTAAGCTACTAGAACTGCCATATTTGTGTGGGCCATCTGCACATAAAGGACTATAGAAAAATAGAATAGCTTGGGTTAGAAGGAATCTTAAAGACCATTTAATTCCAATCCCCTGCCATGGCCAGGGACACCTTCCACTAGACTGTGTTGCCCAGTGCCCCATCCAACCTGGCCTTGAACACTGCCAGATATGTGACACACACAACTTCTCTTGGCAACCTCTGCCAGTGCCCCACTGCCCTCACAGTAAAGAATTTCTCCCTAATTTATCACTTTCATTTAGGGAAATTAATCTAAACATCTCAACAAACTGGAATTGGCATCATGATTAACTAACAATGTAAAAACAATATTGTAAGAGAAAGAAGGGTTAAATATGCACAAAACCTAAAAATCTCTCATCAACAAGATTCTTTCTTTGGATATGAAAACTGCCTGGAGGAATTTTCAAAATACTTCCTCGGTTTTGGCAGTTATTAAAAAAACAAAAACAACAGAAATACAAGTCACGGTGTAAAACTAAATAAAAAAAAAAAAGAAAAAAAGGAAGAGTAAATAGATTGTAGTCATACAATCTTGAGGGATAATGTATTTTGAGTAGAACTTTGTGAAAAGCATTTCACATAATTATTCTAACTCCAAGATATTAAATAAAGAGATCCAAAAATTAAGGCATGAAATGGCTAAACTCCAAAAATGTAGACATTTAAGTTCAGTTCTAGACCAGTTCTAGACTCACAAGAAAAATGCATATAGACTAGATGAAAGTAAATACAGTCTAGTGCCAGTGTAGTTATCTCTGCAATCCAGAGGTATAGATGTATTAAATAAAAGTTTAAAGAAATAGTGCTGATCAATTTTCTCATATAATGAATTATGTAATTATGTAAATTAGTTATAATGACAAGAATCAAAAATATCAGAACACATTAATTACTGAATTTTATAGTGTGTTTTAACTTTAAATGAGTCTGCCATAGCGAGCTCCTTCAGCAACTATTTGACTTCATAAAGTATTCAGCAACTGTCTCAGTAAACAGAAAAAAAAGGTGGAGGCATTTCAGGTTGAATCAGATTGGGCAAAAACTCAATAATCTAATTTTCTGGTCATCTCAGACAGAAGCTTGTTGGGTAAATTCTACAGATGTATACTGAAGTAATTCACTTATAAGTCCTATAAGCAGGCATGTGTTAAAATGCTATAGCATTCTAAATTAATGCCACTAATAATGTTTATACAAACATTTTGACCTGTTTTTACCATTCACTTTTAATACAGAGCTGTAGAGACCTAGGACACAGATGTCTCTCACCTCTTTTCAGTAATGCCAAATGACAGCAAATTGCTATAGTGCCTATGCTATAATGGTAACTTTATGCCCTACTTTGAACCTGAATGAACATTAGATGAGGAGAAATGGTGAACTGATTATGCTGTCCAACATGAGGATGGAGCAAATCCCATGAAGTTTGAGCAAGGTTCAAAGAACCAGCTCCTACCCCAGACCACTGCTGCTAATCCTTTGTCTTGCTCTTCTGTACAGTCTTACAGGACATCCTCCCTTCCAGTCTTCAGGGCCACATAGAGATTTCTGGCCCCATTTCTGAGTGACATATCGTGTCTCTTTAGTAGAAGTCTGAGTCACTGTGGTGCTGCCTCACTGAATCTGAGAAGCCCCATAAGCACCCTCCCAATGGCACCAATATCTGCATTTCTAGTGGACAACCTACCCGCTCACCCACTGACAGCCCCTTCCAGAACACAACATACGAAACCTCCCACTTTCAAATGTAATAAATCAGTTTCCTGCACTCTTCCGTGTCCTCTGAAAGTTCAGTGGTGGAGACTATTCTTTGGTTTACCCTGGGGTTGGCCTGCTTGAAAGATGACTATGGGGGAAATAATACGTTTTTTTTTTTTAAATAAGACCTGCTACTCAGATACGTCCATCTTTGGCCATGTGATTTACTTCACACTTGGGGTGGTGTTCTTTCTCCAAAATGAAAACTTTAAGCTCACAATGGAGCGCTAATTTTGAAAGATTTATGCATTTTTTTTCATCCTGTTGACTATGAATTTCTGCATAAAGGTGAATTTTATGCCATGCCAGTAGGCTCCAAGTCCAGTAGAATTTTTAATCACCCAAGTAACTAATTACATAAATGCCTCCTCTAAAATCAATACCATTCCTCACACACCTAAATTGTGCCCCAACTTAAGTGCTTTCTTGGATTCAGGCCCAAAATACTGTCATTAGAAAACGTGTCTCTTTGTATTTCAGAGAAATGTAACAATAAACGTGTATTTCTGTAAAATGTTCACATCTCAGATGCATGCTCATTTTATAAGGTCAGGTTGAGTCAACGGATCACATTAATACAAATTATAAACAAACAAAGTATAATCTAATATGTCTATTGATTCCCTTTAAATAGATTGAGAAGCCTGTCTTCATTACAAATATAGACATTTTTAATTAATTTTTTCTACATAGTCTTGTATGAATTAGAATTAATTATAATGGAATTTTATGCAGATTTCATTTAAACCTGAAGAAAATTATGCAGCTTATTGTTACTGCCACTTTTTTGAGTCCTAGCAAGAACTGCTTCTTGGCTGGAAGGCAGAAGAACAAATTTACATCTTAGAAATAAACAGCTAAAAGTAAATAGAATCATTAATAATCAAAAGCTTTTCTGGCTACTGGAATGGGCAAAAAGTACACATGGTAAGAAGTTTGCTGCTAGAGGCTGTCTTTTTCATCTCTGCTTGAATGCAATATTTTAAATTGTTCAAATTAGATTGACTGAAGAACTTAAGATTGTCTTTGCAGGAAAAAATTCTGAGGACTTGAAGTCTTCACAAATAATTCTAAAAATACCAACGAGAGCACTGGATTAAAGAGTTGCTATAATTGTCTCACTAGTACCTTCCTTTTCACATTTAACCTCTCTCTCTTCATACATTGACATCCTACATACAACATGACATTTTTTTATACATAAGCTCTTTGTAGGTATCTCTGAACTATGTTTTAAACCTTACCTGCAAGTGTGGCCTACTTTCTTAGTTTTAGCATTTGATTTTGGAACCATTTATTCACACACTGATCTTACAAATCCATGACATTTTGTGACCTGTACATCTACATCAATATTTATTACTTTTCCAGCCTACTTCCAAGTCTAAATTTTGTTAATAACTATTTTCTTTTAATTATTAAAAAACATAATATCTTCAAACGAAGAAAAAACTTCTTATATATCTGACTAAAACAATTTCTGGTGTGCAGAGGTTCTGCAGTCAAAATCACTTGTGTCTCAGTAAGCTGATTTCAGTTTCTATAAATCTTGGGACCCCTTACTCTGGATGGCATTGAAGTATTTTCCAGAATATTTTATGATTCCAAGGTTAAAAAGAAAACCAAACAAAAATCAAAAAGCCAAATATATTTCTGCCGGAGAACTCCCTGTCCATTACAGGGGTGTTGGAATCAAGGTCCCTTGCAACACTAATAATTTATGATTCTATGATGGTTTTGTGTCATGCTTTCTCTTAACTTGTACTTGTGATGATGCTGTAAATGTCAATTTTTTCTGATATTTTTTATTTTTCTAAAATAATTACAATTTCTTTCAATTATATTACTGTCCTTCAATTTATCTCTAAGTTCTCTCCAAATCTTGCTCTAATAGTTTTCTGGAAATACTGCCAAGGTAAAAAATATCAGTTTCTAGGAGCCATCTTACGGGGACTTTTAACATAGCAGTAAAATGTATATCTCTTCCCTTCAAACTTCTAAAGATTTTGTGTTATTCTATGTTTTATTATAATTACTATTAATTATCAGTGATGACTCAGGTAATTCTTTTCATAACCTTGAATGAGGATTCCATGTCTCCCTGGACTATAAAGGCTAGTAAATTCATTACTTGCAATTTAATGCAATCTGTAACACTAAAGAAATAGTCAATATTTCATGATTACTGCATAAATAGGACTAATTCCTAAGCTAAAAGTAAAAATTGATCTTGCCTCTTGAGTTTAATTTTATTTATAACAAATGCATTAAAAATTATAAGGAAAAATAAGTTTGCATGTGCATTTAAGATAATTTTGTAGCATGTCCATATCTAAAGCATCTTTCTTTTCAGTATTTTATTATTTTCACTAAGCTATTATATTATTACTAATTTTATATTAATCTTAGTTGTAGGTCTTTTAATTTAACTTAGATGAATCAAAAGTTATCTATTAGTCAATTCTAAAGTGATAGATTTTTAACATTATTCCTTGTATTTGTAGTGTCACAAGTAATACTATTTTCCTTATGGTCTCAAGACATGACACTGTGGAAGAATGACCTTCAGTACTTCTAGTAAGCTGAGGTATAAACTTCTAGTAAGCTGCTATAAACATCTGATGAGGAAAGATTATGCTGAGATTTTAACAGACTGACAACATCTTATCTTATAGCTGCACACATGATTCGTGAAAGCAGGAAAGGCAATTTACCCTCCACTGTGACTATTTATTAGTTTTTTAATTGTCTTGGACTACCTCTGTACAAGAAACCATTAAACTATTGCAGAAAAGAAAGAATGTGCACGGTGGGTGAGAGCATCTGTGTTGGTAATTTCTACGTAAATAAATATCACCTATTAGAGCACGGTTTTGAACACCTGTTCAAGACCAATTTAAGCTAATATTACATTCTTGGTCAGTTACTGTTTAAGCACTTGTTGATAGAATGGATTGCTGAGAAGAAAAAAGCAGCAATTCCTGGCCACAACTGCTCTCAAGTTTATAGTAGGAATACTTAGAAATGGGCATCTGGATTTGATTTCCTAGAAATAAATTTTGTCTTTGAATGAAAAAATACTGCTTTGACATGACAATGTCACAGATGGAGTGGTTTCACTCATAAAAGAGAAGTAACAATATGTTTATCGATATAAAACAGCAATTTGACCAAGTTTGATAGTAAGTGACAGTGGTTTAACAAGATTCAATGGCAAAGGTATGCTTGATAATTTATTATACAGACAATAAAGTCAGACAAAATTATCAAGGAGATATCCCCTTTGATTCAGGAAGGATTTGAATTCTAAAAGTCTTCTTAAACAGGAGTTTGGGTGCAACTGATTCTCTGATAGTCTGAAACTTGTTCAATGTTCATATCTAAAGGTTTATAGGTGCACAATCAATCAATTATATATATATATATATATAATGCTATAAATCACTTACCAAGCAAGGAGTGTCTCAAACTCAAGGAGTAACCTTGAGAGGTGCCCCTATTAAGGGGAACATCCTGCTGTGTGCAGTTCACTGTCATGCAAGAGAGATCAACTCTTTATAGTGGAAGATAATTTAATTATAGCCATACCTGCGTGCTGACCACAGAAGTTAATTTCTATCACACTTGGCTTGAGCCAGATCTTGACCAGCACTATTTTTGGGTAACAAGAGGGGCCTCAGATTAGCTCTTGGCTATTTTGTTTTTATCTGTCTGCCTCACAAGCACTGTGAGTCTGGTGCACTGATCACTGCTACTGCTGATTATCACTGCTACTGGTGGTTATCATTTGAGAAGGGTTGTGGGAAACAAAGGTCAGGTTTCAGGACAGCACTTTGTCATCCACAAGAAAAAGTTATTAAATATATATCTGATAAGTAGGTTGAGGTACACCCTCTTTGAATTAAAAAAAAAATAGGAATCAGAAATATAAACTTTATGCCTGAACCAATGCTCATGGAAATCAGCAAAAAGGATGCATGTAAGGGATTTGATTTAAGTCCTTGTAAAAATAAAGCTAAATTCTTACATCCTGTTAGGCTATGGAAGTACAAAGGAACTGAAGCAGCTTTCAGGATCTCAAGGAGTGTTTTTCTACTTTACGTGTATTAAATAAATTATCGGCTGGCAGATGTCTTGTGTTTCCTTTTGGATGGGACTAGTTGAGGTCTGACACAATCTCAGATTTTATTTGCTTTATTAATGTTTTATTTATTTTCAAATACACCATAGTGATAATTCTCAAAATAATTTTTTAAAAAGTATGTGGATAATAGACACTAGTTATATCTTTGATAACTAATCCTTGCTATTTTCTATGGTCTTAATGCTACATCTAACCATGTGAATTTAACAAAAATACTTCAATGAAATATTAACTTCTCATTTTTATGTCTTCTGGATAATAATTTACAAAGCACCTTAAGGTCATAAGTGCCTGATTTCCATTGACTGCTAATTGCAGTCAAACATCTGATTTCCCCCTCACAAAGTAGGTGGGGGAGAACTACCAGATATTACTGAAAGTAACACCACAGGTCACATATCTATTTAATTTATTAATTGTATTTAAGATTGCTTCTGCATAAGGTTCTTTTATAAAAATTAAATATGTTTAGTCCTTATCTGTAGCGCACACCATGTTATCTAATAAATTATCTGCCGTTGCTATATCTAAGATTTTAGCCAGCCTATTGACCTTTAAATTCTGCTGTCCTACCTTCCCCCTGAAATTGATATTTTTATCATGGATCCTAATTTTATGACAGTGTACTAAAAATATTTCTGAAGGAAATAAGAAGAAAATGTAAACTCTTCCAAAAGAAGCATTTTTTCACTGTCAGAAGCTTTCAGGAGTGAGAAAAGCGGTGACCACTGGTTCAATGACTTGAGCAGCTCTCTATCAGTTGTGTGTTTCTGTGACGTAGGATGCTTCTGAAATTATCTGATTCCCACAACATTTCCATGAAGAAGTACCTACTGTCTTTCTAAGATCTGTTATGAACTTCAACTTCCTTTTAATTTTCAAATTGCAGCATATTATTAGTGTGATCATATTCAAAACTTGTATAGGTTATCTGCAGAAATCTTTAAGCAACTTATGTTCAGTTTGGATAGGCCAAAACTGGTTACAATTCAAAGATGTTTTTGTTTGCATTATGGGCTCTATATATTTTTTACAAAATCAACTGGAATGCTAAATTTAAAGTGAAAGTTAGTTGTACAATGTGTGTGGACAAAAATATGCTGAGTTTCATCTGTCACATCCCAAATCTATGTTAGCATTCAAGTGATCCTTTTCTCTCTGCTACTCTACCAGAGAGATATTTATTTTGCTTCCCTTCTTAATTTACTATGTCATGCTTTCCCACTAGGTAGTTTCAACAATAAAATATAAAAGATATTGGAAAATGAAATTAAATTTAACTTTCAAAGGAGGTCCCTCCAAAGCCTAAATGAGTCACACTGTTTAGGATACCTGTGGGATATAATTAGATGTGTTTTAAGTGATTGTATTTTAGGACAATGTTTGCTTGATTTTTTTACCAGCATAAGGCTCACTTTTAAAATAAAAAAAATTTTAACTACATAACTAAGAAAACACAGAACTACTGGCTTTTCAAACTCTATTGCTTTCTGCCATATTCCCTTATCTATTGTGGAAACAAGAATCCTTGTGGGCAATGTCAGAAAGTTACTTTGTTACCTGGCACAAAAGATATGAAACAATGCTAAATGAAGTTTTCATGCGGTGTAAATTTATCTTGAGCAGACAGACTTCCTAAAATTTTTGTTCAGTAAATAAGGACATTCAGGCCTGTATTTCACTAAAGAGAAGACAGCAGAAAAAAAATTATCAAATACGAATTATGCAAAGATATTAAATTTAAAATGAGCTCTAGAAAATGTAAAAGGATAGAGGAGTGATCAAGAAAATTCACAATTTTGAAGTAGCATGAAGCAGATTTTAAATTGAAAGTCATATAAAAGATGTCTATTAATAAATTAACTACCTATAATATTGACTAAACGTGTTTAGAGTAATTCAGGCTTCAATGAGAAAAAAGAAAATAGTCTTTGAGTAGGGAATTAATGATTCTTTAAAGAAAATGACTGATGACAAAGGGCACATAATGAGTATTAGAAAATATATACATAAATACATATATTGGTACACCTGAAAGAGCAAGAATAAAATTACTTTATTTAAAGAACTCCAAGATAAAGATGTTTAAGAATAATTGGATGGAGAAGCAAATGGAAATTTGAGTAAATGAGGAGCATGTACTCTATTTACACAAATAATTGATTTCTAGTTATATGCTTTTTTTGCATATTTTTTCTGTATTAGCTGAATTTCTGTTGTGGGTAAATTTGCAAAGAAACATCTTGATTCAGCCTAAAACCAGAATTTTTACACTTAGTAGAGATTAATTTAAGATAATTCTAATAATTTATTTTATATCCAATTCTCTTGCACTACATGTAAATAAAAACTTTGGGGTTAGGTAGTTTTATTCAGTTTACAGTGAAAAAAAGGGCTTGATTTTCAGTTGCTATGTATCATTAAGTCATGCTGGATCATCATTGTCATGCAGTACAAATTTGAATGACTTCTTTTTTTTCCTCATCATAATTTCACACTGTAGTGCCAGAATGATAGACTCATAATGGGCTCCCTATAGACACACACAGAAATCATTTTGTCATGGTTATCTCACCTTGTAACAGCACTGAAAGCGGTTGGTCTCCGTGGTCTTGCATTAAACTGTCACATCATTGTTAACATCCTCTGTTTCAGGAAATGGTGACACTACATCTTGAGTGCTGTGAAAAATAATGACTTCATTGCCCATACTCAGTGGCTCTGTAAAACCAGATTACTCATTTATTTATATGGGAGGGGAAAACATTTTTCAGTAGTAAGCAATTGTAGCAATTAAACATTTTCTTCTCTTGTTTAGCTGTCTCAAATTGATCACACCAACATTTTTCCACCCCAGTAATTAATTTTGAAGCAATTTTTTTTTCCTTTTGTACTTTGGTTTGCCCTGATTTTCAAGCCATTTTAAATATACAAGAAACAGGATTTTTTTACTTATGATTATTTAATTCCTCATGTTAAATAAAGCTCAGCTACTCCCCTCAGAGATACTTACTTGATTTTTTGAATTTTTTTGGATATTCATTATCCAATGTTTTTCTTTTCTGTTTTTATCCTGACCATAGTTGAACACTAGTTCACTGAAATCCTAGATGGGAGAGAAATTTATTATCCTGCTTCTGTAAGAGAAAAAAATTACACTGATTCAAATTGTTTGGCTCTAAGGTCAAATCTTTTTTTATTTAATAAAAGCTCCCATTTTAATCATGCAATTAGAAAGCAGCATCTTTCTGTACCAGAAAGGTATGATAATGAGCTGGACTATCTTTGAGTAATTAGCAAACAAAATATATTTGGTATATTAAGGACACATCTAAGAGTGCTAGAGATAAGTGTATTATTTAGTGTGCTCCTTTTTCATTGTAAGTAAAACAACACTCTCTGTCAAGGAAAGCCACATTTTTTGAGCCTATTCAAAATGATATGTTTGGTGCAAATCCGGCCATGATGGTGGGCAACAATGCAAATGACTGTCCCCAGAGAATCTGGATAATGGGATTTATTTAAGAACAAAGCAGATGAGAGCTCTTACTGTAGTTGATTATCCCTCTTACACTCTTTCAATGCTACGTCTGCCATGGTTTGATTTTGTGGGAAGATCAGGCAGAAAGGCACGCTGCTTCATGCTGAGCTGCTGCTCAGCCATCAGTCTTGAGCATTACCAACCACAGTCCCTCTGCATATTCTGACTTTTTTCCCCCCACACATCTGTCTGATCTCTAGGCTCCTGCCACACTTCCAGGATCTTTCTTCCAGTCAAGATCTTCAACTTCTTTCTCATCAGCTCTTTTCTCTACACCACCACTTCTTGTTTGCAGGAGTGCTCTCAACTCTCTCTGAAAGCTTGGACTACCCTCCCTCCTCTGTTGTCTCAGCCTAACCCTATTATTAAATGCATGATGCTCCCATGGCATCTTAACTGGACGATTCAAGACATGTAACTTTCATTTGGCCATGGTGTTATCAAAGTTTACAATAAGGCCACACAACGAGTGCAGCTAAGAAGTTGCAGACATCTGCTTGAGTGTCCACACCCAAATCCCCAGTTATCTATTGTCTACTAGCAGTTATGATTTAAGCTTTTATTTTTTTTCTCTTGGATAGTCACACTAAGGATTTCTATTTTGATGAATGGTTACCAAATTTCAGGGATGTCAATTCAACCAGTTTCACTGGGATTCATACTCAGCAACTTTACCTCATAAATTATGGAAAATTAGGGAGCTTCCATTACTTCTTTACATGGTAGAATTAATGCAGAATTTGCCAACAAGAGGCAAAAATAAACATTCAACTTAGTTCAAAAGCTACGTGCTATGAACTACTTTTCATTTAGTTTTAAGGCTAATATTCAGACTATCTGTAAACTTATGTTTGGGTTCTTACTAGTGTAAAATTTTGTCCTGAATAGTTTTCTTTTAAGGCGAGATAATTTAAATAAACTTAGGAATCTAAGTATGTGTGAATTCAATAATGGACTGTTGAATTATTTAACAGAAATTAACAATGCTCCATGTCCTGTGAGATACTTATCTGGAAAAAAAAAAATGACATCCATGTTGTGCATTTGCTGGGCAATGAGAATGCCACAGTTTATTGCATGAAAATTTTAGTCTCTTTGACAGAAAAGTGCCCATCTGATTATTAGAGTCCAGATGTACTATTATTATTTCTAATACCATTTGTCCATTCTATTTCTTTTACAGTGAATTGATAAAGAATATTTTATATTGACGTCAGTTTAAAATATTTTAGAAAAATTGAGTAAGAATTCTATACAAAAGAAAAAAAACAACAAAAAAAACAGAACACCACAAATAAGAAAGGAAAGCAGATACCCAAATGAAAGAATGACAAGTAAAAATATCTAAAATCCTTTTATATTGCCTCTAATGCCTTTTCACCAAGGCAAATCTTGAGTATATAAGTGTGTTGTATTTTCTTCCAACTGCTTCCACAAGTTCATATTCTTTCCTTATATTTGAGCTGTAAATCTTGCTATTCTTTTCACTTGAGATGTACATCCTGAAAATCACAAATGTAAGCAGACATTCCTCAGGCCTAGAGACACAAATGAAACAATAGTTGTCCCTGTGCTACGTGTGGCAACAGATATGTTTAGCATCTATCTTGGAACAGAGCTCTTTGTCCTGTCAGGGCAGCTTTTTATGTGGGAGGTATTCAGATGCTGTTCCAATGCCCTTTGTTTTGATGTGGCTTTATAAATTTGTCTGCTGTAATAACATCCTCTGAAAAAGAAAGATACTAATGGTAAAAGAAAAAAAAAAAAAGGGAAGAAAATAAGGAAAGATGGGATTTTTTTACAGGAATGGAAGAAACCACCCTGATGTTTTTCATCTTTAAACAAAAATTTTATGGGGCATTTCTTGGAAAATTAGAATAGGTTGAAAGAAAAGCCTGGGAGATCTCCTGCTGTGCATAAGGAGAATCAGAAAGCCTCAGCTTGCACAGTTTTTATAAAATCATCCTGTCAGAGGATATGGCTTTCTATTCAGGCCCACTGTATGGTTTGTGGGATATCTCCCACCCACAAGTCTGTCTTTATTTTCCTCTGCAAGGGCAAATCATACAGGTGAGGGGTTTTTTGTTTGTCTGTTTTGTTTTGTTTTAAATAATGGAATATATATACTCTCTGCTATATGTTTGTTCTTAATTCCTATTGAAATTTGTTTAACAGTCTTCAACTAGCTGTCAAGAAAGCTTTATCTTCTGTACAAGTAATTCTGGCACTTGTACAAGATACTTTCAATGTGCCTGTTCTCTCCTTGTTCTGAAGTTTTCTGCTTTTTTTTTATACTGCCCTCAGACAATGGAGGGCTCAAAAAATAAAAATATCAGATGAAACCCTATTATAGATGCAGACGGTTTGCAGAAGACAAGATAACTAAATTATGGATATCCCCCCTTATCTTCTTCACCCCATGGAGATAGCAATGGCTTAACCTTGATTGGCCAGATGTAAAAGAAATCATCTATATGCAGATTTAGAACACTGAAACATCTGGTAGATGATATTTGTTCTTTAACTCTTCTAGAGTAATCTAGGTCAGTGGAATTTCATAAAAGCATAACAGTTTGCTGTATTGTATCTCTTGCATGACTTTATTATTTCCTTCTTAATACTTGAATGCACTTAGTGTGCATATACCCACAAACCATATTGAAAGAGTGATTAAGACTTCAGTATCTGGAAAAGTCAGAATTAATGTTGCCAGTGTCATTTCCTGTACTATCTCTGTTCCTTTCTGTGTAAATGCATTATAATCTGATGCCAAATAATTTCTTTTTGCTTACATTATGCTGTTTCTATATACGTACTTCAATACTCTAACATGTCAGTTAGATTCCAGAATACTGGGTGTGTCTTCTGTCTAGAGGATTAGTTAAAATTTTAGGTTAAGTGGTAGTAACTCCTTTCTCTGCTTGTTTTTTTTGCTGGATTTTAACAGTTGAGGAGAATTCTTTATTAATAATAATATTGAGCACAGTGAACGTTCAATTAGAAATTTAATCTTGTTTTTTCAAGAATTTTTTTAAATCACATTTGGGTTACTAATATGTGTACTTAATACAAAGCTGGCACTCTATATGAAAATTGTTCTGCAAGGAATTTTATAAGCTGTCTTTAATTTTAAATGCTATCAATTCATATATGCAAACTTAAGAAGCTCATGAGAATGATGAGTACCTCTAAAACAACCTGTAATGCATGTACTGGTAGAATCTCTCTGTTGATGTTTTCTACTGTGTAAATTCAAATTGTTTGTGATAATATCACTTTATTCCTGTGATACTTATTCTTTAACTTAAATAGTTGTTCATATTTTCTGGTGATTTTTCCCATTGACAAAGTTAACAGAAACACTCATATCTCCTTTCAGCCTATATTTTGCTACACCAGACAAACTAAAATTTCTGAGTCCTCTGTTCTGTGGCAGGCTTTCAATTTCCCAGGTCATTTTACCAGCCTGTTTTACAGGCTTTTCTTTTTTTGTTATAGAACCATAGAACAACCCAGTTGGAAAGGGACCTCAGAAGATCACTTTGTCCAACCTTTGATTAGAGTGGGAGCCTAGGTGAGAGTGTCTAGCACCCTGTCCAGTTGTCTCTTGAAATCCTCCAGTGGTAGTGAACCTACCATATCCGTGGGAGTTTGTCCCAGCGCAGGTTCTTACTGTAAGACACTGCTTCTTGAAAAAGCAGTGCTTTTCTCTGATGAGACCCTTCCTTTTGTTTTGCTAATATGCATTTGAAATGGAAAATATTGTGACATTTGTTTGCCTAAAATCCAGCCAGCTCTGGAGACTGAGCTGCTGTTTGACCTCAGAGAAGATTTTTAATGAAGTAATGATCTTCTTTTGGAACAAAGATATAAAAAAATGTGATCTCAACAAGAGGAGTTCACACCTCATTCCTTGAGGTGTAGACAGTTCAGTTTCCCAATGCACCATATTTTTCAATGCATAACCTGTGTGCAAGAGTTTCACATATAATCTACTTTAGTAACTGGCTTAACTTGACATTTTAAGAGTTGAGACTTTAAAGGCTGTAACATAAAATATTTTCCAGTTTTATGCTTTCATCCTTTAAAAATGTCTAGGAGTCTTACCATTATATAAAATTATTACTTTGATGTAGAGTGTCTGAATTGAAACCCCTAGGTGATCCTAGACCACATTTGTATTGATAAAATTTAGTGGGAGCTAATAGAGCCATACAAAAGTTAGACATATGCTGTTTCATTTCTACAAACACATGTATTATTAAAAACAAAATTTAATAGCAAAGATTTCTTGCCATTAGTGAATAAGGATTAGATCTAGTCAATTTAATCATCCAGGAAGGATGTGTCCCACTTTTCTGGCATATTCATAATGCAGATTCCTTTTTCTTTCATTGAAGATTTTCTGCTAAGAATGAGAATGTAGAATCATAATTTTCAGGTATCTATAAATATTAGAAACTTATATTTATTTCATATTTCTATTGAAACAATTGATTTTGTTAGATTTGACCTAGAGATTCTAGAATTATTTATGACGCTCAGAAATTACTTTTCCTTATATGATTTATTCCTTAATATTAGGTGACAGGAAAGAAGATATTGTTGAAACTTTGACATATGAAATACGTTTATGAGCCAGATAACAGCATATATATTTTAACAGAATATCTACAACTCTATGAAATTCACTTTATTTTTAAAACAACTTCATATATGTAAAAGAGTCCTGAAAACAACACCGTTTTCACAAAATTACTTCCCAATAGATCTTATTACTTTTCCTGACTGTTTATGTTTTATCTTACATTTATATTATGTAAGGAAACTATGGCTAGTGCCAGTGGAAATAAAGATCTCGTCCTCAACTGCAGAGGAAGCCCAAATAAAAAGCTATAAAACTTCAGAGCTGGAAATATTTACTGCAGTGTGTGTGTGTTAACAATAAAAAAAAAAATTATATCACTAGTAAATAATCATATGTCTTTCCAAATTTGACCCCTGAAACTCTAGATTAAACTACAAATAATAGCAATACATTTTTACATAAAAGATTCTCATAAAGGTTCTCTCAACTGTTTGAAAGGATTTATATATGGGACACATGCCTTTCATTTGACTGCATGGAAATATTTATTCAGGACTAGATGTCTCTCTGATATCCCTTATCATTGGCTAATGGAGAGAGGAGCTGAATGGATGAAGGAACAGAATTTTTTCCTGGTTCATAGAGCACTGTGTTGGCTCAGCCAAAGTCATCTTATGAGATCAGAGGGTAGAGCACAAAGGTTTGGAGCACTCATACAGAGACATTTATTTTCAAATGTATGCAACTTGCATAATATAAAAATGCAGAAATATTTATGTTTTAATTGAATAATTTCTTCTATTTTGTTGCCTAAAAATTTTATTATTTCACAAGCAATTAAGTATGAATACATGGATTATAATGCAGCTAAAAGTATTCCTCAACCCATTCTTGATTTAAAAATAATACAAATGAAGCTTATTTTCCCTCATGTTCTTCCAGCCTATTGAGTTATTTAATGTTTTGAATGAAGTGCCTTTTGTTGGCATGTTGATCAGCAAGAAATAAATATAATCAAAGAATATTATATTATATTATATTATATTATATTATATTATATTATATTAATTTTACTTCAACAGAAACTATTTAAGATAAATACAAACTACATTTATATTGTTTTTTGTCTTCAGGATATATTAAAAATGTGACAAGAAATAAAATTCTATCAATATGTTTTCCTTTCAGCTCTTTCAGAGTAGATAATTGACACAGTATGCACCAATTCTATTAAACAGAGATTCTAGTTATGCATTTCATTTCTTCCCTTCCAATCCATAAGTTTGCAAAACAGCAATGAAGTAAAATATGTAATGAAAACTACAAATTAACATCTGCTACCCACAGCTCGGTGTTTGCCCCTGTGATATTTCCCGTTGCCTGCTAATCCTGCTGTAACACAAATCCTCAGAATGTCAGGTGCAGTTGCTGGATATTTACATCTCTCCCAAGAAAGGGTGATCTGGTCATGGCTCAGGTTTCATACTGGTTCACATGGTAGGATCAAAATGCGGGGAATTTTTTTGATCTTTAAATGGCAGCAGTAGTTCCTACAATATTTTAACGCTATCAGCAAGGCCTATAGAAATGCTAAGTATTTATTTCAAAAACAACCTAATATGCTTCCCAATAGCTCCTTTAAGAAGCTCTTTACAAGGTGTTGTTTTCTAAAAATAATTTATGAATAGGCAGAAATGCTAAAAAAGAAAAGAAAAGCAGCTTGAAAAATTTTTTTTTTTCTGTGTATAAGAATGAAGTGCTGTTTTCTGTCCTTCTGTACTTGTTAATTTTCTAGCCTTTTTAATAAAAATAACCAAACAAACCTTATTTAGGCTAGATTTCAGATAGTAAAGTTTCCAATCCGAATTAGTTTCCAACCAGGTAGATATTTCTCAGTTATAGTTGTTAGATGCTAACATTTTCAAAAGAACATAACTTCTAGAAATCAATTCTAACTTGTTAAAACTTTAAAAAGTCATGTGTAATAGCTAAATTAAAGTAGGTTATAAGCTATGCCTAACCACTTTTGTATTCATAAAGGTCATAATGCTCTAAAGCACAGGCAAAAGGAATCTGTCCTGCAATTTTTTAATACACTCACATGTAAAACAGCTTTTTATTCTTATTTTCCTCTTTGAATTTTATATTGTAATTGTATAAAGTATGAGGTCATTTAATTGGTGTCAGGGATTTTATAACCCCCTCCCTTTAAAGTTTCTTTGATATTGAGTATCATCTAAACAAATTAAAATATATAGGTTTTATTCACATTATATATGCTCTTTAGAATAATTCTTCATTATACTTCCGATTAAATCTTTCACTTCTGGTTGCTATTTATGAAAATATCAATTCATCTTGTCTTCGATTAGCACATGCAACTTACAGGCAAGTGGGTAACTCTGCCCTGTTTCCCGCCAATGAAAGTTAATTTAATATTCTTTTGCTTTGTCAATCTACTAAGCAATTTCTATCCCTGTGTTCCTCTTCTGTCAGGACCGCCTTGAACCCCCACTGCTGGTGCTGTGGCACTTGTGCCCTGTACAGTGCCCCAAAGTACCTGTTAGAAAGGAAAAAAACTGAGCTACTCTTTCCTTGTGCAAGTTTAATTAGCCCTCAGATTTTTGTTCTAATGATGTGCACTTTCTTTCTTTTAGAAACAAACCCAACAGCCTTATGTGCCATAACTGAGCAGTGCATTTCACATGTCCTGAGACCTGACTCGTGCAGCACATCTTTGCTGTGCCTCAGAATATTGGTACTCTGTGTTTTGTTACTCTCCACAGAAATAAAGACAACACAGTGGATAGAATGTAATCTAGGCACTCTTTCTCTTATTGATGTGGCAAAATTTAAAAAAAGGTATTGAGCAACCTGGTTTAGTGGAAGGTGTCCCTGCCCTTGGCATAGAGCTTGGAACTAGTTTATTTTTATGGTCAGTTCAACCCAAAATATTTTGTGATTACATCACAAAAATACTAAAATTACTCTAATACAAGAAAACCACTTGATAATCTCTACTTTGTTTTCATACAGCTATGAATGTCTTCTTGCATTCTGGAAGCATTTCCTTCTTGATTCATTGCGTTATTCCATCAATAAAGATGCATTTGTAATACTGAATAAGAAATTGATAAAAATTAAATCTTTGTAACTAAAATATAGAAAACCTGACTTAGAGTTTCCTTTTCCAGGGAAATACGGATTATAAGACCTCTGGGTTGTAGTTAAAGAACACCATTTGAAATGCAAATTTCATGCTAATAGCAAATAAATGACAAATAAAATCAAAACTTATCTTAAATAATTTGCAGGTTTTTCAGGCCAGTACTGTGAAACAGAAATGAATGAGTGTGATTCAGCTCCCTGCTTGAATGGTGCTGTTTGTCAGAATGATGTCAACAGCTATGATTGCTTTTGCCCTGAAGGTAAGTTGTTTAAAATAATTTATTTTTATTATCTTTGACAATTTTCAAAACTGCCTGAAGTTTGCAAAACATCTTCTTGACAGGCTTCAAAGCCATTGTTAAAACTTCCTTTCTTTCTATGAAAGTTCATTCCTTTCTAAAGTCACGTTGGCATCTTTGTCCAAAACGTGTCTACCAAAACAACCATGATCATTAAGATTGGAGGCAAATTAAGAATGGAGACAGATAAACTTGTAAATAGTGTTTTCAGACAGAACATAATGATTTTAGCAAAGCTTGAAGCAGTGAAGAAAACACAAATGAGGAGTACATTAATTCCATGGAAAATACCATCAATAAGTTTACAGAAAATATTTTTACCTTCCTTAATAATGTGCAGATTTCTGACTGATCATAGCAAGCTGCAACGATCATAATGACTTTGATAGGCCATCACTAAAAAAATCTATTCGAACTTTCACAGACAAAAATAATATGATTTTCAACACCTGTTGTCTGTTTCTTTAAAAATGTATGCTGCTTGTCATTAACAGCACTGTATGGAAAAAAAAATAGTGATTTCAGTAAAAAAATGAGTCAAAGAAAAGCCAAAATGTTTTAAAACACTTAAAATTAGTATCTTTCTGAAATGCTTTCACTAACGGGTTTATTATGAATATTTTAAAATGGATTTTTGGTTAAAAATAAAGCCAAGGTAATAATTTATAACCTGGTATGTCTATGCTTTAATTATTTTTTATTTTAATCATCAAATTATACTAATTTCTAAACATGGACTCATGGTAGCTGTTTTCAGAACTGACAATATTTCAGGTATGTATGCATTAATACAGGCATTCCAGTAGTGATAACTCCAGAAACTGATCATAAGAAACAAAATTTCCACAGCCTTTGTCATTAGTTAGTTTAAATTAGAAGCCAAAACAGATATTGGAAGCTGGAAACTAAGCTTGGAAAATATAATTTTGCTGTTTAAGCCTGCCTGACCAGCTTATACAAAAATAAACCTTGGCATCCACATTGCTGATTGTGTGGCTTATTTGTTACCTGTTAGACATGGGTCTGATTAAACTTAAAATGCAAATAAGAACTGTTATTTTATACATTATTAATGAATTAAGGGTAATTCTATTCTTTTATGACTTAAGGATCAGTGGAAATTGGTTCCCTGGTCAGCTTGAGAAATTATAGGAATATGGCTTGCACTGAGGGTACTGATAGCTCAGCATTAGTCATGGTCTTCCTGCAGCCATGGCCTGTGACAGCACTAATGACACTCATTTGGTAGCATGACCATGAATTAGAATACATTTACAAGAGCATGAAATGTCAGATATTGGAGAGGAGATTTTACAGCAATTTGAACTACAAAAAACTGCTGTTGGGCCCTGGGTTTGCTAAAAGACACAAGAAACTGGGGTTGTTTAGTCTGGAGAAGAGGGGAACCTCACTGCTCTCCACAACTAAAGGAGGTTTTATTGAAGTGGGGGTCTGTCTCTACTGAAAGGATGAAATGGCCCTAAATTGTGTCATGGGAGGTTCAGATTAGATATTAATAGCTAAGAAAAAATTACTGAAAGAGTGTTTAGACACTGGAATAATTGCCCAGGGAGGTAGTGAAGTCACCATCTCTGGAAGGGTTTGAGAGGTGTTTGGATGTGTCACTTTGGGAGATGGTTCAAGGGTAATTGTGGTGGTGCTGGGTTGTCAGTGGGACTGGATGATCTGGAAAGTCTTTTGCAACCTTGATAATTCTGGGGTTCTGTAAAACAAGTAAAGAAAAAGTAGAAAAGCAGCTATTTGAGAACTGATTTTAAAAGAGATTTTAAGAGCTGATTTTTATTTTGACAGCAGATGTCCAAATCCCAGCTCCACTTTATCTGTAATGTTGTCAAAATGGCAGCAGATGCCTGAATTCATAAGTCTGAGCTCAATTAAAAGTTGAACTAGATTAATGAACATACTGAATCCTAAAAATGTGCTTTCATTTATTGACCCCTTTTAAAGTACATTTGACAGAAAAAGAAATGCACTTTCCTATTAATGACAGAGCAGAAAAAGCTTTTCGAACAATCTTCCCATAAGGATTCAAGACCATTTTTTCCGAGAGTAAATTGAAAACAAGGGACCTAAAGACATTGCTTTAGAAAAATAAGGCACAGATACAGCTGAATAATGCATAGCACTTTGGTTTTATTTCCAAGGATTTGAAGGCCTGAACTGTGAAATCAACTTTGATGAGTGCACTTATGGCTTCTGTAAAAGCAATTCAACTTGTTTAGACCTCGTTGCAGACTACAGCTGTGCTTGTCCTCCAGGATTCACTGGTAAGATTTCTTCTAACTTGGAAAAGACATGAAATAGTTAAACTATTTATTTTCTTCTCTGAAATTACTTGCACTTTGTTCAGTGTTTTAGCATTAATAAAAATAAAATCAACTCAGGGTTCTGTGTGATTGCTAATCTGTTTTAATTTCCCTACTAATATGATAAAAAATGAAAGCATTTTGTGTATGGAAGGCAAAACTGTATTTTGAATAGAAGAAAAAAATTGTTCAAAAACACCCTATGAAACATGGGTGAGCAGGTAGCTGGTGCTATTTTTTATCAGAAGATTTATCACAGCTATAGTTGATTGAGATGGTAACAAGCACACAATTTTAGTAAGATGGCACTTTGTTCTCTTTAAGAGAGGTGCTATCAGATCCTTATGATAAATTCTTGTAAGTTGCACAATTATTTGCATGTCTAACAGGTTTAAGAAAATAGCTTTTGCATCAGGAAGAGTCCTCAAGGCTCTATTTTCTGCCAGAAGCGGCTAACAGGATCATGGGGAAATCAATAAAACTGTCTCCAAAATATGCCATCTAAAGAACTATGTCAAGCACTGAACACTGACTTTCAGCTGCTGATTTCAGACAGGCAAATGGAGCAGCTTTAGTCATAAGTAGTAACAGGAAGACAAGCAATGGCAGTCTAAGAAAGCATACACTGTTAGTGGATCTTGTAATAAAAAGCCAAACAGATTTGTCCAGAGAGCTCAAAATGTGTGGGGACAGTGGAGAGGAAAGGAAAAAAAAAAATGGAAGAGATCTCTTATGGAGAAATGAAAAGTCAAAAAAGCAAGTAGAACAGTGAAGGACGAGGAGGCAAAATTAAGTTAGTTGCAAATAGAGCATTTCAGGTTGGTAGTAACACCAGTGACATTCAGTTTAGAAATTCTTCATCCATATTTTGTCAAGGGTTAAAAGTAGGAAGACGGGACATAAGGAATCTAAGACAACATACAGATTTAGAATCTCTGAAAGTAATGGCAGTTGCAATTGCCACCAACATCTGTGAGTTTTCTCGATTCACGCAAACATATATTATTCAGCATTAAAAAGCTGAGATGTGATATATTTCCTATAACATCTTCTTTCTACTTTGGTAACTGGCTTTGCTGTCATGAGCTTGCATAGTATGTCTATTTTGCATCAATTTTGAAAATAACAGAGGTGATTACAAATTATTTGTTACTATAGATAGAAGAAGTTTAATGCAACAATTTTAAAAGAAGCTTTTAAAACTTTCTCCTGTACTGCTAGAATCAAAATGAAAAATGTCTAACTTTTTGGCAGTAGGCTGTTAACAGTCAGTTTGAATGGGGTAATGCAGGGAAAGCTGTTCATTTGCAAATACGGCATGACTGTATTGGGATGTGATGGACTCCACATTGTGGAACCAGAACTACAAATTAATGTGTGTCACTAAGGAAGCCTGGGACAGACTATGTGTTCCTTAGGAGGAACTCTTTATCCTGAATTCATACTGATGCAAACAGTTTGCCAGTACCATCCTTGCTCATTCCAAGACAAGAGGGATTCAGGATCTGTGAACAGTAAAAAAGTTACTAGTGATTTGTAAGTAGATTTTTATGGATACCTTAAGGCCTATATTGAGGTCATAGAAGTTCCTATGACTGCATAATGAGATCATATGAAAAAAGCTCAATTTTCTCCTGTGTTTCCTACATGAGAGAGTTTCCATCACTAATACTCTGTTTATCTCACTTTATTTTGGCTTTTTTTGTGAGACACGACAGCTCCCACAAAAAAAAAAAAAAA
>WBND01000421.1:214787-275086 GCA_013398595.1 Tychaedon coryphoeus | reverse complement strand
CTGAATAGTATTGTCTGTGTTCATGCTTTTTGTACAATTAATTCACAGTCAGTCATTGTGGATGGCATTAGGTCTGCTCTCTCCAAGCCTTCCAACAACCGCTTCAGCTTCTCTAGAAAGAGTCTGTGGTGCAAAATACTGGATATTTGGGCTTCTATCTTCTACAAAAGGCAAATAGTGGCAAAACACTGTTCCATGTTCTTCTGAGTTTTAAGATTTATATAAATGGCATTCAAAGATGTTGCTACAGTAACAGTAATACAATCAAAAGCTATTTAAGGGCTAAAAGAAACATATTGTGTATATATATAAAATTCTTTTCCATTTAATTTTTAAGCAATGTAGAAATTGCACCATTAATGTAGAAAAGCACAACAAACAGAGCAGTTAGCTGATAACAATTAGCTCTGATTAAGGCACATGTTACAAAGTTCATCAACAGATCTGCTAACATCCTGTCAATCACACCTTGCAGTGTTCTGATGAGACTTGATCAAGGAAGTAACCTTTGAAATAGTCCACTAAATGTAGAAGACTGATTTTTACCTTTTATTTTCTTTCATACACACTTTTGTTTTCTTATCATATTAAAAGCAATTTCAAAAAAAGTTTACCTTTAGTGTCTTAGCTGGTTAGGTACAAAATTGTCTTAGGCCTGGTTGTTTGCTTACTTTCCTGTTTTCTGTCTGTAAGTGGCGACATCAGTTCTGATAGGGATCACATGCTTTGTGCACTAAAGCCCTGATGGAAGGGCAGCATTGGACAGGAGAGCCCCTGTGAATGGCCTAGGATGAATTCCCCTTGAACCAGGCTGTGGTGCTCCACAGGTGGTGGATCTTTGTCCTTCCCTGAGAACAGAGCTGGGAAGAGGCAGAGCCTGAGTGCAACAGGGAGCAGGGCTGGATGGTGGAAGCAACACCCTCCTGCTAAGGAAAGCTGGCAGGACAGGAGCACCCAAAACATCTGGGAGGGTCTTAAGGGAGCCCTCTTGCAGCTTCTCCTGCCAGCTGAATTGTTTGTTGCTGAAAGGGTGAGCACCAGAATTCTGGCAGCCTTTGGAACTTGTCGCATAGAATTTCCTTAACTCTGTCCAAGACAGGCAGCTCCTGAGAAAGACCAGGCAAATACTTTCTCTACAATCAAAGCTTGTTCTCAAATGCCCTCCTGTGGTAATCTGCATACACAGGATTACAGTAATTATCCCGTAGTAAAGAGCTACTGGACAAATGGACATATGGCAGAACTGCTACCTCCTTCCCTCAAGGTATTTTATTTGATTTTGCCAATTAGAGGGGTTTTGAGAACATCTGGAAGTTGAGATAAATAAAGGCAGTCCAAGTCTGTTAAACTGGCCAGCCTCAAAAATTAGAAAACGTCTTGCTTAACACATCCAAACCTGAAGAGAGGTGAAGTAGGGAATTTTAATATTGAACAGTGGTACATCTTTAGTCCATTAGGTAGTAAGAAGCCTCGAATTAAAATGTCAATGGGAGGGTTTTGAATTCATTGATACAGAAGGAGGAGGCAGTTTTATGAGGTATGATTACTGACCATTGTCATTATTTGAGTGGATTATCTCTGTAATATAAGTAGTTGGAACTAAAGAACTCTGTAATTCAGTGGTTTTGGATGAGAAAGCCTGGGTTTTTAATCTTAAATGAATGATGGGATTATATTTTTTCCATCACAAACCCTTTTCCTATTTTAAATGTTTGAAGAGATGGATCTAATTATTTATTTATTTAATTATTAATTTAAAGGATTTCAAAGCTGTTCATGTATATGGATGAATCCAATGCCACCAAGGTGACATCAGTGAATACTAGGTAGAAAAAAACATTATTTCAAAGTGATTTTTACTGCATCACCTAGCACTAAATTTTGTAGTTATACTTTATATGCATGAGATTCCTAATCTGTCTTCCTCACTTATATCATGGTCCACATGAATTCTCTATGTGTAAAATGATCCCTCCTCTAAGTTTTACCCATGTCTCAATAATGTTTATCATTATAATGAGACAATATGAATTAACACCTCAGAATCTACCATCAGTCACACATTCACTTAAATTTACACGAGAATAAATAAATATGTGAGCCCTTTAATATGCTTTCTGAAGATCAAATTTGTATAGTTTCCTCTGTCTCAAACTATTGAGCTTTTGGAATTCTGTAGTAGATGTTGTGGCTAAGCAAGTGGGCACTGCAATGCTGAACATTTGAAAACCAAAATTATACAAGGATGTGCAAAGTCTTGCAGCTCAGCTCAAGCCATAAGATAATATCTTTCTTGGGCTTTTGAAAATCTTTCCTGTGTATTCTTTTCCTGTGATATTCTAAGCTTTGTTTTCAGTAAGTCTGCAAAAGCTGTTCTATTTTAGGCACATTTTGCCTGGCATAGATGCTTTTAGTTTCTATCAGGACAACTGCACAGTAAAAAATTATTGAGTCACTACATCCTCTTTTCTTCATTAATCATAAAAAGCTCTGTCCCAAACAATTAAAAGGAGAAAAATTGGCCTGAGAGATCTACCTCTACCCAAAAAGCAAGGTGGGGTTGGTCTGCTCTCCCAGACAGCTAGTGGCAGACAGCTGCACCAGGGGAGGTTCAAGCCAGACATCAGGAATAAATTCTTGATGGAAAGGGTTGTCAAACATTGGAATGGGCTGACAGGGAAGTGGTGGAGTCATGAACACTGGAGATGTTCAAGAAATGACTGGACATGGCCCTTCTTAGTGCTATGGCTTAGTTTGACGTGGTGGTGATTGATCAAAGGCTAGATTCAATGATGCTGGTGGTCTATTCCAACCTAGTTGACTGTGTGATCTATGCATGCTCACCCACTCCTAGAGTCAGTCACAGAAAGTCAGTCTCACTTGCATCTCATGCACCAGATTATTGTTCCAAATCAATCAGCCCTTATGGCCACCACAGAGGCAGCTTAAAAGCCAGGTCTTTTCTGTGATGTCCCCTAATCACCAAGCTAATTTAAACAACATGTCTCTGTCTGAGCTGTAGTAAAAGTGCAAAGGTTTTTCAAACATAAAAAAGCAAACCTGGAAGCTGACAACTGGAGAGAGGGATGGTTCCCCAGGCTCCTGGCCAGCAGAGCTCTGACTCATGGGAGGCCATGGGGGAGTGAAGGGCTGGCTTCCTTTCCCTTGCTCAGCTGGAGCAGTGCAGACAGGCTGCTGATTCCACAAACACTGTAAATGGCAGGCTGCTGAGAGCAGGCTTCCCACAGCGGGGTGTGCAAACTTAACATACTGGAAAATAAACAACATTTAGGCATGCATGGAAATGTATTCACTATGTATTTCTGAGTTATTAGAGAATATTTATTGTCATGTCATGTGTACGTGTACCTGCTTTCCTTGGAAGGAATTCAGGTTAGAACACTTGAATGGGAAAAAACTCAGTAGAGTGTATAAAAATCTGTTTGAGTTTCATCATGCTGCAAATTACTTTACATAAAATTTTTGATAAAATAATACATAAAAGTTAATGAATTGCATGAAAGAAAAGCAAATCAGGTGATGTTTTTTTTTTCCCCAGTCATTTTAAATATAAACAAATTTGCTCAGTTTTTATGTGAGAAATCAAATAGCACCTTTCTCCAATAGTATTCCACCTGCAAATACTTATCAAGATTGGTTTAAATTAGAGTGAGAATAATAATAGTTGGAACCACCTGACAAAAGATAAGTTAATTCTTCAATCAAAACTTTAATTAGCTTGTGTGGAATTTACTTTATCTTTGCTCTTCTGAAGGTGTTATGAGATTTTTTTTGTGTTCCAGTTTATCCCTATTATTTCCGTTATAATGGTAGGTTTTTTAGTAGTGATTCCAACTGTCATGCATAACATAATGTATGTAGAACATCCCTTAAATTTTTTCTGGGCATGACTATGTACTTAATTACTTTTAGACAAATTGGAAAATAATCATTTTATATGAATAGGCTTGATTTTCAATTTGAAAAATGTTGTCAGTTGCCAGTTGCTAGGAGGCTCTTATCAAATAAAACAAGGAAAAACAATCATGTCTAGAAAAGCTCATACAGAGATAAAAACACAGAAAGAAGACACTGGAACATTTGGCTGAAATTTTTAGTCTTCCTGGGATACTGTGGAAAATTAACCTTGCTTTTCCTTAACTCCATATTTTTACTATGTTAATGTCATTGATGACACCATACAATGAACAGTAATATGCCAGAAGAGTGAGCACCACTTTTACTTTTTACCTGTGAGTACACCTGAAAATTAACATATGGTTGTTAAGACAGAATTTCAATCAAAAATTTTGTTATAATTATCTCAAGAAACCTGTTAGGACTTAATTTTCTGTAACAACCTGTGCAATCAGTGAATAAACCCTAACACAAAAAAATCAACCTACAAGCAACTTCCCCAGTGCACATATTTCACCCCTCAAAGTTATTTTGTTAATGAATTTGGGAAACAGAAGTGGCATCTTAGATAAGAATGGTTATATTTAGGGTGTGCTCAGTTTTTTTCTAGTATATGGTTCCTCTTCTGAAAAAAATCCACCGAACCACTGATGTTGGAAAAAGTCTGTTGTTCAACATTGCCTCTGCAATACTGACTGGCATAATATGGAGGAACCATTTCAGCGTAAAATGTAAACCAAATTAGTGAAATACAACATATCAGTATATACTGGGTTGCCTGTTTAGGCAATGAAACAATTGTGTTTTAACATCCTTTGATTTGATGGAACCATACTATAAAAGGTATGACACTAGCAGTTTTGGTACAACCACACTAAATAGGAGTCTTACATGGTGCCACCTTCAGTAACTTGCTGACTTTTTTTTTTGTTCTTTACTCTTGGGCTTTCGTCTTTGTCATGATATTTTTTTCTTTATTTTCTTTTTATTTTTCTGTGGATTCCCCATCCCCATCCCTAGCAGCATTCAGGACAGGGTTGGAGCATGGTGCAACTTGGTTTCGTGGAAATTGTTCCTGCCCATCACAGAGGGTTGGCACTAAATGATCTGTAAGGTCATTTCCAAACCAAACCATCCCATGCCTGTATGGATCTAACACCACCCTGGCCACTACACAAGTCCTGAGGCCCTTGCTCTTAGCTCGACACCTGAGCAGTGGCTAGCAATGGCAGTGCCAAGTGCACTGGGGCTGCAGTGGTGATAGTGGGAACATTACTCCACAACTTGACTCTCTTCACTTAAACTGTGAGTTGACTGGAGACTACTGAAGAGTCTTGAGGCAGGAGGGGAAATGTGTTAATTGCAGAATGGTGTTTTTTAAAGCTGTTGATACAACTTTCCTAAAAAGATTTTTTATTCCCTTGGCACATTGGTGGCCAGACAAGAAATGGAATAACATTGGCTATTTGCTCTGGTAACAACAGAGCAACACACTGCACCTAGTTATCCTAGTAACCTCCAAAACCTCCAAGAAGAGGATATGCACATTTCACATGATTATAGTGATGTTACAGAGCCCAGGTGCCTCAGGGTGGGCTATTACTGTCACCTCTCTCACTAAATCGTTTTGATGTTTTCCCAGGAAAGACACAGAGAGGGCTACAGGATGAGTGTATTTATTCTGCAAGTCTTCTAACAATCCATAGATTGCTGATTATATGCTCTAAATTAGGTCTGTGTACCAGAAGGAAGTTAATGTTGGCCATTAACCACCTTGTACTGAACCTAATTACTCTAGTTTTGATTAAAGCACACAATGAATCCAAAAGCATTCAATCCTGATTTGAATGTATGAAAAGAGCCAGAATTTCACTGGCATTTTTTCCTAGTAGTAATCACCATCAGATTTAGAAGTTTATATTAAATATTTTATTTAAATTTTTGTCTTCAACTTTGAGCTATTGCATCTCATTACCTTTTCAAAACAAAATGAAAAAGCTCTTGCTACTCAAGTATTTTCTCTTTGTAAAGATACTTACACACTGTAATCAAGTCACTTTTTGGTTTTGTTCCTTCTAAATGAAACAGATGGAGCTCTTTAAGCCTCTGTCGACAGCATGCTTTCTTCAGTTGTTGAATAAATTGTGCAGCTTTTCTTGTATCCTTCCCACTTATTTTTAAATATGGAACATTCTAATCAATGTTTTATGCAGAGGTATTTCACACATCACTGTTCGTTTTTTGTTTTATTTAAATACATCTGAGTTCTTTTTTCTTTCTCACAGCACTGCAATAGTGCTCATATGCAGGGATCTTCAGCAGTTCTTTTCAAATTGCTTTTGTTGTTTCCCCACGTACAGCTCAGCTACAGTTCAGTAGCTATAATCTGCATGGTTTTTTCTGTGCTTGTATCTGAAAACTACAAGTGATCAGATGTGACCTGCAGTACATTGAAAAATGTACTGTTTAGCTAAACAAAAGTTATCACAAGATTTCACTTGGTGCATAGGCTTGGTCCTCTGTGGAAAGGAATTACAGGAAAGGAAATGAGAGTGGAAATGAAGTATCTGTTTAAAAGTCAGTGTTGAAATAATAGAGTAAGGACTTTTCACATTTGCCTACAGAAAAAGAGACTCAGGGAAGTATTAAATTCCTCATTTGCCTCATCATGGTTTTCTCATGAAAAGAATTTGGGGGGTGAATTCAGATTGAATGTGCCAAAAGCTGTACTGCTTTCTTTAGAAGGGTAGGCCTTAGTATCTGTCCCTCTGTAATTTCAACCATGTGCATTTATGGTGTGCAGGAAGAATGTGTTCATCTATTCCTGCTAGTGTTACACTTTTATCCTGTTCCTCTTGTCTGCTGCAAGCCTAGGCTCACCTCTTTTTTTATACCACTAATGTAGAAATGTGTTTTGATAAAGAAATAGAGTAGAGACACAGATTTGGATAGAAGCACTAGGTTCCAAAATCAGAGCATAGTTATAACACACCAAGTAACTTAAGACCTTTACCATAAGGCAAAGCAAGTTTCCAGACAATCCAACTCATTACACAAACACAAGTCTTTGGACCTCGTTCAGTGTTATAAACAGAATTTATGTCCGGTAAATTATATCATCACAGCACTAGAACAAAATACTACCTATAATCGGTTTCATTCTTATTCTAATAAAAAACATATTATAATACTATGTTGCTTTCTCACCTATGTATTTTCTTAAAGAAGTCCAATGATTCCTTATTTTCTTGGGGGAATTATTCCAGTGTGATGTTATACTAACCATTGCAAGGATTTCCTTATTATCTAATATTTCACTGCAGTTTAAATGCATTACCTCTTACCCTGTCTACTATGAACACAGCAAACTGACGACTTTTGCAAAAGTACTTTTTTATTTTATGATTGCCATCACATTCTTATTCAAATTTTCATTATTTATACTTTAAAGGCCCATTTATTTTGTTCATCCTAAAAGATCATGCTTCTGAGCTGTTTGCCATTCCTAACATGTTCATATGGACTCTCGTTTGGCCCACAGTTTTTTCTTGGATGCACTTAACTGCACAACGCAAAGCACTTCAAAAGCAGCTTTACTCCAGTAAGATGAGAATGGAAGGATAATTTTATCCTTCTAACTAGATATGTTTTGTTCTATGTGTACCAGTAAACTATTTGTTTTAAAACAAAATTCTGGTGTTTGTTCCTACTTGTGCTTTTCTGTATCATATCTTCTCTTCTGATTGGATTACATTTGTTATATTAAACTTTATCTTCAATTGGTTGAAATTAAAGAAGACTTCTAATCCTGCTCTTCAATGTATCTTTGTCTTGCCATCAGTAAGCTTACTTTGCTGTCCACCATCTAGATTGTTGAAAAAAAACTTAGTGGAACTGAATGGGCAGTAGACTTCTTTCAAAACCTGTGTAATTCATTCATCCAGTCTGGCAGAAAAACCACTGAAAACTAATGCATGAATATAGCTTTCCATGGAGTTTTACTCATCTGATAATATTCTCTCACAGTTTCTATGTAGACCAATTACTGGGATTTCACAAAAAAAAAATGGCAGAAACATTAGTGAACAGAAGGAGCATGAAATATATTACTGGGTTTTGTTATCCATAAAGTATGTAAATTTAGTGTAGAAAGGAATCAATTTGCTTATATAGGGCCCATTTCTCAATGATTTTTTTTTTCTATTTATAGGTTCTTGCAAGCAAATACTTTAAAACTTTTCCCAATATTTCTTCCAGGAATGGAAGTTTCACAAATGGATTTATAATTTCATGTCTTTACCTTTTCTTCTTTTCTGAAAGGCTGATTTTACTGAGTCTTCAGGTACTTTACCTATTTTTCACATGTTCACAAAGAAAACTATTGATTTTTTGTCCACTAGTACCCAAGGGTATAGTTCATCAGACCAGCCTGTCTATTTAACTCATTTGACAATTCTACAGCTTTTCTTCTGTATTCAACACTGAAGTTTTGCCCTTTAATCATAAGTATTAATTATGATAGTGACCTGTTTTACAGCTGGTCTTTTTACTGATGATTGATGCAGAAGAAGCATTGAACAGTTTTGCATGGCTGCTATTATCAGTAGCCATCCTTCTTCACTGGATGGCAAACCACAGCTTTCCCTCATCTCTGATATAAAGTATACACAGCATAATTTCTTGTTGCCTTAACCATCCTGTTACAGCTACATGCTTTTGCTGGTCTGATTTCATGCCTGCATATTTATGTTGTACTTTTTAGTTTTTTCTGAACAGCTTGACTTTTTTGTCAATTGGACTTTTTTGATGCTTTGAAAACCAGGAAGTGCCATGTTGGTCTCCTAATATCCAGTGTCTTTTTCCCACAAAAGGGAACTTTATCCTTGTGTACTTATAGAAAGCAGCAGCTTTCTCAGTTACCTTTTTCAGGTAGGATGTTCACTCTTTATCAGGTTTCAAATCAGAACTTTTCTACATTCTTTTCAGTTCTTCTGAATTCCTTCATTATATGTTGTTCAACCTCCTCTCCCTTTCCATGGATTTTGACTCAGCCAAGTTTTTCACGTTTCTTTCCTTGTAGTCAGAGAGTACTTTTCTCTTTAACTTTGAATCAAGTAACTTGTAGTTACCTTTTCCACTATGTCATGAAAAATTACCAATAATCCATTAAAATATCTTTGAATTTTTGAATGATGATTTTTTTCAAAAATTATGGTTTTATAATTAAATACCCTATGGGTCCAAGTCCTGTGTTGTTAAGGATTGTGCTAGCTCTTTTAGCTATTTAAAATATTACAAACAACAGCAAAACAAAGCAGCAACAGAAAACCCCATAAGCTATAAAAATTTAAGGCTCCTTTAAACTGATTCTACTAGATTTGTGATTTGTATTTAATCACTAAATACAGCATATTGTATGTGACTGTGCAGTATTTTCCACAAAATGTCAAAATCTTACCTGGTTTCCATCATTATCCTTATCTATGATCTTCTGCTTCCATCCCTTTAAACCTTTCTCTAAATGTCGGGTTTTTTTTTCCTTCCCCTGTATCCTCCTCACTTTCTCTCCTGCCCATTTAATTTGATTTTTATGTACATTCTACTTTCTCATGTTAGCTGAAAGTACATCATAGTACATCATATGGTTAAGGAAGACAAAACTGCAAGGTGATACCCCCTGCCTTCCATGCATTTATTGTTGCAATAAATCTATAATTGCCCAAGCTCTGTTTGTGCAAGAGGGACCTCAGAAAGCCCACATGATCATAATTCAGCTCCTTAGACTGAGGTCCCTGGTATGTATTACCTATCTGGTATATCTGATTTGAGTGATGCAAGGAACCTTCCATAACTTCTACGGAGAACAACAGTTCTGCTTGTTCACATCAGTGATGGTTACAGTCTTCCTTCTCTATCATTGGCTTAACTTCTGGTATTCGTGTGAGCTCCTAGTCCATATATTTTTCCCACCTATTTTTGATCAATTTTCGTACAGAAAGATCTCAGTATTATTTATGATAGCCTAGGTAGGGATTGCCCTAAATTAATGTAGCACACAATAGAGAAACAGGAGACTGGACTTTATTTGGTATGTCAAATAAGTTAATTGTTTTCATAAGCCACCTATTCCATGGTCTTCTAAATTTTCCACCTATATATCTTCTGTATATTTGCTTATATTTTTGTTGTTTCAGATTTGAATAAGTTTGAATTACAGCTCAATTAAATCTCTTTAAAAGAGGAAAAATGAATAAACAGCTGAGGTGTTGTTTCTGTTCTGTGGGTTTCTGTTTGATCTGAGAAATGGCTTCATTCTTCTGGAAATATGAATGCAACCTCGAGAAATATTTTTTCTTGTTATTATTACGAAGGTTATTAAATCTCTAAAACAATTTTTTTCAAAGTAGCATAAAGCTCTAGTAATTACGGTATTGAATTGTGATGCTCGAATATACAAAGGATACTTTTGCAAATACTGTTCATATTTATTCCTTTAAAACATTTTATTTGTTAACTATCAGCTAAGATCTATGAATATCAGTTTTAAAACTGTCAAACAGAAATAAAATAGTGTTTCCAACCTGGAACAGTTAAATTATGCAGTTGTCACTTGCACTGTGAAGCAGCTTTTCTACTTTCCCAGCATGATTTATAGTTTTAATGTTTAATTTTCTTTTCTGTCAGACAAAAACTGCTCCACGGATATTGATGAATGTTCCTCCAAGCCCTGTAAAAATGGAGGCCATTGCCATGATTTGATTGGTGAATTTTACTGTAGCTGTTTGCCAGGTAAGGAGTCACATGATGTTTAATTGAGATCTTCTGTGGTATTCAAAAAAGAAACAGTTTTTTTCCATATGCACACAACTAAGTAGTAATTTTTTTTTGCTTGAAAAGAGAGAAGGATGAATGGGTATTCTCTAAGCATATGCTATAATTGTTAGGCAGGTGGTGTCAGCAGAATTTGTTTACAGAATATAACTTGTATTCTGTTGTATTCTTGTATGCCTTCCAAATTGATGAATAGAGAGTCTTAAAAATCAACCAGCTCTGCCAATAGTATGATTTTGATTCCATCTTTTCTTTTAGCAAAAGTTATTTTTAAAATTTCTGAAAGAAAATGTGGACAAGCTATACAGTAATTGTCATAAGGATTGCTGTGGTGGGTTGATCCTGGCTGGGAGCTGGGTCAGTTAATCACACATCATTTTTCGCTCCTTCTTCCTCAGGGGGAGGACTCCTCACACTCTTCCCTTGCTCCAGTGTGGGCTGCCTCCCAAGGGAGAGTATTCCAAGGACTTCTCTAATATGAGTTCCATCCCATTGCCTGCAGTTCTTTACAAACTGCTCCAGCATGGTTCCTTTTCACTGAGTGCAGTCCTTCAGGAATGGCCCATTCCTGGTCCCCACAGGGTCACAGCTCCTGCCAGGAAACCTGCTCCAGTGTGGACTTCTCTCTCCATGGGGCCACAGGTGTTGCCAGGTGTTCTAGTTCAGGCTTCCCACAAGAAAGGGTCCCAGCCTCCTTTGGACATCCACCTGTTTTGTCACGAGGCTGTCCAAGGCTGCAGGTGGATCTCTGCATCCCCTGTGGATCCCCATGGGCTGCAGGGGCACATCTGCCTCCCCATGGGCTGCACCACAGCCTAAGGGGAATCTCACTCTGGTGCCTGCAATGCTTCCTCCCTCTCCTTCTCTACTGATTTAGGTGTCTACACAGCTGTTTCTCTTGCTACCCTCACACTTTTTTTCTGGCTGCAGTTGCCCGGTTAGTCTCTTTTTTTCCTCCTCAACTATGTTATTACAGAGATTCTACCACTGTCACTGATGGGTTCAGCCTTGGCCAGCAGTGGGTTATCCTGGAGCTGGCTGGCACTGGCTCCATCAGACCAGGGGGAAGTTTCTGGCAGCTTCTCAGAGAAGCCACCCCTGTGCCTGCTCCCCACTGAAACACTGCCTTGCAAACCCAGTTGCTGTGATGAGAGATGCCAGCAATATCTGAATTTGGCAGTAAGAGTAGATCAACTTTTATGTCTTTATGTGACATACATAATTTTATTCACAGAAACAATTAGGTTGGAAAACTTGTCTGAGATCATAGGGTCCAACAAATAAACAGTATCTAACTAAGATATGAATCTATATGCTTCAGTGTTGCTTTTCAGTGTGGGTTGGTGCTACGAGCAAGCATTTACACATTGAAATGTTGTATCTTTTAATATAACCAGCTAATTAAATATGTGACACTTGCATAATATGACCTTTTTTTTTAAATCCCCTGCTTTCTTTATTGTGAGTCAACTGGTTGTCAACCATCAGAAGGTAGTAAGCAAGACATGAAGCAATAGTACTTTTTCACTTGCTGTTTTTTAATACTCTTAAGTCAGTTACATTGCATTAAACCTTGTTCTACAATGTCATGTTAACAATGTAAGGATGAAATGACCAAGCTTGTATTTAGACAGAAATATTTGCTTAAAGTGGATAGGCAAAAGAAGTGGTTTAAAACTTTTATGTTCCTATAAGAGCTATATATGTTTTTAAAATGTATACAAGCTGATGTACAAATAGCTTCAAAGTTATTGATCTGTGGAATACAGAAACCCACAGCCAGAACTGCCACTTAGTATAAAGGCATGAATATAATTTGAATATATGTATAAATATTTATGGATATTACTACCAATAGAAGTATGTGTATGTGTGTCTTATACATCTGCATACATATACATACTCATACTACTTTTTAAGACATGAGTCTTACAATAAGCTTTCAAGATTCAGACTATTGAAGGTTTATTATTATTGTTGTTATTATTAATAATTATTTTTGCTAATTTTAAAAGGCTAAATTCCTGTATGTTGCTGCAATAAGTTAGGTTTACTTTTTCAGTTGCAAAGACTGTAACTTTATTTCATCATTCTTTCCATTGTTGATAAACCAAATGTCGCATCTCATTTTGTCAGTGTACTTTGGTCTGTGAAATCACAAACACAACAATAAGTATGAAAACATCTTCCTGTTATACTTAAAAAGTGAAATCATATGCATGAAATGAATACTGAAATGCTGTAAGAAGTACACATATGAAATCTCAGACTATAAACATTTTCTATTACCATTTTGAACATTTGTTAGATACAGTTTTTATGAAGAATTCACCCATCTGCAAAATGCAGAATGAAAAGCAATGGCTTAGACAGTATTTAGGACTGCAGAAAGGCAATAGAGCACCTGAAGGACAGCACAAAGGAATTTCAGCTAGTAAATTGGTTTCATCAGGAACCCAATTTAAATGGCTCTCTGCAAATGCATGCATCATGGGGAATATACAAGAGGAGTTGGAGATGTGTGCATGCCTGCATGGCTGTGATATTATTGGCATCACAGGAACACAGCAGAATGACTCCTGTGACTGAAGTGCTGCAATGGAAGGATACAGGCTTTTCAGGAAGGACAGACAAGGCAGATGAGGAGGCAGTGTTTGCACTCTATGTCAATATCCAGTTGGAGTGCATGGAGCGTTGCCTGGTGATGGATGAGGAGTCAATCAAGAGTTTATGGGTCAAGATTAAAGAAAGGTTTCAGTGAGAGACTGGTACTGGCTCTTCCACCAGGGAGTCCAAGTGGTTGAGGCCCTCTGTAGAGAGATAGGAGGAACCTTACATTCACAAACCCTTGTATTCATGGAGGACTTCAACCCTTCTGGGTTTGCATAACCAGGTTTTGGGACCTGAGGTGCTACAGAGACAACAGATGAAAGATTTCAATCAAAACTACTTACTACTCAGTATAAAACCAAACAGCTACTAGTAGATTACAGCATAACATAAAACAGTGCACTGTATCCAAGGACCTACATTAAAGCTAGAGAAGGAAATAGTATTGATTAGGAGTCAAATGTAATTTCAAATGAAAATAATGGGCAAAGATTCCTCCACTTAATCCCTGGGGAGTAACGGTGAAGAATCCCTACTCACGGGAGAAACTCCACACATTTCCAGGAAAATGTAAAGGTTTCTGTTTTGTGAAAGTTTGGTGTTGCTTTTATAGTCATAAAAGCAGGTATCAGAAGGTCAGACAAAAATCTGGTTTATCTTCCCAGACCTCACTTCAACATTAAGATGTTGATTGGCAGCTGGGAGATGCCAGACCAGCATTAACCCCATGGCACCAAAGCAACTCACTACAAGACTGCTTGCCCTGCTTAAATTACCTGACCAGTTAACAAACAACAGATAAATTCTTGTGGGGGATGAGATGCCCTGCTACACACTTGTGGAACTGCATCTGATTTACTGTATCTAAGTTTTGCATTCTCTGCTAAAAGAAGGACGTTGCCTTACTGAGGCAAGTCTAGCAAAGGGCCATGAAAATGAAGAACAAGATATACAAAAAGACACTGAAGCAATTGTACCTGTTCATCCTGAAGAAAAGGCTGAGAGAATTTATTTGGGTTTACTACTACATCCTGGAAAGATACAGGGAAGACAGAACAAGGTTTTTCTTACAGGTCAAAACTCTCTCAGGGCAAGAGTCAATGGGCACAAGTCAGAATGCAGGAAAATTCAATATTAAGGTGAAATAAAACCCCAAACCAACAGCACTATGAAAGTTCTGGAAAGTACTGGACTAGAAATGCTGGAAACTACAGGAAATGTTTTCTGGAAAGTTTGTGGTATCCCCATCTATGGAATCATATTTGAATACTGACAGCACAGTTCCCTTAGCTACCTGATCTAGCTGTGATTACTATGAGTGAGTATTAGACTAGATGGCCTAAGATATCATTTCCTACTCAAGTTTTCCTGTGATTTTATTACTAAATAAGGAATCTTTGCCCAGTTTTACTCTATAAATGTAATACTTTAAGGTGAATTTGAATTGAACTAACTGTACCTACACAAAGTCTTTAAGGCTGTAAGAATTTTGACCAGATCTAAAAAATTCTGCATAATCTTAATTATAGTCCTACATTTTATCAAGTTTCTGGCTGAAAATTATAAAAGTTTTTGTTTATATTAGAAAAAGTTTCTTCACCCAGAGGGTGAATGTTTTTCCAAAGCCAGATTTTTTTAATGAATATTCAAGAATTTATCAACCATAATTTTTTTTTCCATGAGTATTAATTTATTATTCCACTAGAAAACGGTTACCTATGCATATTGAATTTTAAAAAGGGGAGATATAAAGTGGGAAAAAAGAGCTATATTTTATGACAAAAGTAGTCTGTCATCTGGAAACCATGCCTTGAAACGGTCAAGTAGAGAAGCACAGTTTGAGAAATAAGTAAGGAAACTCTTTTTAAAATTTATAAGGTATGCATAGGCAATATTTATATGATATTTAAGGAAATTTTAATCTACACTATGCTGGATTTTTACAATACAGTCAGAAAAGCATCAAAAGTGCTCAATGGAATATAGCAAGTTCCTTATGAAGAAGTGAAGACCCTTTAAGGTTGCAGAAGACAAGCATGAGGGAATTTGAAACAAAATAACTTTTAACAGATGACATTGCATTTCTCTATTTGTTACCACAGAATGTGATATAACTAGAAAATTTATTTGGAAGGTTTCGTAAAGGATTAGACAAGTTCACAACCAAAAAGTCTGTAAGCCAATACTAAAGAATCCTTTGACTTTTCTAAAACACCTGAGTGTTTGGAGGTTTCAAATGGAACAGACTGCTAGAAGCTGCTAAACTAATAATCTCTCCCTAAACAGTCTCTCTTTTTCTGCTCTCAGACAGTTCTAGGCTGGATGCACAATTTTTCTCTTTTAGAAAACATTACAGCTACTACACAGCCTCTTTCCCATCACTGTTTCTGCCCCAGTGATGTATTATCCCTGCTATACTTGACTGAATACATAAATATTTCTTCTTTTTTAGTTTTTTGGGTTTTTTGTTTTTTTGGGTTTTTTTGGGTTTTTTTAATGGGATTACTGGATGATTAGCATGATCGCTAAAGGAGACTGATTTTGAAGCAGAAAATCCTATCAGTTGATGGATTCAACCTAAAATCAATTTTTGTTCAACTTAATACACTGAATCAAAGGAGCAGTACTTCTGATTAAGAGTAAACATGCACACAGAGAAATTGTAAATCAAATTCTTCCTTTTTGGAAGGTGTTGCTGTTATTAAAGTTTAGTGTACCATGAAATAAGACTGTACTTTCTTTCAAACCTTTCTGGCAACTCTTGTTACAAAGTAGGTGCTTATACATGGAAGTTTTTACTCCAGGAAGAGACCTTAGAAAAACTATTGCATGCTGTGACTCAAGAAATAAAGTGAATCATCAACATTACAGATGGAAAAAGTTTACAAAATCATTCAGTTCTTCACACTGCTGCTGCACAATGATCCTTAAAACAGAATTTGTAATGATTTTTTTGCTTTGATTTCAAAGTTGCTTGATCAGAAAGTGCAGCATTTTTCACATGAAGTTGTTGCTCTGCTTTGCCAAAAGGACTACCTGATGCATAGCTTAAAATTTCAATTATCGATTTCTTGGTCCAAGTCACAATTCAGTTTTGCTATTTATAAATCATGTTTTTCTTCTACCTTACATCCTAACTTGTACTGAGATAGAATTCTCTCTAAACAAGTCCATCTAATCAGCTGTAGAAAGGTTGTTCAGCAGACTGATACAGAAGATTCTTTGAGTATTCTTATGGCAAATACTGCAGAATTGTTTGCAGCAGTAGCTAGTGGACTCAATATTTTAGGGAAATAGAGGTCAATATATTTCCATGATGTTGTCTATTTTGCAAAGTCTTAATACTGAGATTTCTGTAGGCAGTTACATCCATGCCATGTATGTTGGCTCTTAATCCAGGATGAAGGTTGAGGCCACAGAAAGTCAGATGCTGGAGAAGCAGAGGTTATGCAGACGGGTATCCAGGACCTGCCATTTTTACTGGCCCTTGCAAAAGCAGTATCTGGAAACAGTGAGTGACAGGGAACATTATTAGGAGTTCTTCCCAAAAGTTTTTCCTTACATTTATACCTCATCCATACACTAGTATTTTTTCCTCTGGTATTTGTGAAATGTTAAATATATTTTTAGTCACCCCAGTAATTCTTCTGGGGTTTTGAGAATCCTAGTGTATTAAGAAATTTTTCTAATAGCGCTGCTCCTGAGCATGTCCAGTCATTTGTTACCATTGAAGGTCTGATTCTTTGCCTCATTTTTTCATGGAGCCCTTTACAATATTAGTTAAACTTCAACTGTTTTTTACATTGCATGTAACAATTTATTAATAAATTACCTAGCAGAAAAAGACAGCAATTCTAAAATTGGCACAAGTTAGGTGTTCCCTTGTGTGAAGAAAAAGACGTCAGAAGTATTCTACAGTATTTTTAGCATTAGGAAGCAGAAAAAATAATAATCGAAGGCCATTCTTTGCTTTTTCACTCTGGAAAAAAGCTCCATATTTTTTCATTATCAGAAAAGAAAGACTGGATAATACACAAGAAAATGAATGTTTAATGGGTATTCTTCCAAGACAAAGAATTGATTGAACCTATGTACAGGGTCTGGTTGAGATAGAACTAATCCTCTTCATAGAATTTGTTACAGAGTTGTGTTTTAGATTTGTGACCAAAGCCATGTTGCTAACTCAGGAATATTTTGGTTGTTGCTGAGCAGTGCTTACACAGCATCACGGCCATCCCTGTTTCTGAGTAGGCTAGAGTGGACAAATAGCTGGGAGTGTAAAAAGCTGGGACAGCTGACCCAAATGGACCAAAGAGATATTCTATTCCATATACAATAATATAGTCAACCATAAAATCCTGGAAAGAGTTATCTAAAGGGGTTGTTGCTAGAGACCCTATGGCCATTGGGAGGACATGAGGAGTGCCTAAAGAGTGCCTTTGCATTACTTGGTGGTTTGTTTTTTTCTTGTCAGTTTGCTTGTTTGTTTGTTTGGTTAGTTGGTTTCTTGTTGGGTTTTTTTTTGTTGTTTTTTTTTTTAATTTTTATTTTTTGGGGGGGTTCTTTTTTAAATTTTTTGTTTGTTTGTTTGTTTTGGGGTTTTTTTGTTTGTTTTTTGGTAACTCATTAGTTTGTCCTTATTTTATCACTTTTTTCTTTCCAATTCTTTATGCAAATCAAATTTCAAGATATACATATCTCTTTCAACTTTCATGACTTTCACTAGAAAAGCAAGAGAACAGTGCAGGGAAGTCTTAAGTTTCCCCACTTGTAATTATCATACTTTTGGATTAATTTGCCATAAACATTTTAAGCTGTAATGCTAACCTTAATATACATATTTAATGCAGAAAAAAGTCTTTGAGATTTATGTAAATAAAAATGCTGCTGAAAAAGTGCACAATAGCTCATTCCTCTAGTGGACATGTAATTTCTCAGATATTGTGTATTCAATGTGTGCACTATGATGTAACACCAGACTGTGTATTCTGCAATACACTGGCATCTATACCTTCTATTTGCTCAAAATGTTCCTAGAAGCACAGTAAGATTTTCACTTTTAAACCTGATCTTTATTATCTATTAATAATTGGACATAAAAGTATTAAGAACAAATAAAACTCTGTAACTTCTATTTCAGTGAATTTTCATTATATTATTCTTATAGAAATAAGCATTTAGTGAGTTTTTGCATTGAAAGACTGAAATATATAAAATTTAAATTAAGAAGATGTAAAACAAGATACAATGATTTTAAAAAATTCTTGAAATAGATATACCTTTTAATTACAGTTTAAAGATGAAAATAATTAAATTAAGAAGGAAGAAGAAAATTCCAATTCACTGAAAACCATTCATTACACATCAACACATTCTATGTATATATACTGGCAACCAAGTGCAGGAGAAGGAAAAGGTGGAAACCAAAAGTATCATATGAAATTAGGAAGAAGGAAAGGACAAATGAGAAGAGCAACACATTTTGAAAAGCTCATTAAAAAGTCTCTTACAAGAAGTTGCAGTTAAGGCTGGCTGTGATGAAGAAAGAGAAAGTAAAAATGGTGAAGCAACCACATGGCAAATTTCTTGCTATTGTAAAAATATATCTTATTAGGTGTAATAGATTTATAGAGAAATTTTCTTTTTTATAATTCCAATTTTCTACCTGTGTTCCAATTTTTCAGTATAGTCCTTCATGCCAGTGGTAAATGAAATCTTCCTGCAATAGAACGAGAAAAAATTGTTGACTTCCTCTCATACTTAAAAAAAAATGTGCTGTCATCTATGAGGCTAAAATACAGGGAAGAAAATTGATTAATAGCTTATTTGTAATGTCAATTCAATCCACTAACAGTAGCAGATGACTTAAAAATTTGACATGTTTCTAAAAAAAAACAACACTATTTCAAAGTGTCTAATAAGACACTGAGTTACTGTTACCAAAAGCAGACACAGAAGAGTGATGTCTTGAGGAACACTGTAATAATCCATTACAAATCCCCCAGGTAAGGAAATATCTCTATGACAGCCTTTAGCTTGAGTCTATTCATTTCTCAAAGTACTGTAATGGCAGTACCAGGATGGAAAGGAATGATTACTTGATACTAAACAGCTATTTTAAAGACCTCTTAAAACCATCATAGCTGTATTTCACAATTCACCAAAGTTATGTGCTTGTATAAAGGATTTAAATTGCCAATTGTGACAATTTTTTAGTTTGCTCCTTCTTATTTTTGATATCTCTATATTTTTTCTTGTTTTCTGACACATTACTGGAATATATTCCCATGTTTAAGTGCCTCCTGGTTATAGAATGAGTCCATTAACATTTAGTAAGAAATTAATAAGATTTACAATTATGTAATCTCTGACTCTTCTCTTTTTACATTTCTGACATTAGAAATGCAAATAACATTTGTTTTCAGACATCACATTTCAGAAAAATGCTAAAAGTTTGGTCTATAGGGTTAAAATCACACTTTTGTGGAGAATTTAAAGTGATAATCAAACTATGGCCTTTTCCTGATGTTAGTATGCTATGTCTACTAATTTTTATATGTTTGATATATATGTCTAAAAATTGTTTATTCCAAAACTTCTATTTCTGAAAAGTAGATATCTAATAAGTTATTTGTCCACCACATATCTAAATATATTTAAATTTCTAATAAATTATCTAAAGGTTTTGGAATCTGCTATGTTGTTTGGCCATCTCTGATTAAAAAAAAAAAAACAACAAAAAAAAATTCAGAAGTGTATTTTCATATCCAAAACGGAAATAATCTTTATTCTACTTCCATTTCTAAAGAAATATTAACAGCCTTTATTTTGGATAGGATTTATTATTTTTCTTTGAAATTTCCTCTCATTTAATTTTTCATCTATGTTTTTGTTCTGTCTTTATGCTTTTCTACCCTTCTCAAAAATAACTCCCTTCTTTGACAACTCACTTTTCAAATAATCTTCTGGTCCTACTGAATGTACTAAAAAATAATTAGCATTTGTTCAGTTTTCATATCCTATGTCTTTACTTGCATTAATAAGGAGTAAAAATATAGTATAAAATTCCTAACAAGTAAGAGAATTGCCTTACCGGACCTTCAGCAAAGTCTATTGTTTTTGCTTTATGTGGTTAATCACTGTTTTTTTTTTTCCTTTATTTACCTGTTAGTTTACTTTAGTTGTTAGTAAAATCAACACCCTTTTTCCTCCCAGCTTTTCTAGTAACATATGGTGTTCTTATTAGATGAGAAATGAAGGATCATATTTGGATTTCCTATTATCTTTAAAATTTACAAAAGACAGACTAGAAAATATATGATAGATGACAGGGAATGTCTGTGTACTTTCTCTCTGTCCAACAGATTGCTTATCAGCAAATTCTAAGAAATAGTTCAACTCCAAAATTTTGCTTGTGTACTGCCTGCCAATCTTAATTCCATGAACAACATGAACAGCAAGCCAATGTATGTTTCTTTTTATTTTCATATTTGTCTTTCTAAATTCTACTTATAAAGCTCTTACACTCCTAAGGAAATGCATACCTGACTTTATGTGGCACTTCAGAAACCATTCCCTTTTTAATAAAGTCATTGAACTTACTTTCCACAACAAATTAATTCATCTCTAAAATAAGAATATTGAACTGAAGAGCTCTTTACTTAATCCACTATTGTATTACACAATGGGGGGCAGCTCATCCTCTTATCTCCTTATTCTTGACACACGACATCTGAAAGCATGCAATACCTCCGAGATGTAACTGAGGAAGAACAGCAACACTACCCACTGCTTGTGCTGATTTTACTGGGAGCTTCATATTTTGCTGACCTTTTTTTCAGAGATGTTAAGGTGAAAATCTGTGTAATTCAGAAGTTAAGTAATTCATGTTAATGACTGCTATTGTTTTTTGGGGTTTTTTTTGGGTTTTTTTTTTTTACATTGCTTTTGTTTGTTGGGGTTTTTTTCCCTACTGATCTGCTAGCAGAAATGCTTTTACCCCAATTGTAATTGGCAAAAACTATTTCAATTAAGCAATTTCTTGCTCTCATTTTTCATTATCCATAAGGGAATTGTAAATGCCACAGGATTTGCATATCAATTACAGGAAGATGTTATATAGGAAAGGGTAATAAATTACCTATTCCTAATACCAATCACATTATGTTATACAATACATATCACCTTCTTAGATCTTGACATCACAAAAGAAGCAGCAAGCACTGACCACTTTGCAGTCCTCATGGGAAAACGGAAATGGATAACAGATATTCTTTCATAAAGTTGGGTTTTTTTCTACTCTTGCAGTTATTTTATTCTGCAGGTGTAAAACATCATTAGGTGCTGTTTAAATGCATCACACTACAAAAGATAGCCTTTAAGCCACAATGTTATAAGATTTCCATCCAGCAAGCACAGTCAGAATAAAAACTTATTCTGTGTTTTCTTAGTGTAAATAAGAGAGATTCTGAAGCTGCCTGCTGTGGTACAGTAATCAAACTTCTGTTGTAATAACTGTAAGTCTTCTGGTTTATTTCTGTAAGATGAGCAGAGTATCTCTCTGTTTTTCCTGAATCCTTTTTCTCTAGTTCTAATCCATCTTTTAGTGGAACTGATAAAAATATTCTTACAGTATTGGAAGATGTACCTAAGCCATTGTGGTCCTTTGCCTAGGTTTAAGGGTTTTTTAAGAAAGAAAAACACTGTAGAGCAATAGTTCTCCTCCATCTTGTCATTAAATTGTATGGCTTAAGATCCAATTTGTCCAAAGCAGTAGAAATGGCCATTGAAGTCAAGCAGCTAAAAGAGACATGGTGGACTCATTAGCACTCACTGGCAGAAAGAAACTCCGAATGGGGGAGAATGAACAGAAAAAAAAAAAAAAATATTTATTCCTTTTGAAAGAACTTTCTGGATCAAAACTTCTGTTGTTTGGCACTATATTCAAGAATAGATGAAGAACTCTTAAACAGCAATAGTCTGAACAGACCAAGTGACCTCAGCTGCTCCTCATATGACTTCCCCTCAAGACCCTTCACCATCTTTGCTGCCCTCCTTCGGACACTCTTTAATATCTGTCATATAGTGTGGCACCCAGAGCTGCCCCCAGCACTGGAGGTGAGGCTGCCCCAGCTCAGAGCAGAGCAGGACAATCCCTCCCTTGCCCTGCTGTGATGCTGTGTCTGGTGCCCCCAGGACAGGGTTGGCCCTCCTGGCTGCCAGGGGGCTGATTCATGTTTAGCTTTCTGTCAAACAGAACCCCAAGACCCTTTCCACAGTGCTGCTTTCCAGCATCTCATTCCCCAGTCTGTAAATTTATCCAGGGTTGCTCTGACCTAGGTGCAAAATCTGACACTTGTCTGAACTTCATATGCTTGCAGATTGCCCAGGACTCTAGTTTGTCTCTCTGCAGGGTCCCTCTGCCTTTGAAAGAGTCAACAGTTCCTTCTAGTTTAGTATTACTGGCAAACTTACTTAGTATTCCTTCAAGGCCTGTGTCCAAGTAATTTATGAAGATGTTGAAGAGCACAGGGCCAAGGATGGAGCCTGTGGAACTCCACCAGTGGCAGGTCACCAGTCTGATGACACTCCTTTAACTACAACCCTTTACATCCAACCCTTGAGCCAGTTGCCTCCCTATCAAATGATGAGTTTATCCAGCTGTGTGCTGGGTGTTGTTTGAGAGTCAGTATCAAAAGCTTTACTGAAATCGAGAAATATTACATCAATTGACTTCCCTTGATCAATAGTGGGTTACCTTATCCTAAAAGGAAATTGTATTTGATAAGCAGGACCTTCCCCTCATGAAGCCGTGACTGATATTGTGCTGTTTTTCAGGAGTTTTCCTGTAACCACCAGAATAATCTTCTTCATGATTTTATCAGTCACAGAAGAACCTAAAGTGTTCAAATGAAAACACATACTGTAAAATGTTCGGCTACAACTTCAGCTGTGGAATTTGAAAGGATTCAGAGCAATTTCAGAGCTGCAGGCTTGTGGTTAAGCCAAGTTACAGAAAGGTACACCAGGAGTGAAGTATAGAACTGTCTGGCCTAACCTGAATTCTTGAAAACATACTTGAGAAAATGTGAAGCTGAACTACTTATAAGCATCTGAAGCCAACAAAAATATGACAGACCCTAGGTAAAATTAACTTCTCAGGAGCAAAATGTGTGAAACCATTGTAATTTCTGTTTTGAGGTAGTAATAAACTTTTGAGAGAAGGAAAAAGGTTCTATTTATCTTGAGTGCATCATAATTCTTATAAGGAAACCAAGGAGACACTGTCTCAGGCAAACTACCACTGAACAACATGTAGCTCACCGGGAAAAAAAGTACTAAAAGATGATAGTGATTCAGTGTGGAAAAAGAACATCGCTGGAAGTATTTTGGGTCCACTAGTGCTCTTCATTAATCCTCCTTATCAATGACCTAGATTATTGAATTAGGAATATTGTGTCTGATTGTGCAGATGGCACCAATCTGGGAGAGAGACAGGCAAAAACTCTAGCAGTGCTCTGGAAAAGAAAGAAGGCTCAGCCGAGCAAAGATGAATCCTCTTTGGCAGTCATAAACAAATTCATGGAAAATTGGAAGCGACCAGGCAGCAATTTACAAAAAAACACATCCAGAGATTTCAGACTGAATGGGATTGAGCAATGTACTGGTGCTGCAGAAAAAGAAATCTCCACCCTCAGATATTTGTCCAAGAGTTCTGCTTGTGCAAGAAGCGATGTAACTCCCTGCCATACATCAAAATGTAGCAGCAGGCTCCTGCCAATCTGACCTTGCCTTGCTGACTGAATTCCAGGCTCCTTCTCAGGATTATATTGTCACTGCAGGTTGTCTGGTCATCCCTGTGCTGTGCTGGACCTGGTTATCAGCAATGGACCTGCCCAGCTTCTCTCATTTAGGTGCTGTGGGGCTGTATTGCTTGTCAGTGAGTTGTGCCCTCCTTGCTTTGCTGTCATATGACCTATATGAATAATAAAATTTGATTAAATTTATTAAATTAAAGCTATCTGAACACAGTACTTAAAAATATGGTATTAAGACATATACTTTGCATACAGAGTCAGTACAGGATTTGACAGCAATATGTGTTGGTAACCACTACATATCTCACTAAGTCTATTAGTATTTATTGCTCCAATGGGTTTGTGCCTCTATATGGAGCTGTAGGTATTTGGATTTCTATCATGACATTATATTATCCATAGTGCCAGATTTCATTGGTGTATGAAAATTACTATCAGAAAAGCACTGGTGTTCAAAAAGTAGTGACCAAATTATTAGAGAACAGCTTGTCTCTCACCTTCCAAGAACCAAATTTAATCTGACAATTTTTAAATATGTGAGATGACTCATATTTGGGTACGTAGTGACTCTGTGATGGACTGCATTCATGCAATAGAAATAACAATGCTCTTTAACTCTCTTGTGCTGGAGCATAACTGAAGCATGTGTAGCTAAAATTAATCTCCAGGGTTGAGCAGACCCTGCAAATATACCAGTGAAGGGAAATTAATATGCCTGTGCCAAGAATTTCTGTTTTAGCATAGAGATGACTAGGACAAATTGGCCAACAGTAATTAATTAGTAAAAGCCTAGAAGTGGGGGAGAAAGGGGTGTGGATTCAGACTCATACAGGGTATGGCGCTGGCTCTGTAAGCTCTGCCCATGACGTTTGTCCCCTGGGAATTGCCTGAATCAGAATTGATCTTGGAGTAAATCCATTGTACCCTGGATGAAATCACCTTTGTTGCCTGTGTCAGGGACATTGGCTTGCCACCACTGTCATATTAGTTTTTACAGTAAATAACCTAACATGGCTGAGGCAGTACTTCTGGGATATCAAGAATACTTTAAAATATACATGTACTTGTTGATACCAAATTGAATTAGTAGTAAGCAGAAGATGGGCTGACTGCTCTTTTAAGTTCCTTCCCAGACTGAATTAAGTTTAAATGATGCACAGCAGTTTTTGCTGAAAAAAAAATACATTTTTATCTTCCAACCGGAAAATTGTACCACAAAATTCAAACCAATTATAATTACAAAATTGAAATGATTACTTTTCAGCTTCCAGTAGAGCTTTTTGAGGAATATCCAATGAAACATTATTTATCAGAAAACACTGACATGATGGGATAAAAACAGACTTTTGGCCTAGAAGCTTTATTTTTTTTCATTTATTACTTAGTTGAAAAAAACTTTGCAAAAGATCTAAAGCTCTTGAAATACCTCAAAGCTTATGACAGAAAATTGAATTGCAAATCTTGAAATTCTTTTGCCTTAGAGTATTTATTTATTTATTTAATTATTGCAGGACTGACACATGTAGGAAAAAAGCTGATGTACAAACACTCTAAGTACTCATGAAAATACAGTCTTACAACTTGTTAAACTTTCTTTCTATGTGTACATAAACACAAATTTTGACTTTTCCCCAACCTTTACTGAGAAATAAGGCAGAATTTTTTTTTTTCACAAGAACAGAAAAATCTGAATTTTTCAGATTCCTGCTGTTGTTGGATCAGAAATTCTGTGAAAATGAGAAAACACGACTTTCTTAAAGTTGCATTGCCATGATTTTTCAGTCTCTTACCTTTTGAAACATGAAGTTTTAAAACTTTTAGAGGGCAACTCTGTTATTCTAATCTAATTCCTGAAGTTTGAATTGTCTTTACTGAGAATTAATGGATTTTGTTCTCTGAGTTGCAGACACCATATATGTAAGAAGGATACAACACAGAAAATTACATCTTCTGCTGTCTCTCTTATAGTTGTGATTGGTTACCTCAATACAGCAATCACATCTATTTATTAGAGGAGATGGTCACAATAAAACACTTTCTTCTTTTACTGTCTGAGGCAAGAGCATTATTTGTTTCCCCTGTTTTTCATGTTGTGGTGGGCTGACCCTGGTTGGATGCCAGGTACCTGTCAAAGGCACTTTTATCTCTCTCCTTGGCAAATATATGGGGAGGGTGAAAATATAAGGTAGGGCTTTTGAGCTCAAATAAGGACTGGGAGAGACCACTTACACATTACTGTCACAGGCAAAACAGACCTGATGGAAAAATTAACTGAATTTACTACTAATCAAACCCAGAGCAGGAAAATAAGAAGTAAAACAAAATCTTAAAGACACCTTCCCCCCACCCTCCCTCCTTCCCATGCCCTACCCGCTACCCCTCAGGGGAGCAGGAGGACAGGATGGGGGTTATGGTCAGTCCACCCCAGGCTGTTTGTGCTGCCTCTCAGGGAGGGGAGTCCTTCCCCTGCTCCACTGTGGGGTCCCTCCCACGGGAGACAGTGAACTCCAGTGTGAGTCCTTTCCACAGGCTGCAGCTCTTCATGGTCTGCTCAGACTCATTCCATGGGATGCAGTCCTTCAGGGACAGCCTGTTCCAATGTGATTTTCCCCACAAGTCCTACCAGGAAACCTGCTCCAGAGCGGGCTCCTCTGTCCACAGGTCTGCAAATCCCAGCCAGCAGCCTACTCTAGGGTGCATTTCCCATGAGTTCACAGCTTCCTGTCAGCCATCCCCCTTGCCCCGGCGTGGAGGAGCTCCCTGGGCTGCAGGGCACAGCTGCCTCTCCATGGGCTGCACCAGGGCTGCAGGGGAATCTCAGCTCTGGCACCTGGAGCATCTCCTGACCCTCCTGCACTGACCTGGGGGTCTGCAGAGCTGTTCCTCTTGTTCTTACCCTGCTTTTCCCTGGCCACAATCACATCTGTGCAATCACTTTTTTCCTCCTTAAATCCTATCAGAGAAGGATTATTGCTGTTTGCCAATGGCCCTGGCCTTGGCCAGCAGAGGGTCTGTCCTGGAGGCACCTGGCATTGGCTCTGTCAGACATGGGCAACTTCTGGCAACTTCTGAGGGAAGCCCCCCCTGTAAGCCCCACCCTGCTACCAAAACCTGGCCAAGCAAACCCAATACTTGTGCCAAGGTGATGGTTTTTCCTTTTTATGGCCCTTTCTCTATTTTGTTCAACACTGCTATTATTAGTTGTATATGTTTCACAATTTTTACACGTTGTACAATTTTTTCAATAAGTACAATTTTTATATTTGAAATTCCGGAGGACCCAAGCAAATGCAGAATTTCATTAAGATAGGTGTTAAATGACAAGAACAATTGCAACCACTCTATCCCAAAAATCAAATTAATGGAATGGTTTCATATATAATTATTATCACATTCAATACAAATAAGGAGAAATTGACACCCCATTATATAAGAATACTAATGAAAATATTGTCCAGGTTTTGCATTAATTTATTAAATTCTGGGATTTCTTTCTTTCTTTCAGTCTGTTTAAGTTTTTCTCAGAGGTAATTTTAGCAGGAACCATAAAACCTTTTCCCCAGAAATAGTATTTGTTCAATAAGAGTGGATGAATGCACATCAAATCCTGCTGGCTCTGACAATAACCCTTAATGTGAGGTTTCAGTTAATAGTTTCAGATGTACCTGCCATCCAGAATATAAGGAGCCATGTAGTGAAATTGCCATAAATCACTGTGTGGCTGGACTATGTCAGAATTGATCACAATTCAGTGATCTCCCTGGAGAGTTTGTGTCACAGTCTGACTAGTAAAATCACTTTTGTCATGAGGCATTTGGGTTTGTCAAAATGAAATGTCTCAAGAATGTAAATGTGGCATTAAAAAAAAAAGTTAAATATTCTGTTGCTAAATTTTACTTATCTAAGCTTTTGAAATATCTTTTGGATATCTGTAACAGAAAAATAAATCAAAATGTGCTCATTTCTTTTTGTAGGAAATAGTATATTCTTAAGTACTGCAACTGAATCTGTTTTGATGACAAACCTTATACATAACCAGATGTTTAATATTAAAATTGAACCCTGAAACCACTACCTTTTGTTCTTCTTAGTTCTAACTTAGTATAGTGCCTCCTTTAAGTAGGTCAGATTGCTCAAAGCCCAATAATCCATGCTGTAATACTTCAAAAATTAATTCAAAACACAGAAATAAGAGGATACATAAGTTAAGACATCTATATCAAATCTATAAGGTTATTATTAATAATAATTTTTATTTCATCAAGGAAAAAAATCTGTTGGCTTTTCTATATTCATTATCTCTACTTAGATGAAAGTCTCAAACACAACAGCTATAGATGTATCTGTGCATAGCTGTTATCTTCATTGATCAACGTTTCTATTTTATTTCTTTATCATAATTTTTTATATTTGGTTTATATAGTGCTTCATTGTGCAGATGTTTAAAGACATTTACAAAGGCAAAATGAGAGACTTAAATTTTTAATGGCAATCAACAAAGAGGAAAACTTCAGCTGTGCAAGAATGTTGCACAGCTGGTGTTTAGGATGGAATTGAAACATAGCTTAAAGTCACTTTTCTGCATCTACTGATTTAGAAATGAAAATGACTGCATATGTAGGGCTGTTTTAATATTCATTGCCTTGTATTTATGCCTCAAAGGGTTGTTCAACAAGCCAGAATTTGTAAAGTGCAGCATGTTCCAACAATTTACCCTGATGGTCAGAAGCTGCTGTCTTCCCTCATGTAACAAGATGTTCAAAAGTTAAAAAAATCTTCCAGATCAGGAGGTTTTCAGTCATGCCTTAAGAGCACAGTTTACATTTCCTTTAGTTTAAAGATTATATCCAAGTGCTACTGAACTTTTGAAGTTTTGTAATTATTTATTATACTCAGCTGCACTTAATAAACACTATTAAAACAAGGTTATGCTTACTTTTTAAACTTATTGTGGTATACTGTAGGAATACAGATTTATTTGAATATTTGACCTAAGAGTCTTCCTTTATGTCTAAAAATTTTACAAATTCAGTGTCAGATATGGGGCAACTCAATGTCACACTGGAATCTCTCATGACAATACCTATGCTACTGTAGCATGGCATTACTTTATAAATATATTTTTAATTAAATGTGAAATTCAGATCTTCAGACAGATTTAGTATCTAAGTTTGTAAGACACTGGAATTCATTATATTTAACTCACTGAACCAAATCTCTGATTTATGTCTTTAGTGGCTTTTCATGCTGCACTTTTTAAAATATAATAAATTGCTCCAGTCTATTTTGACCTTTGTTGCACTAAAATATTTAGAAAATTTTTAAGTGCTCAGCTAACAGGAGACCAGAAAACTACACTTCTTATGCTTTAGCTCACTAAGTTTTTATGACCAAACCAAAATGTCTAAAATTTGAAACTTTGCATTTATATTCAGCATTTGGATACTAGCTCCACACACACAACTTTTATCACTTAGTTACATATATTTATTTGATTTTAAAAAAATGTCAGTCATACAAAGAATATTTACTTGTAATTATTTACTATGTTCAAAAGTGCCATAATCAATGAAAATTATTTCCTTGATACCATTGTATTTTGAATGGTTTTTAATGTAATTTATCATTGACTTTACTATGACTTTGTTCCATTTAGAGTTGTTTTGCATAAGAAGCTGGAACTTTCAAGGAAACTGGAATATTTTACTCTATCCTAAATAAGATTTAAAAACATAATAAAACTAGACATTCAATTGGTCTGTCACTTGTCTGTTTTCCCAGACTAAATGTAATAAATTTCCTAAGTATTGTTACTCTATTTTTTGACAGGTTTTACTGGTGAGTTATGTGAAGCAGATGTTTCTGCCTGCCTATCACAACCATGTGGAGCCTCCAGCATCTGTAAAGACACTGTGGGTGGCTATCTTTGTTTCTGTGCACCTGGCTTTATAGGTGAGTTCACAGAAGTGGTGTTTAACATGTTTCAGTCAGTCAGAGAAAATAAGTTTGTTCAAAAACAGCAATTGATATTTTAGCAGTGTGCCTCTGATTCAGGCAGAAAAAACTTTTGTTTCCTGGCACACAAAAGTACTTGGCTGAGTAAGAGTATTCAGCTGGAAAAAATACTGGCTACAAGGGACTATTTCCACTCCAATTACTCTTTATACAGCTTTAGACATGTTGTCTGTCTTATACTGATGAGATTTAAACTCCCAGCCATATGCAAGTTGGCCTTGATTTATCTCCTTTGTGCTCCCTGTAATAATAAGGCTGCAGTAACAAGGGTCTCAACTGCCAAACATACATCCAAGATCCTGGGCAGGTTTAACTACTCATATTTGCATCTACCCTGCAGGCCACTGTCATTAGATTGACTAGATTAAAATTAGTTTGGCTATGTCAGCATACTGACATGGTATCATCAGACAACAGTGTAAAAAATCCATTCTTTCTAGATACATATACAGGTATTTTTGATCAACTATATGGTGAAATAATCAAGGACAGTAGGAATTCCCTGAGTGGCAGATCAACTGTGCTACTCAGATCCATCCTGTCTAACTCCAGGGACTTTGACAGTGCTCCAAAAGCAGGAATAAGATGATAAAAAGTCTCCCTCAGTAGTCAAGGAGGACACAGACAACAACTGGAATTGAAGTCTTGAGAAGACTGCATGCCTCTTAACTTGTGTTCCACATCCTTACATAGGCATTTATTTAGATGAAAGAATCTGTAATTTAAGAGCTATAATATTTGTTCCTTTAATGCAATGAAATTTTTTCTCCTGTTTCTATGGCTTTTTATTATTATTATTATTATTATTATTATTATTATATATAAAGTGAATTTGTATTATGTTACTTGTGATTATCCTTGGTGAGATTTTTTTTATTGAAAAGTTTGTTTAAATTCTTATCCTCATATCTACATAAAACATCAGTATTTTTATATCTTTTCTATGGTCAGTTAAAACCCTCAGAATTCCTCAGAAACAATGAGGAGCTTTATCTATCTTGAAGCATTAGTAACAATTAATTTGATGCCAGAAAAAAATATTAGATACATCATTCAAAACTAGAAATCAGCATAATTTTTTTTCCTCTGTATATTTACAAATACATGCCAATACCTAACTTTCTGACTTTTAGTTTTTACAAGATATGAAAATATTTGTCCATAAGTAAAGCATTTCTCAATATTTCCCATCGAGATCTTTAAAACAAATCCATAAACAAATAAATAATAAAAATTAATATGATAAATATTGCACTTTTTTTCTTGGAAACCATATTTACAGGTGTGATGTTTCAGGAAAACTCAAGGCTTTCTTACCCTTAAAATATGAAAAATGTAAGGTTTTGAGTACATCTGTAAGGGACTCTATAAAATCTTTGTTGAACACTATATTCTGCTTTTTCCTTTAATCAACAATAAATGAGTTGCCCAAAGACAACGTATGGCTCATTGGTAAAAGCTCCCTGTACCTAAGCTCAGTTATTTCATTTTGTTGTTGCTGCCTGTACTGACGATTCACCAGTGGTGTGTTCCTAGTGAAATGAATCCTTCACTTGTTTCCAGGTCATAACTGTGAGATTGAAGTGGATGAGTGTCTTAGTGACCCTTGTCACAACGGAGCTACTTGTGTTGATCACCTGAATGCCTTCAGTTGCATCTGTCAGGATGGATTTGAAGGTATAAAAAAATCCACAGAACGATAACTTTGTAAACCTCCTCGGAGGTTTACACCATTTACACCATTTTTTTTTAAACATATCAGATAAGATGCATATATTCATATATGGGTGTCATCTGAAGTCATAAACATGCCAGTTAGAAGAAGTGGATCTTGACTAAATTACCTATTTTGTTTTCATTTTAGCGTGGAACTAGGTGCTTTCTGCCAATTTGTGCCTTGGTGGTTGAAAATGGATCTGTGAGGTTCAGTGAAATTCTGCAAATAGGAGATCTGTTTCTGCAAGCTTTTTAAGTATTTTGAATTGAGAAAATATCCTCAAATTGAGAGAAAAAAAATCCAACTCTGTGGTAAAGATTTTGGTTTTGGCATATTTGTGTAATTTATATGAAAAATTTAATTGCTTTTATGAGTAGATGCATTAGTAGCTGCAGCTTTGCTTTGAGCTTAGATAAGGAATTTAAAGTTTATCCATTTTCTTTTTAAAGCACCATTTTTTAAACATCATGGATTTTTAATCATTAAAATACAAAACAGTCCATAATTCAAATATTCCAGTGCAAAATAGTACATTTCTACCACTCATATATTCAGAAAAATTATGGCTTGCATTTTTATTTCTTTGAATGCTTTTAACTTCCCAAGTCATGCAATTGATGCAATTTTTCATTTATTCTTCAAATGGTAAAGAATTTGGTTCACTGAAAAATATTAGCAATAAATTATTTTTATACTTTGCGTAGTTATGTGGGTTTTTTACAGTCTAGATTGGAATTCTCTTCTTGTCTATAACAGATTTTTTTAATACTTTTTTGGGAGTATATCTTTTACCTTATCATGAATATAATAAATATTTCCTCTCATGCCACTGCAATGCAATCTAATTTGGCTTCTGCTCTTCTATATTTATATAATAAGAAAACTGTCTGCTTTAAGCCTTAGTAAACTATTTGGTGATTGTACTTTCAATAGCTGTGAAAAATTAGTGAACAACTTAAACATTCAGAAGATGAACATCTGTCATAAACAACCAGATTTGAGTATACAAAGTGTGTCAAATAGATTCTGATATATGAGTTATATTCAGTTAAAAGAAATGTTGGTCTTTACCTAAAGGGGCCATGGAATAACTTGTTTCCGCTTTCCTTGGTTCTATATTCATAGGTACGACTTGTGAAGCAAATATAAATGAATGCCAGTCTTCTCCATGTCTTCATAATGCATCATGTGCAGACCTTATTGGTGGCTATAAATGTGTCTGTCTACCTGGTTTTACTGGTGGGTTGCTTCTGTAGTTAACCTTGTTTTCCACTGTCTGGTAGTCCACAAAGCGTCCATTAAGACATTATTGACTAATTTGCTTGTGTTTTATTGTCATTTCTCTCTACCTTCCCTGGTCAAATGTTTAATTTGCATTCCAACAAACTGAACTGACAACTGCATCTGTAAACTACATAGCACAAGATAAATTAGTCTGCATTTAAAAAGGCATTCAAAGCTTGCATACATAAGGAAGATTAGTTACCATTTAGCAACTCAGAAATAAGTTGGGATGTATTTGTGGTTATAAGAACAAAATGGATGCTGATATGAGTAGTGTGGCTGTTTATTTGGCTGATGTATATTAGCTTATCTTCACAAGTTGCTTGATATTTTTGTGGTACAAATGAATTGAAATTGGCAGCTGATTTTTTGGTAAGTGTTCAAAACTTCCATCTTTTCAAAGGTGCAAGATGTGAAACAGATATAGATGAGTGTGCTTCATTTCCCTGCAAGAATGGAGCCACCTGCATTGACCAACCTGGTAATTATTTCTGCCAATGTGTGGCTCCGTTTAAAGGTAATGAACACCAAGGGAGAGGGAAAAGTAAACATAATTAACTTTAGAAGGTATTTCTGTCACTTGTCTAAATGCATTTCAGTCTTCCTACAGCATTAGTTGTCCTTCACTTTCCCAAACAAAGCTTTCAATGTGACCAGCCATATATGCCTTCAGCTGCAAGTAAGGTGGAGGGAATATTGTTTATACATCTGCTAGGTGTATTTCTTATTAAACAAAATTGGTACATTAAAATTAGTTTGTTAGCAAAATAAAATTGCTTACATAGCTAATAGGATGTATATTGCCATTAAGCTGCCATTACAAAGATTGGTTGATTTTCTGCACAGTTTTCTCTCTAATTTTATTGGCATTCTCTACATTATTTAATAAATTTTAAAAAGCAATTTATAGCTATCTTGGAATACAGAAACTGTGTGATTATTTCTCTTGATGCTTTTAAAAGTAATAAGCTTAAATTGCAAAGGTTATTGAGACATTTTTTATAGAAATTTTGCAGTTAAATTTTAAACACTTACTGCTAAAATAATTTAAAGTAACAAATTGTGTGGTGTTCTTGAGAAAATCTAGTTCAAGTGATAGTCTCAATTGAAAGCACCTATTGATTTATAAATTAAATATAAACACATTTTTCCTCCAGCAGTTCAATATAATGATACTTACTTAGGATTCCAGAATAATCATTAAAAGGCAATTTTCTTGGTATGTTGAGACAGCAGGACTTTTCCCCTTTAGGGAAGATGGTTGAATAAAATTCATTATTAACGAGCTCATGAACAAACACTCATGTTTGTTCTTATTATTTTAATTAATGGTCAAAATTCAGTTTGTCATTTTTGTTAGTTTTAATTTATGGTCTACTGAATAAAATCCAGTACAATAACAAGTAAAAGACTACTGCAGTATCAGAATTGCCTCTGTGCAGGAAGATGTAAAACAATTTTCAGTACATGGATAGAAATACTGGTCTCCTGAGTACGTCTTACAAAAGGAACCAGATTTCCAGTAGACTTTGATATTCATTTAGATATTTAAGTAGGTAATTAAAAATGCAGAAAGTCAACCTTTCTGTAGTCAACCTTCAAGAGACTAGCAATGTCTCATACGCTCAATGGAAAAGGTAAGCTCTGCTGGCAAGACTCACAAAATGTAACTGAGATCCTCTGAGAACATTATAGGAGCAAGCAGTTAATGGCCTGCTGTGCCACTGAGACACTCACAAGTCTATGAGGCCAGATGGGATCCACCTGAGGGTATTAAGGAGCTGCCAGAAGAGCTCACCAAGACACTCTCCATAATTTGTCATCAGTTCTGGCCAGCTGGGAAGTGGCAGATGACTGGAGGCTGACCAGTGTGATGCCCATTCTCAGGATCGGTTGGAAGGAGGATTCAGGGAACTACAGGTTTGTCAGCCTGGCCTCAGCACCTGGTTATGGAAATGGCACAAGGTTATGGAAAAGATTGAGTGTGATCACATGACACATACAGGACAACGAGGGGATCAGGCTCTGACATGTGGGTTTAGGATGCACAGGTCCTGCTTGACCAATCTGATCTCCTTTTATGACCAGGTGACCCACCTGGTGGGTGACAGGAAGGCTGTGGCTGTTGTCTACCTGCACTTCATTAAAGCCTCTGACACTGTCTCCAGCAGCATACTCCTGGAGAAGCTGGTAATCCATGGCTAAGACAGGAGCATTTTTCACTGGGTTAAGAACTGGCTGGATGGCCAGGATCAGAGAGTGGTGGTGAATGGAGTCACATCCATGTGATGGCCAGTCACCAGTGGGGTTCCCCAGGAACTCAGTATTGACTCCAGTCCTGTTTAATATGTCTGTCAATGATCTATGTGAAGGGCCAAAGGGCACCCTCAACCACTTTGCAAATAACACCAAATTGGATGGGATTGCTGATCTGTTGGAAGTTAGGATGGCTCTGCAGAAGGATCAGAACAGGCTGGTTCAGTGGGTCAAGGTCAGTGGTATGAGGTTCAATAAGAGGTTCAAAAGGACAAAGGGAAGGGTCCTACACTTTATTCACAGCAACCCTATTCATCCCCACAGGCTATGGGCAGAGTGGCTGGAAAGCTACCCAGAAGAAAAGAACCTGGGGTTGACAGAGTTTGAACTTGAGCCGGGGTGTGCCCAGGTGGCCGAGAAGGTCAATGGCATCCTGGCCTGTACCAGGAATAGAGTGACCAGCAGGAGCAGGCAGTGATTGTCCCTCTGTACTTGGCACTGGTGAGGCCACAGCTCGAGTCCTATGTCCAGGTCTGGACTCCTCACTGCAGGAAGAACATTGATGGGCTGCAGCATGTGCAGGTGAGGGCAAAAGAGCCTGTGAAGATTTTGGAGTGTAAGTGGTATTAGGGGTGGCTGAGGGAGCTGAGGTTGCTTAGCTTGTAGAGGAGAAGGCTCAGGAGTGACCTTATCACCCTCTACAACTTCGTGTAAAGAGATTGTACCAAGGTAGGGCTTGCCCTCTTCTCCCAAGCAGGGCAACAGGACAAGAGAGTGTAGTCCCAAACTGAACCAGGGAAGGTTCAGGTTTAACACCAGGAAGGATTTCTTCACTGAAAGGGTGATTAAGCATTGGAATGGGCACTCTAGGGAAGTACCAGCATTGCCATCCCAGGAGGTGTTCAAGAAAATACTGGACATGGCACTTGATGCTGTGCTTTAATTGACAAGATGTTGATTGGTTTTGATGGCCTTAAAGGTCATTTAGCTCCAACCTAAATTATTCTATTATTCCATTGTATGATAATATTTTTGGTAGAAGATGTTTGAGGCTGTTTACTCCTTTATGGCTTTATTCAACACCTTCCAAGATCAAATTCTTATACTGATTTTGCCTAGATTTATATGGGTATAAATAAAAGGAGATTTAGTTTCATATGGAAACGCTACCTCTGTCTCACACCATCTGCTTACTTAGTGTAAAACTGCTGTAAATGTAGCCTTTCATAGATTCACAGTAAGCCAACATAATGGTTAGTTAAACTATGTTTTCTAATTGTGTCTATAGATTTAGGCTATTTTAATGAACAGCTTTGTGTGCTCTAATTACAGATTACAGAATTAGTTAGTTAAGAAAGAGCATACATGATGTTAATGGCAAAAGTTATGTAGGAACACCTGTTTTGTTTTGAGTATTTTCACAGATTTTCTTGCTTATGATATTCCCAGTGGAAAACAATAAATGCTGTATTATGAACGCTGTCATTCACCTGGAAAGCAATCTGAAGATGTATTTCCATAGTATATTGCAATGATTTGGTTGTTCCATCACAAAATCTGACTTGAAGGGCATGCACTATTACTAGGAACATATATCAGGAACATGTACCAGTTGATCAGGAGACGTACAGCAGACCTTTACTATATAGAATGTGAAAATAAGGAGTTCAGAGCATGATTTGGACATTCAGATGCATTCATACAAAAGACAGGCTGTCAGATTAAGCTAGAAATTGATTCTATATATAGAAACTGGCTTACATACATTTAGCTTGCTTTTGTTTTTATTTCCGTGAATATTTTTATTTGTTTAAGGAAGATTATGACCAGAAAGTTTTGATTTTATCTTTTTTCTTCCCCTTCATTTCCTTATGTTTTTTAAAAAGGAAAAGCAAATTTTTGCTTTCTTCACATTTTAAGTCTTCTGACAGAAGGGTAGATGTTATTCATTTTTATGTGTGGCAAATTTTATAATATCCTGAATGGGTACTTACATGTTTTAAAAGCTTTTATACTAGTTGTATATAAATATGAAAAGTCATCAGAAACTGAACTAAAGCATTACTGTGTACTCACAGTTTCTTGTATTTTTCTTGGGAGGAGCAATGGGTTTCTTTGTTTGGGTTTTTTAAAGCCCAGGCTTGTCTATTTAGAAAAAATGTATTAACTCATTCCTTGGCTTGCACAGAATAATGGAAGACATCAAGGCTTTAAAATGAAAATAATACTTGGGCAGTGATATATATCTACATTTTTCTTCAAATATCTCTAGTCCAGGTTGTGAAAATTACCAGTCTGATATGTGAATGAAGTTTTACTTCTCCCATGGATACCAACTCTTCTTTAGAAAATCCAATTTTCATAAAGTGGATAGAGAGCACTGAAGAATTATATCTTCTGATGCTTCTGGTGTAACAAAACTAATGTATTTCTCTCTATCACTGTTGCCCTGAGAGTAGATTTCTTCCCATGTAGATCATGGTCTTTTTATAAATTCTAGTATTTCATTGGAATTTTTGCCACTGAAATTACTACTTTTGACTTCCCAAATGTTCAGACTAACAGCTTGAAGGTACTAGCTGTCCACCTATGCATAATTCAAGAGAAAACAGAATAAACCTATAAAACTTTCAGATATGAAATAACATCCTTGTCAACATCTAATAATGTTTTAATTACTAAATATGATAGCTGAAGTATTTTCATCCTATTTCCTTGTCCTTGTGGAGTTAAAAATTGATTTTCTATTTTCCAAAATCATTGAGTTTTACCTGATCACAATATGGTACAATATAATGAACTTCAAAGTTCCTGTACTTTTATATCATTATTCTTTTGACCTTGATTTGGAGAAGCTCCAGATTTGATTAACAGAAAAAAATCTATGCCATATTATTTTATTAATCTGGTTAGAGAAAGAGATTCCTGTGTAAACCCACAGAAATCCTAGAAGTTACTGAGCCCCATTGAGGCTGTGTTGTGACTAAGGTTAAACAGAGAAAAAAATATAGCATCTAGGTCTGTATAATACTTTTGCCATTTATAACAGTTGTCTATGCCAGAAATACTGTATGTGTTTGTGAGCATGTGCTATTAATCAAACATGACAATCCACTTATAAAAGTCCAGTTCTCTGTCTCTGCTGGCTTTCAGCAGTTCTGCCTCTAACCTGTATAGCACAATCATTATCACACCTCATGCTTTAAAGCTGAAACGGCTGTGCTGCTGCTTGTGCTGCTGCACTGTGATGTTCTTTGTGTATGGGACTTTGCCCTAATATATCTGGTACAGTTGCTTCTGCTTGGTTGTAATAGATCAATACCTGCAAATATGCATTTTAGAAATATCTCCACTTCCACCTGTTTTCTAGGAAGGAAGGAATGAAGGAAGGAAGGAAGATAAACTTGATTTGAGTGCAAGAAAAATAACATATTTTAATATTCTTAATATTATTAAGTGTTTTAATAATATTCTTAATATTATTAAGAGTTTGATTCCATTAGAGTGTCCTAGCTAGGAAGTTATTATAATAACTTTTCTATTATGATGTTGTTTCTAAAACTGAAGCCTGTAACAGAATGACAGTTTTTACAGAATTTGTGTTAAGTCCTTGGGCAGAGAGCAGAAGGAGTGAGAAATATATGGTGAGGCTGTATCTCATTTAGAGGTTTTAACAATTTGACAGAAGGTAGAATGAAAACTCCCATGTCTCTATTTGAAAATACTGAGTTGTCCCACTAAAAACATATTTAAAAGCACTGCTATTAGTAAAGGCTATACCTTTATCTATATTTATATACATGCTGCTTTTATTGGTGGTTTTACTGTTTTGCAAGAACATTGAGGTATATTAAAATATTCTTTTAACAGTTGAGTTCATAGCAATTTATGGAACCTTACCATCCAGAGCTTTGAAAAGCCAACTTTTTTTAAGCCACAACAATGAAGTTACTCACAATTATTAGACAGCAGCCCTTTCTGAGAGTGTAGCAGAGCTAGTTTGTCCCTGTATCAGGAAAGCTGCTTTTCAGCATTCCTAGCATGCGAAACGTGAATGATCTCACTACAGTTTCTAGACCTGCTCATTTTTACAGAAGATAAAGTAACACTTAAAAGGCTGCTTTTTCCTTCTTAGGTGTTATTGATAACTAGGAACAGATCTTGCAGTCCCATACCACAACTTCAAATTTTCCCATTTTTGTATTTAAAGCAAAGGTGAAACTAACTAACAACATTTCTGTGACACATGAACTGAGCCAGTAATCTTGTTCCTAAAGAAAGCTCAGGAAGGAAGAAAGCATTAAAATTGTAGTTTCAATTAGAGACTGTATATTGGATATGTGATAGTCCTATGACAGTTGGCATGATATTTTCTCCTTAGAAAAAAAAAAAATTAAAAAAGAGAAAAACCACCACTTGTTTAGTAACTTGTTTTTGATAAATGGAACAAAGACTTTTATCATTTGATCTAAATTATTTACATGGCTCATTTAAAAAAATGCTGTGTATGTATTTTGTCTAGATGTTGCTAATAGGTATGACCTTTTAAATCAAACATATGCAATGGTAGAGGAAAATTGAAATTTAGTTCTGAGGAAATGTCTACTTATTTCTTGCAGCCTTAATGACACATGTCTCCAAATGTGTTCCAATTAAGATCAAAGCAAAAATGGTAATTGACCATCAAACATGCTGCAAAAAAAAGTAAACTAGTAAGGAAACGCAACTCAGCAGAAAAAAAAATGCTTAAGTCTATTGAGAAACAAGAGTAATAATGGAGATTTCATCACAGGACACTCTATTATGGGAACAGCTAATTACAGAACAAATAATAAGTTAGAAATATAAGTGCTCATGAAGGCAAAAATCTAGAGGAGAGATAATGGACCAATTACTTTTCCAGTGCTCATAGGCCAAACCTCAGTCTTTCCTGTGCCAAGCCCTATGCAGACAGGCAGGTTTGCAAGACCTCTGGCTCTTTCTAGCATAATTCTGTGTTAGACCATAAACCATTATATTTTGTTCAACATCAGATTTTATCTTGTTTTGCCACTCTCTTGACGCTGAACAACCAAAAAAAAATTTTATTTAGGGGAAAAATAAACTGATGCATAGATAGATGAAGGGCAATCTGCATCACACAGGAGCTTTTTGAAGGAAGAAAAGCAGAGGGGACATATTTGGGTTATATTACCTAAAAAATATGTATTGCCTCTGAATAATAAGGGGTATGTAATGCCTAAATGGAAATCAGTATGAGCTGGGACTTGCTGTTGGCTTGTATATGAAGTCACTGCAGGACTTTGAAACTTTTTTCTGATATTTCTATTAGGTTATGTATTTCTCCTAAAAGCTGCCATCTAGATGAATACTCTCAGCTGCTTCTGTCTCCAAAATGAAACAATTCAGAGTGAAAGCCTTTTTCCTAGCCATTTCTAGTGTCTGTTTAGGTACTTGGGGGTATGTTAGGTATCCACAACAGTCTGGCAGATATGCCCAAGTCTGTAGGGGAGCTGTGGCCTTTCAGAACAGCGCTGAGAACACAAAGGCATCACTAAAAACCGTGTTTGCTTAACTCTGTCCATACAGATTCAGTGAGGTAAGTGCTGCAGTTTCAACTTTGTTTTTAGTTTGCACCTTGGGACACATCTTGATCCACAAGAAAAATTCTCTAAATCTTTACAGCCATGAGTGATCTGGGAATACTTCATGTGTAAATCCAGTCACCTACAGCTGATAAGGGGTCTGAATTTCATCCATCATTCTGTAAGAATGGTGTGCAAGATCCTCTTCAGGAAGCAGATTTAAGTTATGGAGATGATACAAGTTCTATTCATTAAAAATAGAGATCTGGCCCTTAGTTATCCAGTTATCTGCAAACGAACATTTTTAAAGATTTGAAACATGCCCTGCAAACTATGAAGGCATTGCTGCTGCTCAAAGAAAAGTTTCAAATTTCAGAGGGTTTTTTTTGCCTATTTATGCAATAGTTTTTAGCTTTATTTTTCTTCATAGTGAGCCTATTTATGGCATTGGGTCATCTGCCAATGCAAAAAAATAAAAGTCATAACATTATAATCTTGGTATCAAATGCTAGAAATAATATATATCTAACCACTCAAATTTTAAGAAAAGAAAGTGTGATCTTGAAACAAAGAAGACTTTGACCACCAGAACTAAAGGCAGCTATTATTACAACTCATTATTGGTGCCTACAAGTCCTAAGCCATAACAAAAACCTAAGTTTGATATAAGTTTTCTGTAAGTTTTCCACACATCATATTAATTTCAGTTGAATGCTGTTGCAGATAAAATAAAGAATGAAAAGAAAAATATTCCTGTATATTTCAGTCAGAAATAAATTTTTGTTAATCGTTTTCCGTAGTAAGATTCTTCTTTAGGTTTCTGGGAAAGAGTGAAGCATATTTCTATGTGAAATGTGAAATTCACAGATGTGGATACAGATTTATTTTCATTGTTTGTTCATTATAAACTTGTATATTTTGAAGAAAAAAGCTGCACCTAAATAATATATTCAACTTCTGCTTTCTTCTATTTTTACAGAAATTTATACAGGTATGGAGCAAGAATATATACATCTCTGTGTGTTCTTCATTTTAAAATTTGTGATTTGGGTCTTTCTCATACTTTATTTTAACACTGTTGCATGGTCTGCATTATCATATGTAATTTTAAAAGTGTATTTTTACTTGAAAAGTGCTAAGTATTTTTTTTTTTCAAATATTCTTCCTTTAAAAAAAAGCAAACAAGTATATGATTTTCAAATAGTATGGATTTCAGAGAAAATGTCTTTCCATTGTATATACACAGAATCTCAAAGCAAATCGTTTAATGGAAAGTAGAATTTGTATTCCAAAGAAAATAATGGATTTGCTATAAACTTGAATTGTAAGAAAACACTTGTTATGTTCTTAAAATAGTATAATACTCAGCTTAATTTCAAGTAATATAAAAATATGCATGCTTCAATTATTTTTCTATTTCCTACCCACTTCCAGGGTACTTCTGTTTTTCTATTGACTTTTACTAGTCTTTAATCATCTGAGTTGTGGAGATATTTTCTTTCCTTATATCCCATAGCAGATAAAGATAAGCAGGCACTTTTTAAAATAATGGCAAGCATAGAGGTACATCTAAGCTCAAAGTTTTGAAGTTTTCATAGAGACAATTTTATCTTTAACATCAAGACATTTAATATTTACAGCTGCAAGGAACTCAAATTTTAGGTATCTAACTTCCTGCGATTTTATGGTAAGTCTGTGAAAGTCTTTAGGAGGTACAGCTACTATGCTGTGTAAAGCACAAAACCACATATTTCTCTGAAGTGATCAAATCACTTTTAAATTAAAATTATCGTATCTACTCATTTCAAAAGGATAATGTTTGGAAAAAGAGTAAGTTGCGCATAGATTGAGGGGAGTGGGCAGGCATGTCTTTATATAACTTTATAGTGCTTGATACACTGGGTTATTTCCCATAATTAAAGATATTTTTATTGTAAAGAATTCAGTTTACCTAATTTACCTTGGAAAAGAATAGTAATTCATTTCAATGTTAGTAGGGTCTTTCAGCTCTCTTGTTAAAAGGAAAGTTAAAGAAGACTGAAACAATGCTGTTGCAGTGATACGATCACAAAATCAAGTGTTGGTGCTGCTACCTGCTTGCTAGCTCTTGAAAGTTTCTTGTCATCATAAATGCATATTTAACACCATTACCAGAATACTTGCTATAATTCAGGAAATTGCTGTCCAAATGACACACTTGTTTTTTTGGTAGTTATTTTGTTTTCATTATATTGTCATAATTGTACCATCAGTCTGAAATGAGATGCATTTTGCAGGCCATACTTTTACAGCAAAATGCTGAATTTGAAAACTCTTGTCAGATTTAATTCCTTAAAATGTTAGTAGCAAATGTTTTATTTATTAGATTCTTTTCCTAAAGAATAGCAATGTTGAATAGAGGTCGCTTCTGATTATAGGAGACTTCAGTACTACACATCTAAACATTTCATACACATATTTATGCTGAGCAAATAAAACAAGTATCAACAGTTTCATATAAATAAATAGAAATTTATATCAAGCAGTTTATTTTCTGTGTCATTGTTATAAATCAGGCTTTTGACTTTTACTAATAGCCTTAAAAGGACAGTCTTTTTCAGCAAAATAAAATTTATTTTCAGTGTTCATTTATGGTATTTAGAAATTCTACCCTAGAAGCAAATACAGTAGAAAAGGAAACTCATTAACATCAGCAGAATTAAGTTTCTAATATGCAATATGCTTCTCAGTCCTAAACTACAACAACAAAAAAGAGTATTTTCCAAATAAATTATTCATTGTTTGATATATAGTATGCTAATACAGAAGCATACTATATGCTATTAGTATATGGTTATATTTAGATAAAGGCATATAATACTTAATGCAAGATATTGTGCAACTGAGAAGGAAATTGTCCTTCAGCTGACTGTTTAATATAGTCATTTGTGCATATACTTTTGAGGTTTATTCAGCTTTATTCTAATAGAGAGACTTTTAGTTGCTCATTAAAGGCAATCTATTAATGCAATCAATAAAATGTAGCCAAGAATTGAACAAGAAAAAAGGTTAAATCTTTCTAAAGGAAATAAGCACAGTTGTAAAGATGAGCTGAACTTATTAAATAATTAATGAATTTCTGTGATCGACTTTTTCACATTTCATCTGTTGGACATTCTCTTTTTTGTCATTTAACTGTTTCGTGAACAGTAACTTTTAACCCTGAATTTAAAAATTCTGACATGTCAGTGTGAGAAGACAGTTTATAAACTGTTTTCCTGGCACACATTCCTTTCTGTCAACAATCACAGACCTGTTGTTTCAGAAACTTTTCAGAACAAGTGAGAAGTTTCATGTTTAGCACAAAATAGATGTATTGAAATAAATCAGCTACAGTAAAACATTTGTACAAAAATATTTGCATAGAAATTCTTAAACAAATATTTAAAAGAGAGAGAAAATGCTTAAAACATAAAAACAGTTTTCTGATTAAGCTATTTTTATTTTAAAAAATCAACCTATAACCTGTTTGCTGTTTGATTTATCCTTAGTCATACATCTTTTTTATAGCTTTGTTAAAAAAATGCTGATATAAGAGCAACAGCAGCAAGTGAACCTGTTTTGGAAGTGTGCAACCACCTGCCTACTACTATCCAATCTACTCCTACCCAACCTTAATCTTTGTGTGCATATGCATTTTTCAAAAAAAATAAAATCTACATGAACTCATCCAATTTTATTTTTTTGCTTCTTGTATTGATTAACATTAATAATTAATTACTTAACAGAAATGTATTAGGATAATATCAACAGTTGTGATTGTCTGAGTAAGGGAATAGCCTTTTTGCTTATTAATTCTCAACACTGATAGTTAAAAATTAATTGATTCAGGGTAAAGGACTGAGTGGGATGAACAGAGTCTTATTCTTTTAATATCTTTTTGTTTTACCAATCTTCCAGTTAGAATAGGAATGAAACCTTTGCCATTTCTGACAGCAGCAGAAGAAAAGAGTTTTCATGCAAGGATATGCATGAAAGATGGGCGGGAGGAAAAAGACATTGACTATTTAATTAAAGAGTGTTGAATATTGTTTGAAATAAGACACTAAAAAAAATTATAATATTAATATCACCTAACATCATTCCATGTGCTTTAGCCTCATTTGGTAAACTACTTTATGATCATATTTTAATTTGCCATTCTTTATAAATGTCAGGTTAATTTGTTGGGTTTTTTTTTCTTTGTGCTATTTCACTTTACTATAGGTAGAATAAAAGAAGCAATTTGGTTTCCCTTATTCCTTAAAAAGGGTGAAAATCTATTTTTTGTCAGGAAATAGCTTTGGTGTATTTTCAAATCTACATAAATTTCACTGTAATTCATACCCCTCTGGGGAGCTACCTTGAGCAAGATTCATGCTCCTGTTTGCAGAACACCATGGGAGGAAGTTGCATGAGCTCCTCACTATGCATCCTGGTTTAGTTTCCATGCTGCCAGGGGAAGGACCTGGCAAATAGGAATAGGCTACACAGGATCAGTGATAACAAAATGAAAGATGAAGAATTTTTTCTTGGGCTCCCTGAAGAGAGAAAGCCTGATATCCACTGCAGCAGGATAGGGGGACACCAGGGTAGGGAGAGGATACACTCAGGCATGGGGAGAAATAGACTCTACAACTGTGAAGGCTGGAAGAGCATTCCTTCTAATTACTTGGATGAGAGGTTTTATCTGAAAGGCAAGTGTCTGAGCCTGACTCATACATCCTTATCTCTGCCACTAAGATAAAACAATGGTTGAAACAGGTAAGACAGTTCTCTGAGGGAGAGTGGTACCAGGTGACCAGACCTGATCTCTGAGGAGGTTTATTTGCATGTCAGAGATCTCAATGTGTATGGGGAAGAGATTTCCAGAGTTTGGCTGATTACCAGAGCTTGCTTACTCTTGCTGCTTGTCCATGAGGGCACCAATGACAATGCCAATAGAGACCCAGAGCATATCAAAGGTGGCTAGGGGGTCCAGCAGCTGGGGCAAAAAGTGAGGGAGCCCAGATAAAGTTTTCCCAGCACTGCTTGTAGGAAGATAAGCATCCTGGGGGTTAACATCTGACTAATGTCACAGACAAAACTCCATTGATGCATCCCTCAAGTGGATCAGACACAGTGGAATGGCAACCATTTAAAGGAATAGTGGTGGATATCTTCTACAGATAGCTTGAAGTTTATAAAAAAAGTTTATAAACTTCTTTATAAAAAAACTTAAAAAACCCCACTTTTTATAAAAACTTTTTTCTATAAAAAAGCTTTTAAACTGAAGTTTATAAAAAATGTATAAAATAATCTTTAGGAAATTGGAAAAAAGACTTAGGAACATTAGATTTCCTTGGGATATTACCACACTGACTTTTGCTGGAAAGATAACATAGAAAGACATAAATATTTGATCATAGTGACAAATTTTTTAAGCAATTGCAGGGTGAGAAAACTAGGGGAGGTATCCCTATTCTATATTTGCGAATAGGCAAGGGGAAGTTTGGGAGATGATAGAGATAATAATCTTAAAAGAAACTAAAAATTCAAGTAGCACAGTAATGATTCCAAACTTCAGTGAGCTGGTTTTCATTCATTCAGAAATCTGTTCTGCAAGTTCCCATTAGAGACTGAACTGAAGGGAAAAAACGATTTGTCTTGAACCCACTGACTTATCTTAAAGGACTATTTCCTCAAAGCACAGTTCTTTCCAATGTGCAGAAACTCAGGTGCAGCTGAAAAACAGATAAATGGCTCCTGAATGAGCATAAAGAGAAAAGGAAATGCACAGAAGGTAGATGCAAAGGTAAAGATGCCTCTCCAGGTAAAGAAAATTAAGTACTGCATTACTGGATCATCTGAGGGTTCCATTTAGGATTGTGAGCCATGTGTTAAGCTTATTTGTGTTATTCCACTTTAGGAATCAGCAGGGTTTTCACTCATGTCAAGCTGTTGTGATATAAATATGGAAACTTCAGGGCAAAATCTCAATGAGCCATATGGCTTCTTTTGCTGTGCAATTTCATGAATTCCAGATCTGAGAGTGCTGGCTGTCTCTAGCAGGATCATCCTCCATCAGAGAGATCATAAGCATAAAGACAGGGAACAACTTGTGTTGTTTTTTCCTCTTTTGTCGGCATCATTACTGGGGTCAAAGGGTTGTTGGATTTTTTTTAACGTCACTTCTGTTCCCACTTGTTCTTATTATTAAAAGCATTTAAAATTCAGCCTTTAGATGACTGTCTTACAGTAAGCAGTCAGCTCACCTACAATCCTGCTGACATTTTGGGCAGAGTTTGTTTCATTATTGTGAAGGCTCCTGGCAGGAGCTGTGTCTTGTTGGGGGTGTCTGCATTGACACAGGTCAAAAGTGTGAGGGTCAGAAGAGAGATGTCATGGACTAACCACAGTTCCCATTTCCTACCCCCCTGTGCAATTCATGGGTGAAGAGGAGGTAGAGGAGTCTGAAGTGAAGGAGTGAGGTTGAGTCTGGGAAGAAAAGAGGGATGGCGAAAGGTGGTTTTAGCTTTGTGGGGTTTTTTTACCATCCTATGCTGGTTTTAATTGTCAGTTAATTCAATCAGTGTTCCTGAGGTTGTTTCTATTTAGTCCATGACAGTAATTTGTAAATAATGCCCCCATCTTTATCATGGTCCCAAAGGTTTTCTCTCATTTTTTTCACCTGCCTGTTGAGGGGGAGTGAGAGAGTGGCTGAATGGGCATCTGTCAGCTACCAAGATCAACCCACTCAAGCATAACTGTATTGTATCTTCCACATGACTACCCAGGTGTTCTGCCTTGTAGTGTCACATTGCCCATCACTGTGTTCAGCTTACAGACTGTCTGAGGAACAGAGAGGTTCTTGAGACAGAGATAAACTGCTGCAGAAAGGAATGGCTGGGCAACCATAGCTGGGGTAAGGGCACATGAAGTGTGCAGAAGGCCTGGGGAACAGCAAACCCTGGGAAGCTCCACCAGAAAGCATAGCATAGAAACAGCTTCAGTAGTCATGGAAAGGCTTCAAAGGGATTCAGAAGGGCTTGTGTGCAGTTTGTTACTGCAGAGTCACTATGTGCTGTCTGAAAGTAAGCCTGAAAGAACAGGCCTCCAGCAACACTGAGTGAAAAAGGCAGGCAGATTTACAGACCCATTTGATCTCAGTTGTCTCTTCCACCCTCATTTCCATTTTCAGTAACCAAAAACACAAAACAGTTTTGCTTATGTTCTAACAAATTAAGGCTCATTTTATAGGGCCTTTAAATCTCCTTTTATCTAATTATTGTAAATTAAAGATTTAGAGAAGGGCATCTGTGACCCAAGATCCACATCATCCACACTAAAATCCATAATCACACAGTTACTTGGATAGTCCAGATAAATGTAGATAATCTGCTATACAAGTGTTAGTAAGGTAAGACTGCAATGGGACTCTGCAAGATTTTCTATTATATGGAATTTTTATAAATAATGGAGACATTCACTCATTATTAGAAAAGTACATTTTCAGGAAAATAATTTGCATTCAGTCATTGATGGTAAGCAGAACAGTTATACAATGTTACATATATTTAATTCATGTTCTGTATTATTGATTAATGTATGAACAATTTACATGGTAGTTGAGAAAACAGGTTATCAACACAAAATAGCAGGAAGCTTCAATCAAAATTCATTAATAACTTTTAAATGCATTCTAAAAAATTGCATTTTTGAGCCATTTAAAACACAAGAGTAAAGACAAATTATGGAAGATGTACCAATCTACTGAAACTTGTAAGATAGCTATTAAGATTTTAAAATGTATTGTATTGCATCATATAAAGGAATATAACCCAAACATAAATGGTCTCTTTTTTTTTTTATTAATATAACAAGCAAATAAATGCTTCTTCATGGTGATATACATTTATGTACCTCTGAGACCCTTCTACTCAATTTTAACCAGGGTTATAAAAAAAATCAAGCTCATAATAGGCAGCAGCTGCAGGGATATATTCATTGGTTAACACTGACAGCTTTGCTGCTTTCTTTTTCAGGTTTGAACTGTGAGTTTAGGCCTTGTGAGGCCAGCAATCCCTGTGAGAATGGAGCTGTGTGCATAGAAGAAATGAATTTGGACGTTTTTCCCCTTGGATTCCACTGCCAGTGTGTGAAGGGCTTTGCAGGTCCACGCTGTGAGATCAATGTCAATGAGTGCAGCTCTAACCCTTGCCTCCACGGATACTGCTATGACAGTGAGTGCAGCGTGGTTCCTCACTTTAATGTAGAGAAGTCTTTCTCTTGAAGTGTCCGTAGCTGCTGAGCTGCTCTGGGGAGAACAGTGGGTAATTTACTGAAATTTAGCTTGTCTGAAGCTTCACAGGCTGTACCAGAAGGATTATTTTTTGCCAAAATACCTCAACTCCCAACACTGGGGTTTTTGTGTTCAGGGGGTCAGAATTTTAGCTAATGAGAAATTTTAATGAGATTTGTGCTGTCTCCTTTGATACCTAAATTAACCAAAAGCATCTGAGATTGTGTGTTTCATGAGAGAATATTCAGGTGCTGAAAGAGAGCTCATGGAGCAGTTAGGCATTATATGTCATAATTCTAATAAGTCAAAACTTCTGTTTAATTTCAAACTAATGTGAAAGGGTGTACCTGCTTACCTCCTTATGTAACTATACAACTTACTCTTTCATTGCAAGATGTACTTAAGGATTTTAGAAGCAACTTGATTACCCAACTATATTCTGTCTGGATTGGCAGGCCAAGTTTAGTATGGAGTAGTTACTTGAAAGTTTTGTAGGGCTCTTACCATCTTTCAGACACTTTCTCTACTTGTTAAAAAAACAAAACAAAACAAAACAACAAAAAAACCAACAACAAACAAGCAAGCAAAAAAGTAGAAGTAGTAATTTTCAGAGGTTCTTAAAATGCTGACTGGAAAGCTGAAAAACATCTGAAGGTCATGTAGTCAACCCTGCATGAAGTTAGACTATTAACAGTGGTAGAACAAGTAAGTTAGGGATTTTTCTATTCTGAGTTTTGAAATCCTTTAAAGAGGGACAGAAATTTCTTGGACAGCTTATTCCACCAATTAACTACTCTGGCAATGCTCACACTCTTCCACTCCCATCCAAATCTCTTGAGCTGTAACTTTTGGCCATTGCCTCATAGTACCTTCTAGTACTACTAAGGAGTTTCAGTTCTGTCATTTGTGCAACTATCCTTGAAGTTATTTTAAATAGCCCTCCCACTATGAATACTTCCCTGAAGGTCTAATACAAAGCAAGTTTGTGTGACTCAACTTTTATTCATAGGGGCCATACTTTAAGCACTGAGTAACTGTGCTTGCCTTCTTCTACATCTCTCTCCTATTTCCTCACATACTTTTTCAAAAAAGAATGATAATTTAAGAACTTCCATTAAATTCATTTTTTTCTCAGAAAAATTTTCAGCAGACCTAATCAGCTTACTGGTTTCAGATGAGATCTTAAAGAACTGAGCCCAAATTACTAAAAACATTGTCTAAAACTCTCCTAGTTAAAATAAAAATCAGTTTCAGTAAAATATCTTAAAAAGTCTTTCTTTCCTTATCCAGGAATTAGGTGAATTACTTAATTTTCTACCTAGCAAAGACTATTTCCTATTACATTTACAGATGTTTCCTATGTGGTCTACATTGGTTTATAGATATTTTTGAACTGGAATTGAGATGAGCTGTATTAAAGTTCTTCATGCTGACAAAGTGCCAATTTTGGGGGGAACAGCTTGTCTTTGTGGTGCCTCTGGCTTGAGTTTTATCATGCAGACATTTGAGTTCCTCTACCCCATGTGCACTGGCTGCAGAAAGCTGGAATGCTGAGGAAGCTGGGAAGCTTTTAGCATATGAATAATGGTCCTGTGCTGAAGGACTTAAAGCATTTAATGAATACCGTAGCAGCTGTGTGTACAGACATGATGGTAGAATAGATTCTATGGTAAATCTCAGCAATAATGAAGAATCCAGGGACCCCTTTGAGGTTAAAATAAATGCACGCCTGCAAGAAGTGTGATTACTGCTGTCATGAACCTCATATATGGGTGGAGCACTCTAAAGATGCCATTTGGATCACTAATGATAAAAAAGAGACAGGATTCTTATGATTATCTTGTTAAGAAATACATAATAGAAAAATTCAACTCAAGTAAGTTTTCCCTTAATATAGTGGTATAATATAAGGCATTCCTTACTACAACAATAACATTAAAAACAACCAACAAACCAAACATTGTTTAACAGCCATATCCTATTCAGATATGATATTAAAGACAGAATCTTATGTATTTTGCGATTATTTTATGATGGAAAATTGCTCATTACTTATAACATCACTTTTTAACTCATTGATTTATAACTCTTGAATCAAAATATTTCTATTGTTTAAATAAAATGAAGTACATGCATCTACTTTCATATTTAACAGATATTTTGAGACCACATTTAATTTCTTTTGATTTTTTTAACATGTCTCCACACCATTTAAGTAAAGCTGGTCTTAATCTTTTCCAGATAGTATTCATAACTGGAAAAGTTGTATTCATAACTGGAAAATTTATATTCATAGTATTCATTCCATTAGCAAATTTAATACATTCACTTGTTATTACTCTTAGTACTAAAGTACTATCTCTGTTGCAGTTGTCGATGGCTTCTATTGTTTGTGCAACCCAGGATATGCAGGACTGAAGTGTGAGCAAGACATTGATGACTGCATAGTCAATGCTTGTGAACACAATTCTACATGTGTTGATCTGCATCTGGTTAGTAGCAATTTTTTTTTTTTAATTCAAGTGATTGTTTAAAGTTTTGTTCTAAAATCTAAAGCAATATTTTTCTGAGTTCTAAATCTCCTCTTGATCCATACATCCACATATCAAGGGCTTTATAATCAGGCTCTAAACACCCTGGTATATTTTTTTATTTATTATTTTATAGGCAGTGGGAAAGAGGAATGTTTTTATGCTTTAAAAGCAGTTACTGGTTCAATGTGGTTATACAGGGAATTCAAAAGTCACATACAATTTTCTACTGGCTGTGTTTATGACCTCATTATAAGTGATGGGAATACTCACACCAATTGCACTGGCTTCAAAGGGACTTAAAAAGTGTCTTACCCAAGAAAACAGATTTACTTCAGGTACTTCAGCACTTATTTTCAAAATTCCTCAGATATATTGGCTTCAGAGGTATGAAATGTGTTAGAAATAACTTGTGTCTTCTCAGAAATAAAAGCATTCTATCGCCTGATTCCACCACGAGAGAGAAGAAAACAGAGATTCACATTGTGTAAACTTCAACACCAGAGATGGCCCATGTTCTTTGCCACTCTTTCCAGGAATCTGCCAAAAAGCAATTTGTTTTCATTGTACTCAACAGAGACACTAAGACCACACAGTATGAATATTTTCCTTAAGAAGCATTTAGGATGCCAGAGAAATGATGAGTTTTAAAAAAAAAAAAAAGTGGAAGAACAGACAGCTTTTTCTTTCTTATTTTAGTTTCAACAGGCACATTTGTGAGAATACTAAATTGATAAATTCAGAATTCAAATAATATTATGATGCTTAAATGTAGGTGTCTATCTATGGAATAAGCTAAACAGCTAAGCACCAACCAAGGATCATTGAGGATGTAGGCAGCACAATCTACAATACAGCTGCCCACCATTTGAATCTTCACTTTGGGTGAACTGAACAACCATGTAGGTATTGTAGCCTTATTGCTGAAGGTGTTTGCAATTTCAGGAACCCTTAAGTGTATGAGAGGTGTGGGTTTTGGGGGCTTTGCTTGGTTGGCTTCCTTGTCTGATTTGCTTTTTTTGTGGTTGTTTATTTATTTTTGCGTGCTTGTCTTAGTACATGCATAAAGAAATCGTGGGTTTTTTATGACAAATCCTGAGGGTACCTGCAATTGTCACTATTTCCTAAACTTGAACTAAACTTAGTTGCTTGAAAAGAATTGTCTCAAATTCTCTAATTTCCAGAGCTGTTTCTTCTTTTCACCAGTTAGAACTCTTTATGTGTTGTACAATTTTTTTTTTGGGGGGGGGCATTTAACATCTTTTGAGAACTAGTCAACACCTCAGACAAAATCAAGTGATTGATATGGAAACCACAGTTTGTGAAACTTTTGTTATTGTCTTTGGATGCTGTCTTAAATGTCCATTTTTCTACCACTAGACTGCAATTATTATTTCAAGATCTCATACTGGACACATATCGCAATCTTAAAATCTGGTTAGAGAGCATTCCACAAAATAAAATTTATGCCTCCAATGCATGTACAGTTATTCTCTAGGACAGTGTATTCCATATGTTGACATTTCAGGTACTATTCCTACTGCAGCAGATCCTTTAAATGAGACTGACAAAATGGAGTTTTATATGCAGTTTAAACAACATTCTCCCAAAAAACAAGGTATCTGAAAGAGAGAAAAACACAGATTTTTAAACAGGGAATATATTTTTCCCCTTGAGAATTTTGGTTATGCTTCACCAAGTGAGTCCAAATATTCACCCATAAAAGTTTAATAATGTGAGCAAAATTTAACATGACAAAGAATTGTAGCTCACTGCAATTCCAAACACTGTTTTAATTTTTTTTCACATGTCTTTCTTCCTTTTTTCCTTTGAATTATTTGTGCTTACTTTTGTTCTGTAGTTCCTTTCTATTTCTCACCTTGTTTTTCACAAACCTATCCAATTATTTTTTTAATGAAACAAAGCAGAGCAAATCAGTGAGATCCATACAACCTCACTGTTTCTGAGAAGCCATAACATTCAAAACATCTATGTGGATAAGAGTATGTACAGAAAATAAATGCTGTAGAAACTTAATAGCAAGGTGTCATATTAGACTCTGTGTTGATCCTTTTCAGGCTTTTAAGAAATGTACACCTTTGTTGTCAACATCACAGCAATCATTTATGTGAAAGAATTAATTTTGATATTGGCTAATACTCTGATTTAAAATCATCATTTTTTTTTCATTACAAGATTATTCTTTGGCATTATATTTGGAAACATAATTCCACTGTCAACCCCCCCGCCCCCCCAGCCAGAATGGTTTCTTCTAAGTGGAAAAGTTATTTTGAAAATAGATTGGGAATATCTTGTATTATTTTGCTTTAGTAATAATAATTAATTTCTATTCAATATTTACATCTCTCCTTCTCTATTCTTCTCCAGAGTATTTACGTTAACTAACATTTATTATATACCTTTCTGAAATAAATTTAATGTGAATCATCTTTTAAGTTCAATCTAGAAAGGGACCTAAAAGTTGTTGTTTGTTGTGAATCACTAGTTCACTAAGTGATTTCATTATTCAGTTTATATGTGACTATATTATTTCACACATTATGTCCTTCTTATTGTATTCATTATCAAAGAGTACTGAAATTTTTCCAAATCATATTATCTGTTTATACATCAAGATTCCTCAGTGATCAACACAAAGAGGATTAATGAATTAACATATATTCATAAAAATGGAAGAAGACCCATTCCTTCTTCTTCAGCCACAGCAGCTCTAAAAGAATAGATAATGAATGCCAACCCCCTAGAAAATTAATTTTTAACAATATAGACTGCCTTCATGCTCCTCTAAAAAATAAAAAACTAGAGAATAGGAAGCAACTGAAGCATAATAAAGGAAGATTTAAAAAAAGATGGAAATCTCAAGAGTTTCATAATTTCTGCATCAAATACCATTTTCTTCCAAAAGTATATTACAGCAGCCTTATTGTACAAGTCAAAGACCAAAGATCTGAATGTGAGAAAGAATTCCAATATATGTTCTAATTGCAACATATACCTCACATACTATACCTTGGCTCTCCAGACAGGGGGTGGCAATAAACAACTGGACTGTGGAATGAATAATAGAATAATTTACATTGGAAAAGATCTTTAAGATCATTGACTCTAACTGTAAGCCTAACTCAGGCAAGTTCATCACTCAGCCATGTCCTCGAATGCCACAAGTACACACTGTTAAATACCTTGAAGGATTATGACTGAACCACTTCCCTAGGCAGCCCCTTGTAATGCTTGACCCAATTTTACAGAAGATATTTTTCCTAATATCTAATCTAATTCTCTAGTGGGAAATCAGGATAGGTGAAATACAAAGTTTAACCACACAACTACATCAGCATGAGGAGATTCTGATTTCCTACTGCATCTGAAAATTCCAGTTCTCCAAGAATTATATACTAGCAAGTTATATGGCAGCACATGCTACTGTCAGTCATATTAGACCTCTGGTGGATCAGGAATAATTAATCAGCAACCTTTATGCTAATAAATCTTCATTCTGCCGTCCAGCAGCTTAAATACCTTTGATGCATTTTTTTCAAGGTAAGAGTGAATTACCATTGTCAGCATGACACTTGCAATATGCATCCTTCATCTTTGGTGTTGGCAATGTGGTATAATACAGAGCCTTAAAATTAGAAAACAATGTTACCTTAGCAATGCATCAGAAAGAGCAGGCACAAGAAATGACACTCATGAGGGGTTGATCCAGCTGCCAGCTAAGGACCACACAGCCACTTACTCACTCTGTCCTTTCTATGGGATGGTGAAGACAACAGGAAAGAGGAAACAGAAAAAAACGAGTTGAGTTTAACAAGCAAAGGAAAGTGGAGGAAGAAAGAATAAAACAAATCACATTATTTAAAGGAAATCATTCACACCTTCCATGTGCACTGATGCCCAGCCAGCATTTGAAAAATTACTACCTTATGGTAGGGTTTCACCAGAGTAATTTGCAAATTCTTCTTTAAAAAGTTAAAATAATTAATTCAAAGTATTTCTGGGGGACAATACACAAAGATATGTTGTCCCTAATGATTTATATAAGATCAGATCATGTATATGGCCCATATAACATAAAACATTCTTTTGGGGTATTTGCATTTTAAAAAAATAAAAGGTTATAGTATCTTCACAATAGCTCTGACTTCAGTTTGTTCTTGTGCTGTTCTGTATGTCAAATCATAATGCAAATCCTGTCACTTTTGTGTATGTGGATATCCATGCAGAAAATTGTGATAGATGTTTCCTTCAGAGCTTTGTTTCTGGAAGCTGTTATTTCTCTGTACTTACCACATAGTAAAATAAAAAATATAAACTGTAGGTAAAGTTATTGTTGTATGATAATACTTGTATTGCAGTCCCATGTCCTTCTTGTGGTTAGCTCTCTATCTTCACTTGAATCAAAAGGCAATTATTTACCTTTCAATAAAATTTAATTTCATGGAAATGCGCTGTCCAGTAAAATAATGGAGAATAATGCCAATTTGAACTAGAAGAAAAAATATTTTCTTGCTTGATTTCTGTTTTTAAATTGATAAGGAAAAAAATAAAAGTACTTATAACAAGGCAAAATAACGTAATTCAGGTCTTTTAGGAACTTATATTCTGGGTTGTATGGAAGGCTTATGTAAAGGATGGAGAGACTGTTACCAAATTTGAGTTAACAGATAGGAGGCCTATTCCATAGTTTAAATTTCAAGAACATAACACACAAGTAGGTTAGCTCATTTCATAAATTGTGAAAAAGATTTGAAAGGAACTCTGGCACTGAGGACTAAATACAGAGTAGCTGTTAACAGCTTATGTTACCCAAAACAAAATTAGTCAGGTTTTGGACTAACATAGAAAAATTTCCTAAAATGGTACTCTACACTTAATTTCCTTGTAAAACAGATTTTTGTGTACTTTATGCTAAATTGAGAAAAGAAAAAGAATTATCTTCAAAACCTATAACTTATTTTAAAACATCGAGACGCACTCAAAGTGCTTCAGGAGGATCATCTTCCTATGTGATGAGAGCAGGTGGTCTGATACTAGAAAGGAAATAATAGGCTAGATAGGGCTACATCAATGAAGTTTCTAGATTTCTGTGGGCATGGAAATTCTCTAAGCTTCAAATAAAGCAAACAAGCACTGCCACTGAAGTTGGTCTGAAACTTCAGCTTAACTAAAAGTCAGACCACATACCATGAATGGCGTCCAGTGCTCATAGCAAATGACAAGCTCTTAATGGTTGCCAGGTCAAATAAATTCAAGTTGGCTTCTATGTGACTTAAACTTGTGCATTGACCTCATTGAGAGTACCCATGTGGTGAAACTGTGAATGCTGGACAAATCAGTTTCATATTGGCAATTACACATCCTAGAAAAGAGCTATACAGCAGCTGTAGTTCACCTAAAAAACTAGCTATTGCAGCAGTACTTTTGCAAAGTTTTGCTGCTAATACAACTCACTGTGCTGCCCTGAAGATTTGTCTTGCCATGACCGAAATATTTCATCTTCCACTTATATTTAGCTAAAAACCAGTGTCTTCATATATAAGATTTTTCAAGATCTATTGAAATGCCTTCCTCTTCTGCTTTGTACTATAGTGAATATAACAGTAAAAAGACTGAAAAGTTAGCGACTATTGGGTGCACTCCTTTATGCTCTAATAAGTCCAGTTGAGTCAAAGACATTGGAATACACAAAATTAACTATTGATTTACTAACTTAGGATAATGTTTTTGGTATTGATCTGTGATATTATACATTACTTGGATAGAGTGATTATGATATCTTATGCTTTACTCATCTAATTGAAAGTTGATTTTGGAAAACAACCATCATATTTCCATTTATTTGTTTTATTTCTGACATTGTTTTAACATGTTTTAATATTTTTTTTTTTTGAAAGAAGGTGCAGACATAAAAATTTGTGGCTTTAAACAACAGTGTTAATAAATACTATAGGAGTGAAAGCCTTCTATTTTCTTTTTCATAAACTGAATTTTAAATACTCCACAGAATGAATAAAACTGTCACAAAAGTGGAGGAAATGGAGATTAAGAGGAAGTCAAAGACTGGCTTTCCAATGAGACTTGTGAACAGAAGGCAAATCAATGCGGTAAAGATACAGGAAGGTAGTCCCAGATGGTGTGCTTTAAATTTTGCCTGCAGTGAGGAGGCTGGACAGACAAAATCAGTGACAGCAGGGAAAGAAATTAAGAACTTCACAACATAAGGAAGAAGCTGGAGGACTGTGGCCTACTTGAGGAAAGCATAACCCTAAATTTGATTTGTGCACTATATGAAGACTAACATTATGTTTAAGGTGGGAAATTAAGAGTTTATATCTTTGAAGGCATTAAAAGCCTGGCAGTGGTATTACAGAGACTTGGAAGTACAAAAATGTCATTGATTCATAAGGAAGAGAATTCTACAAAGAATAAAATTCTATTTATCTGCAGAGAAGTACGTAATTGTATGTACTTAGCAGATTTATAGAGCCGAAGGTCATGGAAAGGTATGGGTCCACAAGGAAATTATCCTGAAATAAGTTAAGGCGCTCAGTTGCTCTCTGAAAGCTTCCCACATACATGTCCTTGCTACACAACACACAATAATTAACTGGAAGAATTAATTAAATATGACCTAAATCCTCCATATAGCAGGACGGGTGTTGTCTTTTGCTTAAAATATACAAAATAGTTTTGCACCTGACTGTTTTTCTAGAGAAAATATGAATGTTACTCCCACTCCATCAATTATGAATTACACTATGGTGTCTGTTCCACAACAAAATAAGTTCTGCAGGAATAAAGAACAGTCTCTAATTTCCATTTGTATTAAAAAAAGAAAATAAAAAAGGTGAAATAATTCACATAAAATGTGTCTAACTGACAAATTATGTATTAATGTTTGTCATCCAAAGACTAGGAGGTCATTTTCTAGGTTCATTAGGTCTCTCTAGCTGCTAACCTCTTCAGGCTTGGGAAAATTACATAGTGCTTGGAAAGGAAAATAACCCAGAGCAAGATTTGTTATCCCATTTATTTTGGTTATTTTGGAGTTCTCCAATCTGTCCTCCTTCAGATTTTAATATTCTGTTCCAAGGATTCTGGCTAAAATTTTTTTACTGTGATTGTAATGAATAACAGGAATGGGTTGTTCAGAGAAGTTATGGATGCCCCATCCCTGAAAGCAACCTGAACTAGTGGAAGGTGACTCTGCCCAGAGTCCACATCTTGCAGTATTATTTATTTTTTTTTGTCCTTTTGTTCATTATCATTTCACCCTTATCCTGTTTTGCTTATGACAATGGAAAAGAGGGAGCTGAAGAACATCCATGGCAATTTACCAGGTCTTGTACTAGTAGGCACTAAGTTGCTTGTTGTAAGAGTGAGTTGCTCTTATTTCTGTTACTTATCTATCCTCTTTCAGAGAAAAAAAAACTAAAAATCAAATGATATTAAAGATGTACTTTGATATGTACTTTATGTTTGCATAACATAAAATTCAGAAATATGCTGAGATATTTCCCAGAAAAAAAAGTAATTTTCAAGATTATTCTAATAGCTTATCCTTTTTACAGAAGAATTGACTCTGAAAACACTGGGAAAACATTTCGTTCATTTAGTCACTAATCATATTAATTGATTTCTACAGGCCTATTACAAAATTGTGAAAATGTGAGATTATGCTAGATGTGGATTTGACCAAAATTGCCTTTCAAAATAATCATGATAGCCTTTGAATATTTCCTCATTACTCTCCCACCTTACCCCAAGTCCTGCCTTCAAACATGTTTTGTAAGGGATATTGAAGCCCTATGCAGGGACACACTTCCACATACACCCATCAGAACATGGGGTTAACCAGAAGTTTTCTGAAGCAATAACTACATATTCATTTGCCTTTTTGAGACATGATGCCAAGGCTTTAAAAGCATCTTCATTATCATTTGGATCTGTCATTAAAAAAAGAAAGCTTATTTAGAGTTCTTTACTAATATTTTTAATAATTTATGAATTTTTTTATGCTAAGGCAAAGACTTGATATATGTATAAATGCCTTACTATGTTTGTTTCAGTACAGCTTTAATATCAGCCAGCACCCCCTGAATGTCTCAATAAAATGTATTTCCATCCAAATTAATTCTGTTCTAGTCAGACGCTGTATCTCTCATATTTCAATCTAGTACCCTTTTTGAGGTTACTTTGTATAGAAATATGTTTCTGTTTATAGGCAAAGCAGATTTTTTGAAGCAAAAGCTTCACCACATTAATGTAGACTCACTTTCTTAACAAATACCTCTAGTGTAGTCCAAAGTATAAATACCACTGCAATGTCTCTGGGAAAAATTGTGAATTTCATGTTTGGTTTCCACTCATTCACACATGCTCAGTGGAACCATTGAGTGGCTGGAGAAAGAA
>WBND01000421.1:157624-205603 GCA_013398595.1 Tychaedon coryphoeus | reverse complement strand
TGACACAATTGCAATCACACCAATAGGAAAAAGGAAAATAATACATCACATTTCTATAAAAATTTCAGTCATATATAATCTTTTGGTGTAGCTTATTGATGAGTTGCTGATCCCATCAATATGCTGTTGAAATCCAAAGCATGAAGAAAAGCTCTAACTTTGCACCAGCATCATAAATTGTAATAGATTTAATAAATAGGGCTAGTGGGTACAGTGTTTGCAATACCATTAAAAGGTGTGAGCCTCCTAAAGTCCTGTAGGCAAGCACCTTCAATATCCAGAAATAGAAATTCATTAAAGTAATAAGAGGCAAACTCCAGGAAGGCCAGAAAAATGCAAATTGCAAAAGATTGCCCTTAATAAGATCAAGCTCTCCCAGGGAGTGGAAATGAGACAGAAAAAGTTATAGCTAAGATTAAATATTTTTACAGCCTTACAAGATTAGAATGAAAGTCTTTAAATTTCCTGCTATCAGAGAGAAAAGCCTTTTTTTTCCTCTCATATGAAATATGAGCTAACAGGTAAAGAGTGGTTAACCTCTACCATACCAAATACAGATAGAACCATAAAATACGAAGTTAAAATTCCCTAAAGTATTAGTTTCCTAAGCTCACAGTATAGCCAACCTGCAGCACAGATGATTGATATTTTATTGCCTCATCCTAAATAATACGAAAATTAATTTTAAATATGTATTAGGAAAATAGAGAAAGAGGGGAAGACAGATAACATTTGAATGTGAAATATTAAATTAGGATTCTATTGTAAGAATACTATTCCCTTTTCTCTTATCTGTACAAATATTTCTTAATGGAAATCCCTTAACCATCCTTTAGTATGCTGAAACATCTATAATTAACCTGTATTTTTCAGGAAAAGGAGAAACACATTATTAAAATCTGGTGCTCTTTAAAATCATGTTCTGATTCTCAAGACAAAGTACGACAAAGACATTCTAAAGCAGAGAGGAAAAACCTGTGACTGAAATAATCTTATAAAAATGGGGAGGGCTGGTAATGCTCTTATCCTCAGTTTATCTAGTCTGTCTCCATGTTTACAGTTCCCTTTTCTTTCTCTCTCCCTTCTGGGAAACTGCATTTTTTAAATGTTGGCAAACCTTGGCAAATAAAAATGTATCTCTTTTATTTCTTGTCTAACCACCTCTTAAATAATTTTTTAAAGTGATGTAGAGTTTTAAGAAAAAAACCTCAAAAGTAAACTCTCATTGATTTTTCAATTAAATAATTTGGATTTCAAAAGAGTGCTTGTGCTTGACTTTTGGTGACTTATTTCTAAATTGTGTTATGCAACAAGTGAATTAGACTATTGGACACAGTTTGTGCTTTTCCCAGAGAGTATTGATTCTTATAATAAGCCATTCTGAGACCATAAGTATTACAGAAATTCTCTTGCAATCAGAAGCTGCTACTAATTTTTCATTTGTGGATGCAGCTATCACTAGGTGACCCTGATAAACAGACGGATCCAAGTTTTTAGTGCATGAACCAACTTCAGTTATGCATCATTAAGCAGTTGCATACTCAGTTTTGGTAATGGAAAGCTGTGAGTGAAGAAAAGGTGAAAAGACCGCTGAGATTTAGTTTCCAATAATAAGGACATTATCAAACATCTGAAACACTGCATATTTTTCTTTGGTCTTGGAGTAAATTCTAGAAAAGTTGGCTGTGTTTAGTGCTTCAGAATTTGGGGACACTGGAATTTCTGTTCTGGGAAACCCAATCTATCCGGCTCCAGGCACGCACTGTCCTTCTAGGAGCCGTGACACTGGGCTAAGAATGACAAAAATTCTTGATAGAGAAGGTGCTGAACTTTCTCACAAAGACAGGCACATTACCTGGGCATTAAAAACTACCTAGGTGTGTGAGGTAAATACATGGGGAAGTTTCCAGTACATTTTAAACTTCTGTGCATATTGTTCTAATTTAAAAAGTAAAGAATGATGACATATATCTGAAAATGAGCACACTCAAGCCACAAGAGTTGCAAATTCAGGTGAGCATGGATCCATGTTCTCATTCTTCCTGTAATGTGCTTTATTATAATGACATTTTCTATAAATTTAAATTAGGGATGAGTGAAAGTTCAAAAGAAGAGTCTTGACATCAAATAATATTTTGAATGTCTGGGTGCTTCTAAGGATATTTAGTTTGAAGTATTTTTGGAAATGCCTGTTTCTTTAACTTTCCCCTACTTTTGAGCCAGAGGTTGGCAAAAATGGCACTTTGTGGTGATTGAAGTGTACTGATGTGATAATGGTTGTATGCTTAAGATCTAAATTGGAATGAGCTGTTATGTTAAGGCAGGAGATAGCTTTGTTTTACAGAAACCAGTAGTTGTTCTTCTGCATTTTCTTACTTTCTTTAAAAAGTCACCAGCTGCAACACCAGGTTTATAATTCAAAAGCAAGATTATTATTTCTGTCTGTCAGTACCTAGACTATTCCTTTGGAATATCACAGTTAATTCCCACAGCTCTCCTGTTACCTGAGATTCAGGGGCAAACTGAAAGCTTTGGACAAGCCTTTAGAAGGGTCAAATTCCTGTCAGTACTTTGGTTTAACAGGGATGTATTCGTGACCTTTCACTAGTCATTGAACAATTGAGCTAAACGTCAAAACAGATACACCGATCAAAGGCTGATACGCAAATGTCTGTGACTAGCTGGATTAGTTATTTGGTTTATTTTGCACAAACAACTTAAGGTTGTTGTTTTTCATTAGTTTCCCTGTACTGTTCAGCACCTGTCATGCTGAAGATTATTTGATTGGTACATTTCCTAGTAAGCTCTCCATGAGAGGAGCGAAAGAAAGGTATGAACAGAATAAATGGCAAGGGTAAGGAAGTAGAGACAAAAAAAGACATCACCTATTATTAATTATGTAGGAGGTCTCAAGCTGAATTTAGTTTGTTGTCCTAAAATTATTGATGGATTGGGTCAGTATCAAATCTTATTTTTTTCCCTTAAATCCTTCATCTTTCCTAAGAAAAATATCACATCAACAACTTTTGAAATACTTTGACTGTAGCATTTGTTTATATTAATGATTGTTCTTAAGTAACTCTTATGGTCTTCTAATGTCGATATTTCTATAGCATCTCATAAAATAACATTTTGAATTTACTAAAAATTTCACAGAGATTTGGGTTTGTTTTTGAGTACTTTTTCTTTTAGCTGCAAACATAATACGTACGTGATGTTGAACATTGTCCATGCTCATATGGAATATCTGTGTCAATACTAGTAAAAGCTATGTTGCCTGTTTGCATGCCTCAGCATGTTACAGATGAATCTCCACACAGAAAACTAACCCCAACAAGATTTACATTGGACTGTGAGGACTGTCATGTCTGAGCAGTCATGGAAATAGTTGATTCAATTGCAAAGGCATAGGTGGGAATTTAGTTGCATGTTAAATGTAATATGAAATCTAAAATAATTTAAAGAGAAGCCTGTTACTAGCATTAGCTGTGATTCAATTTTAAGAGAGCTAAACTTTCACCTAAATACACTTTTACAAAAACTGTCATTTTAAAATTATCACTATCAAATGCAGCAATAATTATTATTTTTTAGCAAAGCACCATTCTATGAAACGGTTGTATATAGAGACCTGCAGTGCAAATAACAACTGTTCCCATTTAAGATTATTTTCTTCGTGGTTACAAATTACAGTACAGTTCATTTAGAGTTGTGAATACACAGCATGTCTTGATACCAGCCATATTTTAAGCCAGATCTTGCACTGAATATGTAAGCTTCTTTTTACTAATGGTGTGCTATTCAAATATGATGAAAATATTACTTTATTTCATTTACTTATTAAATGCTTTTAATATACACAGAATTATTACAATGTAAAGCAAAAACTCATTAATACTTGCCAGACTTGTTAATTTAACTTATTCATTATTTAAAATGCTACAGAGATAAGCAAATTTAAAATGTTGTTTGTTTCTCCTGTAACCCTTGCTTCAAATTTGAATTAAAGAAAATCTAGTTTATCCCTTATATCAGATGATAAATAATTTGTAATAACAGAGAGTACAAAAAAAATATAAGTGGTTTGGAAGAGCAAATAAATGTACTGGTCAGCATTTTTAAGATATATCTGTATAGAAAAAGATATATCAATAAATAGAGAGAATTTAGAAGTCTTTAAAAATACCTGGCATTGCCTAATGTTACCTCAACTTCTGTAGATAGCTAGTACTTAATATTAAGTTGTTTACCCTAGTATTTCACATTTTTAAGTGTTTAACACAAAACACTACATAGCAAGAGTAATTTACATTGCAAGAGTAAAATAGAAAAAAACCTTATTTTTTAATAAAGTAATACATAAGAATACATCAGTTAATGATTCTAATAATAAGATTCAGTAACTAATTTTGGTGATTTTTTAAACAGTAGTCATATCAGAACCAATCACTAATAGTACTGTTCAGAAATTAGATTTTTAATTGTAAGTTTTCATCAGTTCTGAATCCGTGTTTCACACTTTTTTTCACCTTATCCTTTTATGCCACTTCTTAAAATCGTTATTCCAGTTAATATCAGTATTAATAACCATATAGCAAACCTCCTGACTCTCAGCCCTGGAGGTGCTTCTTTGCTGTGAGTTAAGCAAGCTGATTATTACAGACTTATTAACTAATATTAGACCAAGCCATGTATGTTTTCTAGAGATGCAACAACAGAGATAATTGCAGATTTTCTTTGTGTCAGAAGTCAAATTTCCTTAATTTGTGGAGCAGCACAGTTAATGCATTCACTCTTCCTACAACCTGTGAAGAACAGGTAAATAATTCATTATCAGAACACAGAAAAGTAGTGTATTTGCTGGGACTTCACTCTGCATAGATCTTGTCTTAGCTCAGACATCTACAGTAAAAATGAAAATAAGTGTTAAACCAAATAAAGATGAACAGGTATCCTGGTTTTGTTTTGTTCTGCTTTATTTTGTTTTGTTTTTAAACAAGCTTGCTTATTTAGTATATAAATGCAAACAGACTTGCACAAAGAAAACAATGCCATAATGACAAATGGGAATCTAATTTTGTCAGTTAATACGTATGATTATGCAAACGGTTAAATCAATAACAAAAGTAAAGCCCTAAAGTAGCAACTCAGAAAAGACTCTTAAATTAAACAAAAAAAGGCTGCATAAATAATGTTAGGATCTCAATATGGTTTAGAGCAATTGCAAATATGATTTCACAGATGCTTACATTTTTATGTTCACATTTATTTCACAAGGTTAAATGAACTGCTGCTAGCACTAACAAAATGAAGTTGCATTGGTTTGAAGTTGAAGGTTTTTTTGTGGGAAAAAAAGCCCTGATTCCAACAGACAAGAATTTTGTGATGAGTTTTCTGTAGAGGCTGGAGTACATCTCCAATTATGTGCCAATGATAAGTAGTCTTACAATAGGTTCATCTTGTTTGGCTTTAATGGAAAGAAAACAGTCTAGCAGAAGAACTTGGAGCACAAAGAATAAAGGAATGTGTCTATCTTTCCTTTTGTGTGTTTCTGTTTCCAGGTGTGGCATTTTTTGTTCTTTCTGTTAATTAAAAATTTTTAAATCCCCCCAAAAAAGCTCCGACTCCATGGGTATCTTTGGAAATTAAATTGATTCAATTTTTTTTCTCTAGACATGGAAACATATCTGGAGCATGCATCTGTATGATAAAAATTCTACTCAATCTATATATATGTACACAGGATAGGCTTGAAGATTTGCCTTGTTCATAATTCGGATTTTTGTTGTGTGTGATGAACATTTTTCATTGCAGTTTCTGTTCACCAGATGTTCAGCTACCATTTCCTAGTGAAGTAACATTGACTAGGGCTTAAGGAAATGATTAATTCTTCATTTACAGTGTTGAAGAAGGGAAAATATGCAAATGCTCTTAAATGGCACTTTTTTGCAACACACACCATTAATTGGATAAAGACATGCTCATATGCATATGAGTTTCTGGGCATGTATGCAAGGGATCAGAAATTTTTACCCTAGCTGGTAAAATCCACTCTTCTTAAGCATACTGTGCTGCATATTGTACAAGAGAGAGCTATGTAAGAGGAATAACTATAGTGTTATTTATGCACTCACTGTGTTCTTTAGAGGACAAACAAAAGACAATTTGCAGGAATTGAAAGGTGCAATTTATTTTAACCTGTTTCCAATGGATAGTAATACATAGTTACAGTACATAAAGTGGAACAACATATAAATAGGTATCAAATTTGATTCCTTCAGTCTCTTGCTTGATCTACTGCATGCTTTCTACTATGCAGCTTCTTGTCATATTATGTTGCTGGTGTATGCTAAGCTCTGACTGACAATCCCAGCTCTCTCAGCCTTTCCTCATCTGAGACATGTGTCAATCTCTTAATAATGTCACTGGCTGGACTCTTTCCAATGGTTCCATATCTCTCTTGTACTGGGCAGCCCACAGATGACACAGCACTTAAGGTGTGGCCTCCTCAGGGCTGAGAAGAGGGTAAGGATCACCTCCCTCAGCCTGCTGGCACCTTTCCTCCTAATGCAGCCCAGGATGCTCTTGGCATTCTTGGCCACAAGGGCTTATTGCTGGCTCTTGTCCGACTTGATGTCCACCAGGCTCCCAAGTCCTTCTCTGTAAAGACTTGTGTCTATAAAAGCCCTTTTTATCTGCTTACATATGGTTTAATGCAACATTGCACTTTCGATTACTGCAAAACTACACTGAGATGAAATAATGTGTAAGAATTTTTAGCTTTTTCTGCATGTATGCATGATATAGAAAAATGTTAGCAATGTTTTGTGCTTGATGTGACAATTCTCATGTAATGAAAAGTCTACAAAAAATAGAATTTCAGCATTTGATTGACAGATAATTTTAGTGAGACTAGAAAAATACTGCTGTTTTCTAAACAAAACTGTTGGCAAGCTTCCTCTCACTTCTCATTTTGTTATCCATTTCTTGAAGAGTTTTTTGGAAAAAAGTTGGTATATCACATTCCCAGTATATATGGAAACCTAACCTGACAACAGAACAATTTTTAAGAGGTATCTTACTCATGGTATGGATAAGTAGTGCTCATTTTTTCTCATTTGACACTGATAAATGTGCTGAGAACTGAGATATTTGGATGTGGCTATTATCACAGATCACAGAAATTCTGAGTTGAAAGGGACATACAAGGATCATCAAGTCCAACTCCAAAGTGAATAGCCCATATGGGAATTGAACTTTGGTGTCATTAGCACCATGCTGCAAACAACTGAGCTAATTGTGGGGTCAAGATATTGAAACACCAACATGTGGAGTAGTAATGTTATTTGTCTCAAATGTATTTTCTTTTTTCTTTGGCACAATTCACAGCAAGTTATTTTCTTTCCAAGTTTATCTCTGTGTTGCATTTAAAAGAACAAAAAAATTTAACAAAATCTTTCTGTTTCCTATCATAAAGTTATTAATATTGAAAAAAACTCCAAGATCATCAAGTCCAACTGTCAATGTAGCACTGCCATGTTCACCACCAAACCATGTCCCCAACTGCCGTATCTGAAACATCCATAAATGTTTCAAAAAACATTTGCCACATATTTTTGAACACTTACAAGGATGGTGACTCAACCACTTCTCGAAGCACCCTACTGGCCACACTATTGCTGATACAGGCCAAGATGTCATTGGCCTTCCTGGCCACCTGGGCACACACCTGGGTCATGTTCAGCTGCAGTCAACCAGCACCCCCAGGTCTTTTTCCATTAGGGCAGCTTTACAGCCACTCTTACCCCAGCTGTGGCACTGCCTGGGGTTGTTGGGCCTAAGGGCATGAGCCAACTCTTAACCTTGTTGAATCTCACACAACTGGTCTTGGTCCATCAATCCAACCTATCCAGATCCCTCTGATGAGCCTTCCTACCCTTCAGCAGACCAACATTCCCACCCAACTTGGTGTCATCTGCCCATGTTCCATGCCCGATTTTAACTCAGAAAGATGCCCTTCAATTTTATTTACTGACTTTTAAAGTTTATCTCAGTGGATTTAGAACGTCCATGTCACAGAAATCATAGGTGTGTGCCAAGCAAGCATGCATAGCAAAACAAGCAGAATGCAGTTGAGAAAATACAAATCACAAATTCACTATGTACAATACAATTGGTGCAAAAGTTGATTCAACCAGATATAATAGAATACACATGTAAATAATTTCATTTGAAGTACTGATATAAGTGAAGCTGTTCCACACTCCAGGACAATCATATTGAGTGTGACTTTAAATTGTTAATGTTCTTTCTTTTTTGTTATCTTTGCTCCAATAAAATATTTCAAGCTTTTAATTTGTCAGGAGAGTATAAGAGTATCATTACAGAAAGGTCTGGGTCAAGTGCTCAATCTGGACTGCCTTCAGAGCTCTGACTCTTAATTTATTATATTTTTAAGTGTATTAGAAAATTAAATAATTTCCCTTTGCTGTTTATATGAAAATTGTAGCCCATATATCTTTGAAACGTAATTGTCTCTGTCTGTTTCCAAATTTCAATAACAAAACCCTAAAATGCAACAAAGTTTTTTGCAGTCTCTAAACACCTGCAGATGTCAAAATGCTGGTACAATACAGATTTCACCATCATGATGTGGGAATTTATTTACACACTCATATCTTTAAAAACTCCTAAAGTTTTTTTTTGCTGTCAGGTAATGTCTTCCAACAATTAGTAATAATACTTTTGTAATTGCATTAAAATACTAAGAGTAACAGATTGTTTATTTTACTTATATTACAGAGATACCAGTGTGATTGCTTGCCTGGATGGGAAGGAAAATTTTGTGAAAAGGAATCAAATGAATGTAATTCAGAACCTTGTAGAAACAATGGCACCTGCATGGACCTTTTCAACAGCTATCAGTAAGTGCTGCACCTCCTCACTCTGTGGTCATATTCCAGGGAGGCCAGGCTTATGCATCCAGCCATTATTTTATTTCCCAGCTTGGGAAAGAAATGTTGTTGCACAGATGGGCAAATGACTTGTGCCATGGATACAGGGCTTCACCGTACTTTCATGTGAAGCCAGCAGATATAATAAACTGCATACGTAAAATTTGAAAAAAAAAAAAAAAAAGTATGATTTTAAAAACATTTAGCAAGTATCCTAGTTTGGAACTGTTCTTTGTCAAAGAAAATATAGTTTCTGTCACATTTGACCTACAAACACAAGAGATGGTTTAAAGGGTAAAGTAGTGGTAGTGGGCAGTTGGATGAGGAGATCATATCATTGCTGCCACCTTGTGGCTTCAAATGCCAGCAAAACAGTAATTTAACTAAAATTTATATACTCTCAGACAAAGCATGAGGATTTGACACTAATAATATTATTTTTTGCTTAAACCCCAATCTTTATGTCATGCATGAATTTATGGTTTAAAATTATTTTATTTTACTAGCATGAGGATTAGGATTCCATAAACAATCTAGTAACCAGTCTTTGCTCCATGAAGCTAGGATTTTTGTCTATATTATGATGTCAATACTAGAAGAGTCCTGTAAATTCTTAATAGACACTGACGTGGCTGCATATATTCCTGGTAATACAAGCAATAATCAGAAAGGAAACTAACCACAGTTGACAATGGAGAAATTATTCCCCAAACAGCCTGACATAACTAAGTTAAATAACATAATATATACAATATTTTTTAAAAATTAATTTCTATTCACAACGAAAATGGCTTGGGGTGTCCTAGAGATGTATTTTTATGTGGTGTTAGACTTCCTAGTTTGGTAAAGTATTTTTATTCTAATAACAGAAAATGCAGCAATGTTGAGAAAACCTGTTAAAATATTTTTATTTGGTTTTTCCCCACTTTTTAAAGTCTTTTGGAATGTAAAAAAAAAAGCAAAAAACATTTTTAAAATATTTAATTTTTTTCTGGTTCTTATTTTTCTGATGCCTGTAGTTGTTTGTAGTCTACCACCCTCAAGGACAATTCTAGGTGAATGGATATTTTGCAGCCATGAATCCTTACCTGCCCTAACATTTTCGCAATTTTTCCAGCCTGTAGAAGCATTATATGTATTGCAGAAGGTAACAGGACTTCTTGTTTTACTCATATCTGGTTGCTTGTTGCTTATGCACAAATCCAAGGACTTTATTTGTTTTGAGAACAAAAATGCTCAAGAAGTACTTTTTCTGTATTTGGCAAATACTGAACTTTTATGGAAAATGTTTACAAGAAAACTGGTTTGAAGTGTAAGCACCAGGCATATTTTTTCTCAGAGTTTTTTGTCCTAGTTGACATAACAGAACAGGAAAATTAGACATACCATTGAATCATCATATACAAGAGGCTGGTTACACCAAACAAAACAACATCTTCAGAGATACCTAGAGTTGAAAGTGATTCTGAGACTTGGCCACACCAAGGAAAATTAGTACAGCTCAATGTTTTATTTTTATAATATAAAGCAATTTCATTTCATTTCAATCATTAGAGCTGTCCTTGTTTGTACTCACAGATGCTAAAAGACCGTAATTACTCTTAATTTAAAAAACGTGTTGGTTTTTATTACCTTTGCTAATGCTTTTCTGTTACAAGCTACATCAACAAGACAAAGCTTTTGTGTTATGGTAGCTAAGCAATGGCAGTAACTGGTACCTGAACCTGAGGACATCCAGCTGTGTCTTTAAATGTAAATGTAGTTTTAAAAACAGGATTACTGACTTATAATTGCCTAACACAAAAGATCATTGCAGTCTTGAGCTGTGCCCAGGCATTGTTTTGGACAGGCGTTAGTCGGGACCAAAGTCAGGCCAGCAAGTGCTCTGAGAATGCACCAGTGTTAGGCAATGAAGTTTTCTTGCCTGTGGCCTTGTTTTGGCACTGTTTATTTTCCTGCTGTAAGTTGGGCTTCTGGCAGCAATACTCAGAATTTTCTGAATTTCTTTGAAATTGGCTATACCATGACTGGTACTTGATATCACTTACAGCTTAAATTAATGTAAGAGATAGATAAATCTAGTTTTCTTTTATGCTTTGCTAATCTTAATTAATTTACTTTCTCTTAAATATTTACAAGTCCAGCTGAAAACATCAGTTACTTAAAAACTAAGTAATTTATTGTGCAACAGCTTAAAAAATATATTTTTGTTTAGGAAAAAAAGTGAATATAATGCAAAATGAAACATTTTCCTACCAAATTCAAATCAATAATTATAGAAAACATAAACACTAATTAAAAACTTCATTTTTGAGTTAATTTTCTTTATCTGGGGCTATTCATTGTTGAATCTGGAAATGAAAACTATCTGGAAAAATTGAAGTATCAACAAATCTGTCATACTGAATGTCTTTCTTTATGGATTCCACCATAGAAAAATAAATCACATCCCAACAGGAAAAAAAGAAAATAAAGCCTTCCAGAAACATATTTCTATTTTTAAAAGTGAGGTAAGAAAGATACTGAAGCAGTAGACAAGCTTGAGTTGTTGGAAGTGAGTAGTTTTAAATATGTCCCTTTTCATTCGACTTAATTTATGCTCAGATGATAAAATGAGAAATATCTTTTTCTTCCTTCTCACTTTTCAGTTTGGCACATGACACAAGACAAATAAATTAATTTAGAAAAAAAATCATGCATATATTTCATGCATGTATTTCCAGCACCATGTGACTTTAATTCTCATGATAACATGAAATCTCAAATTATGGCTCTGAACATGTATGGACAGATTCATCTAGTATCAGCTGAATTCTTTATTTCTTCTCTATTGTATTCATAATTCTGAGGTTTAGCCCTAGTAACATCAAACCCTAATTAAAGCTCCTGTGTCTCCTTTGGTGTTACCAACTTTTGAGTGAAAATCTATTCAACTCTTCTTGCCAAATAACGGGCAGCTTAATTTTATGAACGAACTGGAGTTTCTAATGATGTAGAATAGTTTAGAACTTGTCTGTAATCATTATGATATTAGAACTTGGAGAATTAATCAAGTGTCTTTCCCAAGTACTCAGTTATTTCTGTATATTTGTATTGAAAATCACAGATTCATTTTGTCACTTCTTGTTGTTCAGTTTTTTATAAAGAATAAAAATGGCGCCTTGCTGCTGCTTTTCTGTTTATGACATACAAATAGACTTCTCCATACTAAAGAGGAAATTAGACCTAAGTACATTTTCTTATGTCATTTATCTATCTTTTATGTTTTATGACAGGCTGAGTGTTTGCTTCAGTGCTATCCTTTGTCAGCACTTGAATCCATCCACTAAGACGCTTTATATAATCTCAGTGTAAACTGAAGTTCAGTCCTTCATGCTGTCTTATCCACTCTTGATATCTTACTTTTGCAATCAGAACCCCTTGATATTTTGCTTGTTTGTTTGTTTGCTTTGATTTGGAGACAGACATTTTCCTGCCTGCTCATTCTTATCCTTGATATTTTCCTTCTGGCATGTTTTCTTACATACTGGTTGTGCAGCTATGTCACAGGTCTCCGTTTTCCCCTTCACAGTTATGGATATTATATGGCTGTGTTATAAAATGCTGAAACCTCTCCTTCTCACTAAGTTCTGCAAGGACCAAATTTGGTAACTGCTAGTGTCAACTTAAGAAATTGAGGCTCAAGTTCCTTAAGCACTTCTGCAAAATTACTGCTAATGTGTGCAATAAAGTTGCCTGTATTTAAATTCTCTCCGTTTAAACTCTTTTGTACTTTACCCTATTCTTTAAGAGGCCATGGTTTTCCTACCTCCCTTTAGATTCCAGTGGAAAGAATAGTTTGTGTTCATAGTGGAGGGTATTTTGAGTGATTTCAGAACTCATCTCAAACTGTGCTAGTCTTCCTAAGCAATACTTCTTCAATTAGTAATCATGCTATAATAATCTTTTTTTTGTCTTTACTTAGATAACAATTTATGCCAGCTGACAATCTGGATAACTATACTGTCAACCAGAGTTAGACTTATTCCTGCCTCCTTGCTGTTACTTTGTCAGTACATTTCTGAGTACAACATCTTGCCCTACTGCTTCCCTCTTTGCTCCTTAGCATTTGAAGCCATATCATTTCAGAAAAATAAAATAGGTTTTTTATTAGCATAACCTGTGCTAAGCTCTTTAAAAAAGACCAGTCTTAAGTCTTTAGGATATATTCAGTGTCATGCATACTTTAATTGCGGCACTGTTACAGAAAATCAGCATACTGTTTCTTTTCTTTTTCCCCCTTCTAGAAAGGATTTATTTGGAAAATCAAAGTCAAAATCAGCCTCTGCAGTTTCTCAAAAATATGCAAGAATTGCTTTGTGCCGAGTTATAGAAGCAGGTGATTCCTCAATTCAGGATGTGTAAATATCTGAAAGATCTAAAAGTAAAAGCATGCCTATTTACACAGTGTATTTTAAAAATATGGTCATCTCTAAATGAGTGAGTTCTAAACTATCACAGAATTCTAAAGGAAGTCACAATGTGATTATAATTTTAAAGCTGTGTTCAGTGTGCCTTCTGTTTTTATTCACATTCATTTTACCTACTGCTATACTCTTCCTTAATTTTTTTCCCCAAAAGCAAGAAGCAGCTTTTCCCATAGATGAGTATCACTCATATTTTGGTATATATATATTGGTATTTAATGATCCCATATGCCAAATGCTAAAGCATTTTATTGCAAGCAGCACCTCTTGTCTGTCGTTTCTTCAAGGCTCTTTGGCCAACTCTTCCTGTTGTTATAGAGCCACTTCCCAAAGCATTTGTCTGTTGCACTTCTGATTTATCTTTCATTCAGAGTTGTAAGCTTTTTTTCCTTCATCCTAGTACCAAGATTAGTGTGCATTTCTTACTCAAAACCATCTTTAAGAGGTTTATATAGACAGTCAGGAGATTTACTAATGAATTAGCTAAAGAAATGTGTGAAAGCACAAACAAGTATTTCCTCCACAGCTAGTAAGTGTTTTAGAGTTCCTCTTTGGTAATACTGCTCACAACTGAAAATGTGCATTGTGCTTCTTGTTATGCTGCAGTGAAATGAGCTTTAGGGTTTCTACTGCCTTTAGCAAAAAAGAAAATATTGCTGTGCCACCTCAGCAACATCTAACAAACACTCACTGACATTCAGCACTCCTTAGGGCATATTTTAGCTGCAATTCAAAAATCTTCTTAAAGAAAAAGAACATTTTTATTCAAAATCAAAAAAAATCATTAAAATTTGAAGCAAAAACACAGTAAGTACCTGGAAAATACCTCCCCTCCTCCCAGATTAGCTCATCAACTTTTTCTTTCTGAACACTAACATTGTTCCACCTGGTATATTTAATCATTAGTTGATACATTTAAATAAATGTTTTATAATGTATTTTGTTTGCAAACACCCAAAGACACATAAAATGAGCATTTTATCAACTCACAGGTTAAATGGAGGGAATGTAAACCAGTTTCTGAAATAATAAGGTACCTCAAGCATAGCTTTGAGAGTGTATGAGATGTAAGATAAGTTACCCAAATTCATCATTGCTGTAGGGCAGTTAAACACTTTCATTGCAAATAGTGTACTAATACATGAGCAGAGCTAACAAACAGAGGAGTTTGCACAGCAGTTTTGCTCTCTGGCTTATGATATGCTAACTTTCCTGGGAACTCCTGGGGTCATCAGAGGACTGCTGTGAACCTTTGAAGGGTGCCTGGTGCTCCCCAGAAGGGATAGCTACAGAAGGCTGTGACTGCTAACAGGCTGTAGAAATGTCCCACAAGCTTTGTTACCAACTTTTCTTGATTTATGGGGACTTCAAGCTTTTTGTTTCCAGCTGACTCAACATTAAGGACAGCCAAACATGCTTTCAGCAAATGCTAGAAAGAGTGTATGTAACTGCCAAGCCCAGAGCACAGCCAGCAGAATAGAAGGGGCCAGAAATTCCACTGAGGACACTGTGTAGTTAGGTAGTGAGGTGCTGCATGGCACTATCACTGACCAGCCACAGGAGCAATTAGATCAGCCCATCAGAGACCTCAAAGTGGACTGAGCTCCTCAAGGAGGATGCAGTTCTGTAGGCCTGGAGCTGCAGAAAATCTGGAACCTCTTGCTGAGGCTGGGATCTGATGATAGTGTCCTTGCCTTGAGGAAGCAATGTATGCTGGAGGAGGATCTGTGTTGCCAAGTAAAGGAGCTTCAGGAGGCAGTCAGCAGTCTGTGAAGCTGAGATGGGGACAGTATCATGCTCTCCAAGACACTATGAATACAAGAACCTGAACTCCCAGACATAGTGAAGGAGAAAAAGGAAGAGACTTTGCATAAAATTTTGGAAATGGAGACTTCAGTTACAGTGAAGGCTAGAAGCTTGTAATCTTGACAACAGGATGAGGGTTCCTGTCCTATCTGAGCTCTGCCACTAGAGAGCAGGCTCAGTGACCCCATACCAGAGGGTGTACGAGAAGCTCTGTCCAGTGAAGCATCTAAATCAGCTAAACCTAAGTCATGAGGCAACACCAGAAGGGAGGATGAGTGATGGCAAACACTGGGATACTCTCTGCTGCATGCTACTGATAGGAGATACCATGGGTCCTGAGGGAAATGGCTCAAATCCTTGTGAGGCCACTCTTAATTATCTCTAAAAAGTCTTGGTGACAAGGAGACATTCCTAAGGGTCGGAAGAAAGACAGGTTATGGAAATACATCAGGGAATGCAATGGACAAAGGAAGTAAAAAATAAGGCTAAGAATGGAAAATGTGACTGCTACTTTCAAGAAAGGCAAGAAGGAGGATCTGGGCAACTATGGACCAGTTAGCCTTATCCTGGTCCCTGGAAAGGTGACAGAGCAAATAACCCTTGAAACTGTTTCCACACACATGATCAAAGGTAGATGCTCAGGAGAATGTTTTCACAAAGGGGAAAGCGTTCCTGATGATGGCATTCAATGAGATGACTGGCTTGACAGATAATGAGAGGATTGTGGATGCTGTTTCTCTTGATCTTAGCAAGACTTCACATGCTACCACAACATCCTAATAGACAAAACTCACTGAATTGCTGGACACAAAAACCATATTCAGCCTAATTCCCTCCCTCATCATGTTATGTAGCAATGATATTAAAACTGAAATTCAATGGCTTGTCTTTTGTTCTGGCCAATAACAAAAATTACAAAAGTAATCTTGGGTGGGATGTGGTCGGATGTGATGATGTCAGGGATGGTGAGAATTAAAAGCAGAATGGATACAAATACGATAGGCAATGCACAAAAAAAATGTCTGAAAATCTTTTCAAGACAGATTTCACTACCTCATTATTTCTAATCCTAATATTATAATGCTTCTGTTGCACAGGATTCATAATTGACTCATTCCTGCTTATTCTTTTGCCCTTCATTTAACTACTCCCTTAAAGAACATTCACGTTTTAAATTTGGAAAACCCTAGTAAAATAGGAATTTTAAACAAGCAAATAAACGAAAAATGCTGCTGACACTTTGAAAATGGCTAATTAGAAATGAATGGAAAAACCATCTGTCTTTGTTAGCTACAGATTAGATATTTCATGCATCAGCAGTGTCAGCAACACAAAGGAACAACATTTTTCTAGGATTATGGGCACTGCTGCTGACATTATATCCTTTTGAACCATGGAGAATCAGTAATAAACAGTTCCATACAAAAGGACAGGGTGTAGATCCCATTCTCATTACTATAAAAACCTATTCCTTTGATTTGAAAGGTCATTAGTAAAATCTACTTCTTGGAAGAGATTTCATTGGTTTCATAGGTATTGTTTCTTTTCCCTACATTCTTAAGGCAGTTCTAAAGTGGTCAAGGGTCAAAATCTTTGCAAATTAAATGTGTCAGTTTTAATGTCAAGATGTTACATGTGCTTATTTTGTCCTGAAATTACTTCACAGTCAAAAGAATACTGAGGTTTCATCTTCAATTATGAGGCATTATCTTTTGAAGTAGAGAATTATTTTCAGAGCATGACAGTGACATACCTTAAAAAAAACTTAGAATGGGATAGGAAAATTGGTTTTGGAGAAGAGTATTGTATATTTATAAAAAACAATTTTGAAAAAGTATGAGTTACTCAGCTAAAACAGTTGCATCTTTAAAAAATAATTGCTTATATAAGACAGTACAATATGAAACATATGTACACATATAAAAATTATACATTAAATAGTTCTAGCGTAAGTAAACTATACACAACACAACTAGAAAATCAACATTGGCTTCCCCACCATTAGTTTCTATAGGTAATAAAATTTTAGCTAATTGTCTTTTGGATTTGTCTGGGATTTACACTGTGTGTGCTCTGTTAGATCAATAGAAGCATTACAGAATTAATTTAGACTGTAATTCCAGACTGTACACTGTTAGAGGTCCTCTATAAACCAGTGCTCACTTTTCAGCAATAGCAAGCAGGCTAATGCAGGAACAGTAACCATCATATTTTTTTCTACTAAATGCCAGTATGGATATATGAAAAAAATCTATCAAAGTGAGCCTTTATCTTTGAAGGTCACAGGTGGAGAAAAGGGACCACAAATACAAAAATCACAGCTCTCTGTGAGCATCCATAAGCATTGTTATATGTAGGTCTCTTGGACGTGTTCATTCCCTGTCTGGAAGGGACAGTCATAAAATTTTCATAGGTTTACACTATTGAAATAACTCAGTGAGACACCCATAGGAGAAAGTTGGATTGTTTATATTACAGTAGACATCAAAGGTAGATAAAGACATAACTGATTCTTGGAGACAAACTGAAAATAATTTTTGTTGTTTGCTTTTATAGCTTATATCAGAACAATAATCTTTAAAAGGACAAAGCTATTTTTTTGAAATGCTGTTTTCCAGGACATGACAAGTCAAATTTGGTTTTGTAACAGAATCTGCAGTAAAGAAATAGCTACCTCATGTGTGACTGCAGTATTTGAGCAGTGCAGAGATATTCGTTTGCATGTTTGTTTTTATATAACTTTGAGAAATACTGTCTGACTTGAAGATGTTAATTTTATTTTTTTTTTTACTATTTTATATGCTTGGAAGTTATAACACTTCTTGAACATTTTTTTCAAGGGTTTACTCATATAAATATTCTTTGGCCAACCTAATAAAGATTTGTGTTAGGTGATCTTTGGTAAATTTAGTCTTGAAAGATGAAATCTTACTGCCTCTGTTATTGTTTGAGGTTGCAATCTTCTAGCACTATTATGTGAATGGTAAAAGATTATAATTTTGCATATTAATGAAGGTCAGTTTGTGCAAATACTTTTTTCTTTCTTTTATTCTAGTAATAAATGTGAAAACAGAGACATCTCTACTTCTTAATCTATTTACAAAGTATTTCCTAGACTGCCAGTATTAGTTATGAGGCTCTGTAGCCTTTCCAAAAGTTTTATTTTATATAGTTTCTTTTGAAAATCTGAGTTTATAATGTTGAAGTTAGCATGACTGCTGCTGAGTGTTGAAAATGTTTCAATAGTTCTCTTCAAATATATAAATATAGATACTATATGGTTAAGTGATGTCATGATGATCGAATATATTTTGCCACATTAAGTACCATATCTATCCTTGGTTATCAGTTTTTTATAGGCACCTAGCTAGTTCTACGCATAAAATATTCAATGTCTTCTATGTTTGGAATAAATTAAAAAAAAAAAAAAAGAAAAAAGAATAATAATACATTAGTCCATTTTTCCAAAAAATGTTTTCTGGTACTCTTGCTTCTCTTCTTGGATCAGATAGTGCTTTGATGTCAGACTGAGCCATAGAAATATTGTTTTTTCTATGATTCTCTTCCTTGGAACTTGAGTAGACCCTAGGTAAAGATCAATCATCAATTCTGAAAAATTTTCCATAGAATATTGGAAACACTCCTTCCCCCTTCCCCCCCCCCCCAAAACTGATAGAGACATCTTGCTTAATTGACTTGCAGAGTTCAAAAACTGCGATATGAAAGAGACAAATATTTCTTTGCTCATCCACTCAAATCATTATGCAGAGGTCATTTGCACAGACTTCTGACTTGGTATGCATTATGTTCAATTTTTTCTCATGTCAAATTCTCCAAATGTCAAGGTAATCTATCTTCATGATTAGATTTGTATTGTCCGTGCTTCATAAAATTTCAGAGTTGGAGCATGTTATCCAGCACTTTAGTTACTATGCTAATTGTTGCTAATAAAGACTGCAATTGTAATCACCTTTATTTGGCCTTTTTTGATTGCATGTTGTGGAAGAAACAGACCAGAAAAGATCTCCTTTACTCCCCCTGAGGAAAAGTCCCTTCCTCTGTGATCACTCTACCCAGAGAGTTCATTTTTCTTTTCTGAAACCAGTGCCATCTCTGTATATAGGGTGAAGAGCTTTGAGGTCAATTGATAGAACTACAGCTGCATTGCTAAACTTCCCAAATTTAACAAATATTTCTGCTGGAGGGGCTGTTACCTGCATTCAGATGATAGCTTCTACTTTTTCAGTGCAGCATTTTTCTTTCTTTTGATTTCTCAGGTCAAAGAGGACTTATCTCAAAATCAATACTAAAATACTGTAAGAGTTACCTGTAACTCTCAGAAAATACCAGAGCAATGAAAACTGAGAAAAGGCACTGAGCTTCTTTCCATAACAACTAGGATCTTTACACTGCAATCTTCAGTAAAGGAAGCAATTTCCAAGGGGAAATAGTGCTGAAGATACCAGTTTCCACAGGTGCAGCAATAAACTCAGTTGTCATCAAAGACCAGCATTAAATTAAGAGAGAGGAGCAAAAGCAAACAGGCAACTGGGGAGATGGAAGCCTTTTATTCAAAATCCTTGAAAGATGGAGAGTCATCCAGATAGCTGATTTATCCAGCATCTGAGCCTAACAGATTAACTTGCTGTAACACTTGGAAGCCACATGACAACTGATTCCTTCTGATTCTTGAAAGAATGAAATAATACTTATCTTTTTTCTCTACCAAAGTGAATCAGTACCTCACAAAATATTGGAGGCAGATCATTTACTTACTGTTCATGGTAGCATTGATTCACTGATGCTCTGTTTTCGTAAATTAAGGTTTTTCTTTTTGACAAGTCTTTGGAGAGGTGCTGCCTGTTAAAAAGGCTGCAAATTACATATTTTCTCTCAGATTGCATGGTGAAATCTTGAATTATCTTGTTGCTGCTGTACTGATTTTTGTTCCAGTGAGAGATGAAGCTTACATAGGCAACGAATGCAACTCAGTGTTGATGACAAGAGATGGTAAGATAAAAAGGAATTTATGTCCTTTTCCCTTTGCATTTTGTCAGGAGCAGAAGGAAGACTAATGTGGGTTTAGTTAATAGAGGATGTTACTCAAAAGAGCAGCTTCACATGCCAAAATACATATACATACTTAATGGGAGTCTGCAGTAATTCAAGAAATTAATGCTGCTACTCAGAAAATTGTTTGACGTGTAGAACACAAATTTAAACAGACCTTTCTTTCTCTTCACTGTGTGTTGTTAATTTATTAACTTCTTGATAACAGAAGCTACAGAAGCTACATTCCAAAATTTTCATGTTACTATGATACCCTTTTCTTTTTGTACATCTTGATAAGTTTGGGAGATGGAGTTGCTGAATTTTAAGGGATGATTCAGTATTTTAAAATATTATTATAATTTATTTTAAAGAATTTGAACTTGGTAAACAGTTTCTAGCACCTTAGATAATAATCAAAACTGTAAAGCGAGAGTAAAAAATGCACCCAAACATTGGACTAAATTTTTTTGTATTTTTAAATTATAAAATATTTTTAAATTCTTCTTAAATAGGAATTTAAGTAGGCAAGACTGATGGGAAGGAACTTCAAAATTGGTTTTCTCCATGGTCATAGTCTATGAAGTACACTGTTGATACCAAACCATGTTTTATTTCCTGGTTCAGGGTCATATGGCCCAAGTGATCCTCCCATATGACAGCAATAATCTTCAGTTTTGCTTATTAGAGTTTTTACTATTTTTGTTGTTATTCTTAATTAAAAGTATTCAAAGTATTCAGCATTTGTGCTTTTAATGCACAAACATTCCTTCTAATGAGACAGTTTGACTAGTGATTTTTAATTATTTTAATGTTTACTGCCTGGAACAGAAAACAATGCAATTTAATCTGGCCTTGTAGATAGGACAAATTGTTGTTATTCTTAATGAGGTAAATAAGGAAATAGTTTTATCCAAAAAGAAAATGAGTGTGTATATCATATCTGGTGCCCACTAGTCTGAAAGTTGCATCCAGCCTGATATAAGATGTATCTTATATTCTAGTTCAGGAAAATGAAAAAAGGAAACTGCAGCATGAAAAAAATTTGGAGTGGAAAGTATAAACATCCTTCGTAGCATGTAAAATTCTGCTCCCTGAAACAGAAATTTGTGCACTGCAGCTGAAACAGAGCTTAAAGCAAAAGCCAAAATATGGCTTGCTGTGTCATTGAGCTGAATGTTACCTTGTGTTTGTGTGAACTCATAGCTTCAAATAGAAGATTAAGAAAGAAATATATGGGAAACAAATACAACTTTCTCTATCTGTTCCTCCAAAATATGTTTGTTTGGTTTTTTTTTTTTTTTTGGTAGTACAATGTTCCTCAATACACAGAATATCTGGAATAAATTTTAGTTACTATTACCAAAGAGAAGAATATGAGCAGAGAATTATGAAGGAGGGAAGTATACAGAACAAAGAAAGTATATCTTGAAAATGAGAAAAAGAACAAGGATTAAAAGTCTGAAGCACTTGAACTGGAAGGGAATGAAAATTACATAAGCCCTTTGGAGGCTTTCTGTATGCATCAAACATGTGAAAGACACACTTAGATACTCTTAGAGTAGCAGAAACTTAATCTTTACATCTCTCTTCCTAACAATATACCTCCCAAATAATTTTTCTCCAGTTTGGGGTTAATATCCATGCATGTCTGTTATTGCCTGGTACCATTCCCCAAGTACTTTATCTGTGCTTTCTTAGCCACCACTTCAGATCCCACTTGTAGACTGCAGGTGGTGTATATATTTCCCATAAGCAGTATCTACATCTCAGTTAAATTAAAAAATGGTATGTGTATGACGTACATATACATATGTGTATGACAAAGATAACAATGTTTTTCCCTAATTTTCGCTTCATATCCTTGTTCCAGCTGCTGATAAAAGCAAGTGGACTTTCTTTTAAGTAATAATTTTTGCAATTTATGTTCACCTATAAATTTACTCTGTGATGGACAAATTGGTCTTTGCTTACTTACTGACTAACCTTTAGAGAGAGTTGCATCAGCCCCTCAGGCCCCTGGGGTGTATCTTGTGGAGTTCCATGGGCTTAGATATATTCAGGTTTCTCAAACCTGACCTTCTCCTAGGATGGGAAGGACTCCAGTCCCCCAATACCTAGCATGAGCTTCAGAGATGTGGGAAGTGAGATCAACAGTAAAAACTGAGGCAAATAAAAGTGTTGAATATCTCAGTCTTCTCTCTGTTGGTTATTGTCAGTTCTCCTGTCTTATTTATTGCAGAGGTACATTTTCTTTGACCTTACTTTTGTGGCAAACATACCTGTAAATCCCTTCTTATTCTTTGCAGTTCTTGCCAAATTAAGTTCCAAATGGGTCTTAGCTTTTCTAAAGCCACTACTGCACATCCAGACAACATCCCATATTCTTTCCAGGATTAATGTCCCTTATTTGTCACCTGTGCATTTCCTTCTTACGCTTCAGTTTACCCAGGAGATACTTTCTAAGGCATGCTGGTCTTCTGCCTTCTTTACCTGATTTCTTACATGTGGAAATCAAAAACTGTGCTCTAAAAAAAATGTCCTTAAAGAGCTGCCAGCTTTGTTTGGATCCTTTTTCCCTGAAGGCAGTTTCCCAGGGGATCCCATCGACCCAAATACTGAAATCTAATCCAAACTGCTAATCAACTGAAAGTTTCCTCTCCTAAAATTCAGGGTCATGACTACTCCACTACTGTCCTATATTCCTCAAGATAGTTAATTCCATCAGAGCATAAGCACTACAGCCCAGCTTGATACTTTCTCTAATTAGTTAATTGGTGTCACATTTGCTTAGTTACAAATGGAGAGCTCTAAAAATAAATTAGGGAATGAATAAAGGTAGTGATAGTAAAGGCAGGCTTAAATGAATTTAGGGGAGAGGAAGAGAGGCATAGGTGAAAATTTGAGGCGACCATCTAGGGCTGGCATATGAGAGCAGAGAACTAGGAGCACAAGAACTTCAGGGATATATTTGTGACAGCTTTTGCAGGTTGAAGCTGGTGAAACTGGTCTGGTAGCTGTGGAACAAAGAACATTTAACGTTAAACTTCCAAAGTATGAAAGAAAAAAATTGTTTGTAGGAGGAAAGAAGAGCTAGAAATATGAGTGTTTGAAGCCCTTGTAGTAATGGAAGTGTATGTACTTGGAGCTTTGTGGTGTGTGTTGGTGCCCTAAATTTCAAGCTGTGCATGTATTAAAAGCAAGCTCTTATTGCACTACTTCAGATGATCCAATAGCCTCTAGCTTACAAGGAATAAATTTGTCACTGAGCATTGTGGTTTCTCAGGCTGTTAGTTGATTTGACTGAATGCACTAAACAAAAAATCCCTACTCTAGAATGGCCTGTTGCATGTATGGTATGGCTAATAGGCTGACCTAAACTTCACTGAATGTCTTGCCATTTCTCATCAAAAATCTATCAAAGGGCAGTTGAATGATGGACACACTGTAGATGAGGGTTCAGCTTAGCATTTGTTGCTTTGGCTGAATGACTGAGGAACAAGTAGTTCTGGTGCTTCTTAAATATTGCAATGTTGTCTGCAAACCATCTTTGTCTGTGGCAAAGGTTAGTGCTCTGATTGATATTTTCTAAATTGTTTTTTATACAGAAGACTTAAAAGACTAGCTTCTTGCATTTTTCTGCTTTAAAGAAAGAGGTCTAAAAGCAAAAAAAAGGCTTCTTCTGAAATTTGTTCTACTCTGGAATATTCATCTACATTACTGCTTATCACAGAATGTGCTGAGTTGGAAGGGACCAACAAGGATCATCGTGTCCAACTCACATCCCTACACGACCATCCCCAAGAGTCACGCTGTGTGCTATTGTTAAGGTTTAGCATTTTCTAGAGCTTCTAGTTGAGCTAGGTTGGAATAATGATACGTCACCAATATGATTTTCTAATTGATAGCCACTTTAGAACTCTTAAGATTCAGGAGAGACTGCCTCTCCAGTTGGCATGCCGAAAAAATGGTTTTGGCTCAGAGAAGCTCTTGGCAACATGTACAAATAGTTGATAAAAGGGAGTGAGAAAAAAGGAGACAGACTCTTCTGAGGGGTAGCCAATGATAGGAAAATATGTAGTGGGTAGAAGGTAAACTACATGAAATTCCAAGTGAAGATAAAAAAATGCTCCTTTTTTTTTAATGTGAGGGTGGTCAGATGCTTGAAGAGATTGCCCAGAGAGGTTGTGGAATCTCAGTTTTTGAGATACTCAAAACCAGGCTGGACATAGACCTGTGAAAACTCTAGTGGTACCTGTTTTGAGAAGGGGAGTCTAGATGAACCTCAGAAACTTTTTTCCAAAATCAATAATTCAGGTATTCTTAAGACTCATCCCTGTTAATTAATTCCTTAAAACCTTTAAGGTAGAGTATAAGGCAGGTGATACCTACACATTTGAGTGGAATATAAGGAGTAGAAAGGGAGTTTTCAAGCAGGTAAGAAACAAACATAATACTTAACTCATCATTTAGAGGCAGAGGAGCTTATAACCTTAACATAACTTCTCTGTATACAATTCATGACTATGGCTTGCAATTTTAAATTTTGACTTTAATGTTAAAACAAACGGTAAATATAAAACTATGATATATGCAATAAATACACAATAAATACAATTTGTGTATTTTCATTGCCCTCTCCTTTTGTTTGTGTTTCTATAGAAAGCTTTCAATTTGTGGAGAGATATACGGAAATTAAAGAGATAATTCTCATGGAAGCTGATTTGGAGATGTGTTGGAGGAGTTCTACACATGTCACAATCTAAGCAGTATATAAGACTTATATGATTAAAATTAACAGTTTACATACAAGAGTCATGATTTTGTTTTCTAATATCGATGGGTGTATTTGGATTTGGTTAATGAAAAGAAAAGTATTTATGTTGGCAAGCTGGTAAAACAATAGAAAAAAATTCAGCATTTACTATCTTTATAGGGGCTCTTAAAAGCATATATCAGCTTTTTTCTTCCCCCAGAGAATTCTAGAAATCATCTTGATTTTTCTAATGGCGTGAAAAAAATTAGTAATTTTGAAAAAGCTTGTTTGAGTTTTTGCCTTTTCATCAGTTAATTTCAGTTAATCAGTTAATTTCCAGCTATAATAGCTTAATCTATAATTTGCTTTTAATAGTCCTAACACCTCCTTACCTTTTTTTAAATAACAGGTCTCATTAACACAAAATTTTATCTTGATTCTTAAAACTGGGGCTCAAGATAGCACCTTCTGTGTATTTTTTTTTCACGTTTATGAGGACTCCAGCAACTTTTTATAAAAATCCAGAAAGAAGTGCAGAAAGCTCTGTTACCACTTGTCTCCTTTGCATTAATATTGACTGTTGCATCTTAGCTGGTAGCATGCATGAAGCCAGGGTAGGACTGGCTAGTTGTGTAGTGTAGATAACTGCTGTGTTTCAGTGAACTAATGTTCCTTATAGTCATGTAGAATAGTTTTGATAACTCAAAGGTAGTTATGAAACTCATTAGGAGAAAACAAGGGAATGAAACTTGTGAATGTTTGCTCCTCCACACCTCATTTATGTCCATGAAGTTGGACCAGGTCAGAAATGAACTGTGTTCTCCTAATACAAAGTGAAAGGCTCTCCATTTAATGAGCTTTTTGAGCTAAAAAGGAGCATAAAGGAGTGCTACATATCAATTTGTAGTAGTGCATCGGTTGTAATTTATTCTCAACTTCACAAAAGAAGTCAACTAAAAAAAAGAGCAGCTGCAAAAAAATTATCATCTGTGTTCTGATCTGTTGGGTCAGAGGGTTCTCCTATGTTCAGTATAAGTATTTAGAGATGCTTAATTTGTAGAGTCTGATGCTTCTATATATTGAGTGCTTTAGAGAAAATTCAGTGAAGCACTGATTGGGCGTACAGTGTTATTCAGTGGATGTTGCTTCTAGATAATAAATGCATTCTGCCATATATAACAAAAGCAGGTATGTTTGTTGTGCATAAACAGAGAATAAAAACACATAGTTATTTTTAACCATATTTCCAAAAGTATGTTTTGAGTATCATAAATGATGAGTCCTTAAATGTGATTTTCGTCAGTTATTTTAAGAATGTCTGAATGCTTTTTGATAGTAATAACTATTAGTTTTTAACATAAGAAAAATATAGTAACCTGATTTTTGAATCCTTAATGTTAAAATACTGAGGCCTTTAAAACTGTAAGGTTTCTTTTCAAGATCTATTCCATTTCAGGCGACATGGTAACTGTATCACACAAATAAATAACACAGAACACCAAAAAATTGAAAGAAAACGCTGGGTTTTTTTAAGGGATTAAATTTGCCTTCCATGTGCTAAGCAATACCTGTTCCTTACAAAACAGAACTGCGTAACACTTTCCATTAAACGACTTGTTTCTTATTTAAGAACAATTTCTCTTATCAAATTATAACTATGAAGATATATTTGAATGGTTTAATACCTGAAATCAATATTGATCGAAGTAGACAAGAGCTGGAATAGTTCATCTTTCATATTGTCTCTTGTCCTGCCAAATAGCTGCAAAAATAAAATTAAATTCAATTTTATTTACAGTGAAAGTAATAGAAATGTATGACTTTTAAAGTACAGAGGCCTCTTTTATTGCAGCTAGTGAAGAAGTTTGGCTCTGCAAGGTTTGAAAACATTAGCAAATTGTTTTCTTTGAATTTACATAATCTCATCATATTTATCTTGTGAATAAAAAAAGATATTTATCTAATTCATGAAGATAGGTCCCTTATAATCAGATGTAATTTAGATTTTGGTCAAAGTTTTCTCTTCTGTGATGTCACTAATAGATCTTCACAAAAGCATTCAAAATAGAGAAAGAACACAATGAAATTAGGATCCTTCATGACTCCTACTTTCTTTCTTAATTGTACCGGATATGCTACCTGATACATTTCATCCCAAACATTGAAGTACTTACTAGTTTCACACATATGAAAACATGTCCTTCTAATCCTTAACATTTAGAAAATTTACTTTTCATATTTCATAATTTTTGTTTTTGTTTCATCTAAAAATGACCTAAACATGATTGTCTGCATTTCCTAAACCAGATGGTTTTGCAAGTGGTACTGTGACTTAGAAGAAGAACCTTTGCTTTTGCCCAGATAAATTCTGGGAAAATAACCTGAATATAGCTTTTATTCATCATGCATTCTAATACAATTGCTAGGAAAAGAAAAGCTAGTCACAGGAACACATTATTGACTTTGTTTTTAAATTTTTGTTATTTTAAAAATGGAAAACATTGGAAGTGATTGGGCTAAGCTGTTAATTTTTATTCTGCCACGTCAATGTTCTTTTTCTTTCACCCTTCCAGATGCACATGTACAGCAGGCTGGACAGGGCCAGACTGCAGTGAAGATATAAATGAATGTGAGTCTGAACCATGCTTGAATGGAGCCACCTGTTTTGAATCCGTGAAGCCAGGGCAGTTTGTATGCATTTGTCCTCCATTTTACACTGGTGACTTCTGCCACCAGCGCTTCAGTCCCTGTGAACTGCCTTACAATCCATGTATAAACAATTCAACCTGCTTGGCACAAGTAGATGGAAATCCAATGTGCATTTGCAAAACAGGTGAGAACTGGAATAGTTAATTTCTTCTATTTTCTGTTGTGATCCAGCAAATTGCAAATATATGTTGAATTTATTACTATCTTTAATGTAAGTAGAAAAGAATATGTTTCAAAGAACATAAAATTGCAGTAGGTCTATTAGTTGTGCTAAAAGACTAGAAAGATAGCTGCCAGTTTACCTATTATTAATTTCTTATTTTACAATACCTATTAAATCTATGGTGGCTTTTATTCAGCACTCAGAATTAGTATTTCTCAGTCAATTGTTAAATGACATGGAGATAGACGTGCACCTGGCCAGCATAGACAAACTAAATTGACAAAACAGACAGGCAAATTTAGAAAAAATAAATGCAAATTGGTGAAAGTACAAAAATTGGAGCAAGTTGGAAATGGTTTCTTTTCCTGCTGAGCTGTCAGGAAGGCCTGGCACATCAGGGAAGTAATCTTCCCTTGTTTAATGGATATAGTGGGTTGCTCCCTATATGCACAACAAACCAAATCACAGCAGGTGCTGACAGCTTCCCTGGGCCATGGCTTAAAAGCCACAATTTCTCCCTCAATGTACAAGAACTGCTAAGGTAGAACGGAGCAGCAGTTTAACTGTGCAGAATTTTGCTATGTGTTTCCATACAGGAATTGAAGAACATGTTAGCTAATTAACAACTGCACTGAAAATTTAGAAAATTTAAGTAGCAGGGGAGTACAATTACTGAAACTCGAATTGGAGCAGGATTTGGAAGTCTTCACTGTAATACCTATAAAGGTAGAGGTCTCTTAGGGACAAAGGATAGCAGATAACTGCAGTGTTACATGACAATACTATTACTTGTTATTTACTAAGCTACAAAGATGTGGATATAAAATCTAGGAATCAGGAGCATATAAAACCTTGGGGTTTTTTTATTATTAAGGTAAAGGTTACCATAAGCTGCTGAGTTAAAAAACCCAAACATCACTGTGGAGGTATGCAAGTTTCTTAGTGAAGCAACTTTAAGAAAAGCTGTTTTTCAAAAACAGTTTTTGACACAAGATATTGATTTTTGAAACCTTTTTCAGAAGTGATCCATAGAGAGACATGTAGCTCAAGTCTTTTCTTAACATTTCTCAGAAAAAAGTAATCTTTTCGAAATATTTTTGTGCACCGTTTCTGAAGAATCAAAAGAACATGCATCCAGGATTCTCTCGGAGCTTTGATGGAATTTTTAAGAATTCTTGAACCTTGCAGCTAAGAATCCTTGGGGAAGTTGTAGGGCAGTTACTTGAATCAGTAACATACATTATGAACAAATCTTAGAAAGCGGAAAATTCAGAATTTAAAAGGGGTAAAAGGCATAATGCATAAAGTGAGTTGATCACTCATGGTAGGAAAAATGCAAGCAGTTATTCAGGACTCTTATTTAAAAAAAGAGAGAAAAGTACAGAATTTTAGCTGAAAGCAGATTGAGGAACTCTAATTCCTCTGTTGTCTTCTTTTTTTTTATTATTTTCCTATTTTTGTCTTGCATGTTCCTCCCTTTTTCTCCTGATAAACTTGTCAAGGGTATAGACCTGGTCACAAAGGACAGTCATGTTGAATAGATAGATTACACCAAGACACTTGACTTAATAGTAAATGGCATGTGGATTAAACTTGCCAGTTAGCTAACAGTCCAGTCACTTGAAAGTTTGAGTCTGGTATAGCAGGAACCACAAAATGTACCAGTGTTTACCAAATTCTAACAACGGTCCATAGGACACTCTATCTGAGATGGGTACAACATAAATTCTACCGTTGAAAGTGGTACATATTTAGAAGAAAAGGAGAATACACACTGGCTAGGTCAGAGAAGACAAAAGCTGATAAAATGTTAATTGAGTAGAATCAAAGTTGATATAAGGTATCAGTTTAGGACAGAATTACCACAGCAAATTGGTAGGAAGGTGATGAAGTCATGATTAGCTGTAGTCTAAAACAAAGGTTCATCTTTGTTTCTGCATGTACATTGGGGAACTACAGCTGTCTGATTTTGCTACAAAGAGCTCTAAAATTACACAAATACTCTTAATGTAAAAATTACTCTTGAGCTGTTTGCCTTAGATACATTGGTTTTCCTCCTGCAAGGAGACAGATTATAACACTTATGTAACAAAACTGGGCTCTTATATGGAAGGGCTCTCATGGAACAGTGTTAGACCATGACTTTAAGTTAAATTTTCCACACAAGCAGTTTATAAAGTTTTAAAAATTATCATCTCTACAATTGCACGATAGTATATTCACAATTGCAAGAATGTTGTGGAGAGGGCCAAAGCTTAGAAATCACTGCTATAGAAAAAGTTTCTCAAGAGGTGTACAGAAAACACCTCTCAAATACTTTGCCAGTAATTGAAAAGCAAGGGTCTGATCAAGGCAATTGAGAGGATATAGGGGTTCGAGCTGTTAATCATATAGCCAGCACTGAATCTCCTTAAATACTACACATTAAAGGCAAAGAAAGCAGGACGAATGGAAAATTTAGGGCAAATAGCAGAATTTTTATTGCCTAATTTATCAACATGCCTTTCCAGTATTGGAGAATTCTATTCTTAGAATTAATCTTAATAATAGAAATGAAAATTTAGTGTAACAGAAGGGCAAGGCAGGACATGTAAGCAAAGCTATAGAATTTAAATAATGTTGAAATATTTGTAGCTGAGCCTTCGCCACTATTCACAGATTCCCTAAGGTCTACATGAAAAAGATCCAAAGTGCAATTCAATTGCATATATAAGTAAAATATAGGGAAAATAAACAAGAGTATAGGCATTAGACCATGCTCTTCTAGATAATGGCAAGCACAAAACTTAGTTTTGTTGAGGCAACTCACAAGAAAGATAGGACAGTTTGGTAAAAATAGTGATGCTTTCTAAGACCAATTCCAAGACAAAAAAAATTGCTGAAAAAATGTATTCAAAATCAAGAAAAACTATGAGAGAACCTACAGCTACAGAGTGCAAGATCAGCTCTCTGGCTGGGACTGATGAATAACGAGTTTAATTAGTGATGAAATGGGAGATAAAAGGTGACAGTTTTCACAAGGTGTGAAACCTGTGAAATCACATAAATATTGCAGAGAATAACAAGATAAAAATTGATTTCCAACCATAAACTACAGGCCAGAAAATATCTAGTGCTTTCTAATAAGAATTTTTTTTTAACAGTGATTCATTCTTTTATGAGAACTATTAGTAGATATAGGTATAATAGCAAGGCAAACTAGTAAGAACAGCAGATAGTTTTTGCTGACATAAAGACAGGAAGGGAAGGGCAAAATCATTGAATTAAAATGGTTCCTAGAATTCTTGCTTCTTAGAAGGTAGAAATGAATCTCTCTTTAAAATTAGATGTAGAGCTTCCTTCATTATTCCAAGTAATACAGATGGGATAAGCTCAGGATGATCATGCAACCTCCTTATTACAATGGAAGCAAAATTCCATATACATGTTAGGTTGTGATAGAAAAATTATTAGAAAATGTTACATATTATACATCAGATATTGCATACATACAGAGAGAGTTCATATCAAAGCTTTACCTATTCTTTTCAGAAATATGGATTATTTGGCCAGTATTAGTGTTGACTCAGTAATATTTTAATGAGTTATGGTAAAAGGGAAATTAGATCAATAGAATACTGTATGTATTGTCTTAAGAAATAAACTGAAAATGTCTGGATTGTGGATGTGGATGTCCATAGCATTACATTAAGGAGGTATTATTTTCTGATGTACTTCATGTCACATAAAAGCAGACATAGAAGGTCAAATGGCTAATGTTATAGAAATATTTATGTCACTCTGCCGACTATTTAGGCAGCTTAGGAAAAATCCTTCAGGCTGAGTTCTTGACCAGTTGCCTCTTGCTGTTTTATTATTGCAGCAATGATTTTTTTTTTAATTTGATTTTTTTTAATTTCATAGTTCTGGGAAGCACACAGTTTTAGAGAGGAGTAAAAAGATCAGGGAGCAGCAACATGTCATTACAGCACACAAGTACACAAAAGCTTTGTCGTCTTATTTGTGCTCATTGCAGCTTTAAAGATATAAAGCTAGAAGCTGAGAAGTTGAAAAGCTGTTTTATGCATGGGGCTAAAGGTTAAAGCCATCAGCTTTAGGATGTCGGGAAATTATGTATATTGTTCCAGGGAAATCTATGAAAAGGACTCATCTCTAAAGAGAAACAATAGCTACAGTTTTTACTGGAATTAGGCATTCTATTTTTGCTTTGTCTTTCCTCAAAGCAATACTTTCTTGATGCTTCAAGGTAATTTCTGAAGTCCTTGTTTTAAACTAATTTTGCCTGGACTTTTTCACCTCTTTTATCAGTCTCCTGTCAACAGCTTTCGCATGACAACTACTCTTTGTTCTAGATGATAGTGATTATTTTTATTTTGTCTATAGCACCTTGTAGCTAGAAATTTGAACTGAGGCAAAATATTTTTCAGCCAATGTCTGCAACAAGGCTAAGTGAAAATTATTATAATATACAAAATTTATAATACCAAGCAAAAATAGTAATTAGATGATGAAAAACAAGTTATTTAAATTGGAGTTCACCATTGTCAGATTTCTGAGCCCTTCAATGCCAGTTTCTTTTTCAGACACACACATACATAATTTACAGAGGGAAATAGCCTTTTTACAGTTCCTAATATTTTACACACCTTTGATTTTGATTTATGTACCTACTTATGTTATGCTGAACAACCTAAGTACCTGAACTAATGATTATGGGACTTGTATGATTCCTCTGCTGTTTGCAAACATTGGTTCATAAATAGCTCATGGTAAGGGGACAAACATCTATGATACTGCTCGGATGAGCAAAACAGTAGAGAGCTTATGGGAAAATAATCCTGTTAGAATCCTGTTACCTGCACAGGTCAATTCCATAATATTTCTCTGCCATGGAATGAGGAGATGAAAATTACCATAACTGTGGCAGCAGATATTTAACTTCTATATTCTGCATATTCCATCACTTTGCAGCTCCTAGAAGGCCCATAGACAGAGTTAAGAAATGCAGGATTTCCTATATTTCAGAGAAACAGAAGTAAAAATAGCATCTGTCTCATCTTAAGTAACAGCTTTCCAGATGTTTGTAGATCTCATATCATTAAAGTCACTTTCATGCCACCTGAACAATTAGAAATAGAAAGAAATAAGACTATATTTTCTAACACAAAGAATTGTAGTTGTTTTCCATCTCTGTTAATTCCTGAAAATTTTGAACATGTTTTGTTACTACAAAAATTGTTAACCTGAGATACTTCCTCAAATATATCTATTGTATACAATACATTCACAAATAAATGTTTTAAACTAATTGTTGTATCCATTTGATTTTTTAAAAAACTGTGAATACCAGCAATATTTATGAGATTCTGTTTAGACCTTCAGTTTTTCTAATGTGACATAAAAAATACAGTAAAATACACTTGATAAATAAAAACCATTTTACAGTAGCAAGCCTGTTATTGAGTCGGTAATGTCATGATTTACTAAATAGTTTTATACAGTAATGTATTTAAGATATTAAACATTTTAAAGTGGTTCCCCTCATTGTCTTTTTTATTTCCTCATGCAACACATGAAGTAATTTGGAAACGTGTCTGCATTTCTCTAAAAATTGCATCCGCCTTTAAATTTTAGTTTAAGTACCCCAGAAGATCACAGCTATGTGTGGCAGCAGTTGTAGCTTATATGAAATAACCTAATGTATTAAAATACCCTTTAAATTGTGCATGACTGTCATAAAAAATACAAGACTCCATACATGTTGATTCATGAGGAATCTCATCTTCAATATAAATAAACTACCAATTCTTTCTTTGAACCAGTTCCACTTAGATATGAGTGTTGTAACTAGTTTTTTTGAATTTGAGCGTAATATAATTGGTGCCTGTTAAAGAATATTCCTAAAATAAATATTTTAATAATAACTGAAATATTTGTTTTGAAGTTTGACTTCTCCTGCTTGTACAAGTGATGTGCACAGTGTTGCACTGCTTTCTTTTAATTTACTCTGAAAATATATTTAAGGGCTGAATTTAAACTGGCTTATTGTCATACGATTTTATTGAAGCATCCTTTATAAAAGCTTCAAATCTAAATATACACTAGGACAGACATGCAGAAAATATAAATGAAATAATATTTTGGAATCCTTCTAAGCAGATCGGTGTGTTTCTGAATAAACGTTTTAGTTAAAAGTAAGCTTTCATTAAATCTGTAAAATTGCTGGAAATGCTAAAAATTCCTTAGAAAAAGTTACCGCATTAGTTCCCAAGTTTTCATCGCAGATCAAATTACAACCTAAGTAGTTGTCTGTAATTTTTAATAGTATATTTCATTATGAGAAAAAATTACTTCTTTAATAAAAAGGGACTGAGATAATTTGTCAATAAGCATAAGAAAACATTATAGTAAATTGAATACTTAGGTTGCTCATTTCATAATGTAGTAGATAAACAGTAAGATTTTGTGATGAAAATATTATTTTTCTCTATTTGCAGGAAAAATAGATAAAGTAGAATGCCTGCTATATGTTTGTTTATTTTATGTCTTTCAGGGTATTGATATATTGCTATGGGCTAGAAAAATATGTACTACTGCATTCAAAAAATGTGCTTAAATAATGCTTTGTATATTCACTTCTGTACTATTTACTTAAAAAAAAAAGCATAAAACATCCACAACCAGTGAGGATGACAGGCAAAAGCAGGATGAGCAATATCTCCATTTTCCATTTTATATATTTGAATCTGATAACTGTGATATTTTTTTAGAGATGCTTGCTTAAATATTCTATAGTAACACAAAAAAGTAAGAAGTGATTTTGTGTAAAAGCTCTTAATTTTTTTTCAGTTTTGCTTTGCTATCTCCACAACTCTTCTGTGATAGCATTATAAAGCTAAAATATATCTATAGACCTATGAATTATTTGTAATGTTACATTGGTTTTCCTTCAGTATGTCCTTTTCAGTGAAGTTCCATTTTCACTACCCATTGACAGTCTTCCACTCAGTAATCAAATTTAGTTAGAAATTTCAAACATTACAAATAAATGAGAATTTACAGATTAGGAAGTTGACTACAAAGTTTCGTGAGTCCTAGCGTCTTGCATCCACTATGTCCTCCAATTTCTTAATTAGAGTTAGAGAAATATGTTGACATTTTTTCTGCTCTTACTTAGTGGCACTGAATAGCACGTATCAAACACCTACTGAGTATTTTGTATGTCAGTGGCTTCTGCCTACTCACACAACCAGACCTAGTACTTAACTTGGCCAGTGGTGTACTAGTTTACCGTTCTTTTACCTTTCTTTTTTCCTTAATCAAGCTATAGGCAGGAATAGATGAAGGTTCAGCAGCATTCAGATGCAGATTACACATGCTACAGAAAAGGATTTGGGTGATTCGTTCTGGTTCAAGCTCATTTGCACTTAATAAACTAAACCATTCAGAATACAAAGTTGTCTGTGCTGAGGGAGATACTTCAAAACAGTACACTGAGACAGATTTTTTTCTCCCTATTATGACAACTCTTTTACAGATTTTTGGGGGGATTGGTGTTTTTTTTTTGGTGGTTTGTTTTGGGCTTTTTTTGTTTTGATTTGGTACTGTTCTTGTTGTTTAGGGTTTTTGTTGTGAAACATACAAACAGGAAATAAATAATGCTCAAGGAATATCTGAAAAAAGAATAACATGATAACAACCAAGTGACTATAATTTAAAGGCTAGATTGAGAAATGTCCCAGGCTTTATTTTCCAGCTTTATAGTAACATTACTATGAAACCTTCAGCAAATATTAAGAGCTCATTTCAGTCAGGCCCAAAAGTTATTGAGTAGAAATAATCCTGATAAGAAGAAAATACCAACTGCTTTGATGTGGGCTCATGTTTAGATCATACATTGGAGTACCAACAGCTTTCTCTGCAACTCTGACCAAGACACTTTTTTCTTCCAGTCATTATTTTCTCTAGATAAAAGCCATACTATTCTAACAGAGTTCTTTTGTGATTTCCTCACCTTCATTAAGTATTTTGAAAACCACAAATACATAATTAAGAAAAAAATAAATGAATCTTCTTATTCGGGTATCTAAAAAGTTCAGATAACAATTTTTGCTTATTATTTTAATAAAGAATCCAGTATAAGCTTTGCCATATTTATAGCAATATGTAATTAATTCCAATAGCTTAATTTAAAGTTGTTTCAATTTAATTTTTTATCTGTGATGTGCAAAATCACTTTGGTGAACTCTATTAATGGTCTTAGGCAACCTGCAGTCAGCACTCGCATATTAGTCATGCAAATGCAATGCAAATAGTTTACTCATTGCAATGGTTTCATTTCTCCATCAATTGTAAACAAATATATTGAATTTATGCAAAATTCAACTAAGTAGCTATAGTTTCTCTGCCGTATGTATAGAATTTTAACACAGGTATGCATTTAGATGAACACCTATTTATGCAAATGTTGTAAGATTTAGTATGCTGTCTAATAGCAGAAATAGGGTTCATATATCACTGAAAAGTGTCTTATTTAGTTTTAGTACATATTCTGGAGCATTTACACAGGCAAATGTAATGTATTATGCAAGTAATGTACTGTTCAGATAAGATCTTAATCACATTTTTTCTTCATTTAAATATTAAAACCAGTTGGGGTTTTTTTTTCAGCTACTGACTGCTTTGAATAAGTGTGGTCCTCTGACTTCCACTATTCTCTCTAATATATTAATTATTGAATTAGCTTTTAGTTTCTGATTTTGTCCCACTCTCCAAGTAAACCTTTTCAGTCCTTTAAAATGGGTTACATTTCCCCAGTGTATTTATCCAGGTGCTCTATCCAAATCTGTTCTCTCTAGTTCATTAAACTACGTTGAGACTTCATATCGTGTCTGGAAATTAACTTGCTGAAACTAAGGAACAAAGATAGTTGGAGAAAGTTCTTTCAGGGTTACTTTGTAGTCCTGATCTTCGGGTCAGTGAGCAGTAAGGGCTGGATCCTTCAGAAAAAAAGGTCAGCCAGAGGTCTGTCAGTATATGAATGAGGCAGACAGGGCAGCACCAGTCACTGAGTCCAGGAGCAGCAGAGGATGCCAGTCAAGGCTACAGGGAATAGTGCAGATCCAAGGTCAAGCTAGGGAGCCTGTCTGAAGGCCAAAGTCAGCTAAGCATTGGCCATGGCTGCAGCACAGCTCAGTCAAATACCAAGGGCAAAGAGCTTCAGCTTAAATGCTCCAAAAAGAAGAGGTAGCCCTTGCTCATGCTTCTTCAGGCTTTTCTTAAACAGCTTTGAGCACAGCTGAGGTTTGCCAGGCCAGCTACTTTCACTGTCTGAGTTAGTCCTGGGCTCAGACAGTCAAACCTCCACGAGAATCTGTGACCCTTTTATTCACATCAAGTAGTAGAGTTCATTAATTCATGGTTAATGAAATTTGTGTTTCAGGATTTGAGGGTACTTACTGCGAAGTTAACAGTGATGAGTGCATCTCCCATCCATGCCAGAATGGAGGTCTCTGTGTGGATGGGATCAACCACTACAGGTCAGGAAAATTACATGAATGACAGATATGATGTATGGATTTTTACCATCTAGCATTTCCTTTTGTACTTTTCCTGTCTAATGCTTGCTGACCTTCAGTGAAGGTGGGGGCGGTGTTTGTAATGTGTTTGACAGTTAACATTATAGTCTAAATCTTCTTGTATGCAAAAAGTAATACATATACACCATAGGTATGACCCCAAGAACTTATTGTAGGGCTAATTGAAATCATAATGATCTAATTTGAAAAAACAGAGTTGTTAGTCCAGTTACGATAGTACGAACAATCCTAGTTGAAATTAACAGAAGAAACTTCATGAAGAATGTAGTTATAGCTGTTGTATAAGAAATCACCCAATTATGATTATGATTAACCTCCCAATGTCTGTGTGTATCCTGTGATCAGTGATTTTGTTCTTTCTCAAGAACTGGCAGTCTTACTGCACGTCACTGGCATTTGGAAGTCTTTGTCAGGGAAACTATGATGTTCACAGTGGATTTTTTTCTCATCTTCAGTCACAGGCCTTCTTGGAGCCTCTCATCACCAGTACTCCCTAGTCCTGAGCAGGGCTGCTCTCAATCTTTTCATCCCCCAGCTGTGTTCGTATCAGGGCTGCTTTTACCCAGGTGCAGCACCTTGCACTTGGTCTTGTTACATCTCGTAAGAGCCTACTTCTCAAGGTTGTCAAGGTACCTCTGGATGTCAAGAGTGGAACACAAAAGGCTATTATTTGTAACACTATGGTCATCTCAGTGTCTCATACCCTCACCACAGACTCTATTCCAGAGCTGAAGCTATAGCATGAGAAGCATCAGTGAGTTGGCTGCAGGGCAGGTGTCAAAGCAAGAGAAAAGCAGCTCAGACCAAGGCAAGTTCTAAGCAAGCCCTTGCACAATGGAGTAAGCACAAAGCCCGTAGCCTTCAGCTAACAACAACAATAGTCTTATTTACTGGGCTTCAGACACTTTTACTTTTTGGTGCTTGTTAAAGTATTGCCCTTTGCAATTACCAGTAAAAAGCAAACATGATTTTGGCACCATTTAATTAATACCTCTTAACATCTGACATATTTTTTTTCTGGAATCTTTATAATTACCTAAAAAGTAATGAAGTAACATCCTTTTTGCTAGGTGCTCCTGCCAACATGGCTTTACTGGGACCCTCTGTGAAGTGGAGATTAATGAATGTTTATCAAGACCATGCAAGAACAATGGAACTTGCCTGGATCTCATAAACAGGTAAGTTGCTGCTAAATGAAAACTTTCCCTGATTTCCTTATGTTAATTCTGGGTTTGGAAGGGACCGTCACCATATGACAAGTTAAAATGGAGTAAGCAAATGCTACAGACTCAGTTTTTTGTTTTTATGTGACCATAAAGGAAAATAGAAGGGAAAATTTCTTCTGCATAACTTGTTCTTTTCCTCCTTGTTTTTTTTCTTTTGTTTTTGTTTTTTTTTTTTGGGTGTTTTGTTTGGTTTTATTTTCTTTTTGTTTAGTTTTAATTTGGAAAAAGACTGAAATAGAAGAAAATTGATCTTGAGTTAGACTGCTACAAACCCTGTGTCTGTTCAGCAGCACTTCACAAGTTATTCAGAGACCTGTGCCAGAAGATCATTAGCCCTAAAGTCATTTCTTATACCTTCAGTTAAAATTACTGTGCCAAATTTTTCTATCAATTTAATAAAGAGTAAATCACCCTCTTTGCTTCAGAAACATGGAAATGAGAAAACTCTGTTCATTATTTTAATATGGATGAGGATTATAGATACCAGCTTGGCATCAGGAGATACATATGGCTTTAAAATATTGCAATAGATCCCATTGTTACTTCCATTGACATTCCTGATTTCCCTTTTCTAAAGGTTCATTTGTAACTGTGCACCTGGGTACTATGGGTCTCTGTGTGAGATGGACGTAAATGAGTGTGAAACTTTGCCTTGTTTACATGGAGGAAGCTGCATCAACAGGCTTGGAGGCTATCGGTGTCTCTGTCTACCTGGATTCACAGGTATGATCTACCCTTTACCACAGCCAAGGAGCTTAATTCAGAGATTTTATATGGTTTTATTATTATAGCAAGAACAAAAATTTATCTCCTTATTGGAGGATAAATCATACTAACCTGAATAGAATTTTATCTAATTCTTTTGAAGTAGCTCTAAATTATTTATATTGAGTTGAATTATGGTTTCTTTAATCACCCATACATTCAGTTGAAATGAGTTATTGAATATTACAAAGAAAATTAATGTGTATTCTTTTTAATTCAGCCAGAAAACAAATCATTACCATAGATACAGAGTAAATTTTGCAAACAATAAAATGCTACCTTGTCGTTTGAATTTCTGTGGAACCATAGAAAGACCTCGACTTTTTGACCTGTTGTATCAACACCACTGCCTTTAGTGCTAGTCATTACATTTCTACAGAGTCATGACAAAATATTCAGTGAGTAGAGATGCAGCAAGATTTCCCTAAAATAATGTTGACTTTTATTTAAATGCTCACTGTGCTACTGAGCTAGCTCATACACAATGTTTTGATAGATCCATCATAAAGAAAATGAAAACACATGGGATCATATGACTGCAGAAATATTTACAGTTTTTCCTCAAGTTGAACCATTTCTGCATTTTTTCTGCATAAAATGTTTTCCTATCTATTCCAGCCTGTGATGAATTCCACATAATGTACAGCATAAAAAAGATGCAATTTGCATCCTCTGAACTGAGAGCAAAGAACAAGCACAGTTTTTGGAATTTCTACAGAGCTGTTTATCCTTCTTCCATTCACCAAAGATCTTAGTCTACTTATCACTTGTGCAATCTTCTTCAAAATTATCCTTGACATTTCAGCAAAAAATTTTAAAAATATTTATAGTTTTCCTGTCTAAACCTTTTAAAGCCTCCCCCTGCAATATTTTCTTCAGGTGGTCTGTGCTCTAAGTAATACTTCTTGGGTGTCACAGAAATTTCTGTTCATTAGGCAGTGGTGCTGTAGATGTAATTTCTAACTAATAAATGTTAAAACAGTTGTGTTATCCTTTATGGGCATGTTTATGTAAGAATTCCCTGTTATATTTATAAAACACAAGATACCTGCACATGAGCATTTAGGAAACTGTAATTTCAAAAGGAACAAGCAATCTTCAGGTTTGTTTTTGTCTTGATTCTGCATTATTGATGAAACAGTTTGACTTCAGTGCATTTCCCTAACATATTTAACCAACAAGGATAAGATGTTCGGTTTTGTTGTAGGGTCTTTTGTGATTCTTGTTTTTTCCAATTAGCTGCAATTTAGGAACAACTTTTCCATCCAAGACCAGGCCCTTTTAAAGACAGATGACAGCATGAATTGTTCCCAATGATCAGCTGAATTTTTAAAAAAATACTTTAATATACTGAGAACTTTAATCATCAACTGTTAAAATATTATACACTAATAAATGAATGGAAACTGGTAACAAATTAAATTACATTGACTTGATTAGGCTAAATTATGTTAATATGTTTCATTTTATTTATCAAATCTTATTTTAAAGTTACTAACTCTTTTTAGATATGGTAGATGTCTGGGCACCACTGCCAGGCTATTGCTGACAGCCTGGGAGCAGGAAAGGTATAAGGGAAACCCAAGCAGAGCCCAAGACTAAGGGAATAAAAAGTACCAGTCTCATGCTCCTTCAAAGAAAATAAAGAAATCATGCTTCAGTCTAAAGTTCAAATATCTAAGTAAGAGTACATGCTATAGGTGATGTTTTTATAGTTTATCCCTCTGTTTCTTATATTCCCTTTTAAATTAAATGGGAAGATATAGTTCTCAAGAGCCATGTATATGTATCTAAGGTCTCAAATTGCTATTTAATGAAAACAAATGTCAAAGTTTCAGACCAAGGAAATTAAGTTTTTTAGTTGTTTTAATTACTTTGTTTCCTGTGATCTAATCTTATCTTACAAAGTTCTCTGTAGTGGAAATCAAATCTTGTCTAAACAAAGAAGAAGATACTTCAAAATAGGTGGGAACCTTTAAAATTTACTGCAGTCCAATCAGCACCAATTTAATTTGAATTGATATGGCTGAAATAATTGCCTGAAATAAGTGTATTACTGACACAAAGTACAATAGAAATAGAAAATCTAAATCTCTGGTATTAGTCACTGAGCTATAATAAATCTTACTTAAGATGAAATCAACAAAAACAAGCTCAGTGACCTTATCAGCCCTAGTTTTCTGTGCATTACACATAGAAAAATTTTGTTAACAGATTATTTACTCATAACAGGCTGAATGAGACAATGCTAAAATGTTGAAAGGACCTTATGCTTTTCACAAGATTAATGTCAATGTGACAAAATGAGTACTTGCTCTTTGCAGTCAGTTACTATTTTTAAGTAGGTTTTTATATTTGTAAAGAAATTATTTTACAAATAATTGACTTTCTTTCTGTAACTGGAATATGCTCCGCAATATGGTTTTTAGTATCTCTACTCATGTTTAATTTGTTAATTTTAATTCCTTAGATTTATGCCATAGAATTTTTGTTAATATATATAATTGGCTTCAATATTGGTTATACATATGATAAACCTATTAATTGATCTTTTGATTCACATCTGTCTATTATGAAATCTCATTATATGGACACAAGTATTTGTCAGTAGCTTAATAATATTTAATACCAAAATTGACTTGAACAAGGGAACTAGGTGCTGCCAAGCAATTCCGAAAGGAAATATCTTTTCTCTCAGTTCTTTCTACTTTCAACAGGATGTAAAATTTTCATTTACCAGAGAAAGACCAAATTTCTTTTTCTTTTTTTTTTCTATATCATGTATAAATTAGTATAGCATTCTAATTTATTACTCTTTTCCATTTTTGAGTATGCTCTCAGCAATCAATTGCTTTTTTATCATGCATTTGTTTTTCTCTTTCAGACGGAACATATTTGACTCTATTGTTGCACAAAATTCTGTGTGCTTCCTTTTTTGTCTTTTCAAAGTATTCAATTCCCATAAATTCGTATCTTGAATTTTTAATCTTTTCAAACAGCACCCTATATTTTGATTATCTCCTATAAACCCCCAAAACAAAACATCAAAAAATCAAAACAAAAAAAAAAAACCAAACAAACCTAAACCAGAACTGAAGAGTCTTCATCTTCCTCAGTCTTTAATCCTAACAAAGAAGTAATTTCACATTTGGTATATAGAGGTTTTATATATTTTTATAATTCATAAATCTATATATTATAATAATATATTTATAAGTTCTATTATAAGTGCCATTATATCTTCTTATGAGTCAGATATGAAGTAAACAAGCCAGAATATATGTATTTTCAAACATCAGATCCCAGGATGGTGATTTCACCACTTCTCTGGGCACGCTGTTTCAGTGTCTGATCACGCTTTCAGTGAAGAAAGTTTCCCTAATAGCCAATCTAAACTTCTCTGAGTGCAAGTTGAGGCCATTTCTTCTCATTCTGGAACTTGTTACCTTAGAGAAGAGACAAACCCCTACCTCACTACAATCACCTTTCACATAATTGTAGAGTCTCCTTTTCTCCAGGCTAATCAATCCCAACTCCCTCAGTCACTCATAGGACTTGTGCTCCAGACCCTTAAGCAGCCTTATTGCCCTTTTCTGGAGTTGGGGGCCCGACACCAAATACATACATGTATTCGTAGATGAAGGTGAAAGTCTTGATAGAAGATGTGAAAATCTCTAGATTAGGATGCAGTTGTAGAATTGTGCAAATGAGCTCCAAGAAAGGCCGAGGCATCTCCAATTGTGACGGGGGTTGAAGCAGGAGTTGGAAAAGGCTGCTGAGTTTTCCTTATTAAGACATCTTAATGTCTTAAATGAATGGAAGACCTGAAAGAGAGGGAGAATAGTTATCTTCTTTTCATCTAGTGTCACTCTTATTAGTCTATATTACTCTTCTTGCGTCTATGGCATTTCCTTGCCTCCTGCAGCATTCTGACAAGTGGGGGAACCTCCAGGTTGCCATCAATGCATTAACGTCCCCCACGTGGTATGTGTGAGGTACTTTCCCTTTTCTTTGATGTGTGGAGGAATTATTTCTAGCAAGGTAAGGATGATCTGTAAAGCAGAGCTCAAAGAGCTGTCTTCGGCCCAGTAACACATCTGGCATAGTCTCAGCTATGAAAAAGTTTACAGGTGACATTTTAAGCAAAGTGCTTGTTATGTTGTATTATAGTGTCTCACACCAAATTTACAGAACATTTGGTTGTATTCAGCAAGATTATTTCAATTAAAAGTTTTCATACTTTGAAAAAGGATTAAAAAGAAGGCAAGTTTCAAATTAAATGACAGTTGTATTGGAAGAGAATGACAGACTGTCTAGGTTACAGTCATAACCAATTGCCAGCCTTTTGTGTCTAGAGTGCAATAAATTTTAAATTTAGTACATTTTGCTTGTGGAAATAATTTAAATTAAAATGTTTATTCATATCAGAAGGGATTAATCCTTTGATCCTAAGGGACTAATCCTAGGAATGTATTAATAATGTATTAGGGATGTATTGTTAAGGGGGTATTAGAATATGGATGTGGAATTTAACAAAAATTTTTAACATCTAAATGTAAATTATTTTCTGTAAGAACTACCAAAAATACTTTGAATTTGTGCATTTTGGAAAGAACACTTGAGGTCCTAATATTGAGGTTATTTTCTTTGTTAGAAGAAACCCCTTTCTTTAGGTTTTTTTAAAATTTAATTAATTTTCCTGTGATACATGTATTCATGTTTCATTTAAACCCATTCTACCATAATTACTGTAATGGTTATAGTTTTTATTCACAGCAAATCTCAGAAATTCTTTCTAGAGTGTGAATGACAAAATGGACTTTTACCCTCTAGAGATGTCTGAAGTACTGTCAGGACTAATGGTTCATTTTTCCTGTTGATATTAGTAAAGCATTCCTAGTAGGGGCAAAATATGGAGATACTATTACAAAGCATTCCTGTTCTTTCCAAGAGAGTCAATCTTACCTGGCAAAATCTAATCTTAATTATCTCTCATTGTACTTTTTTATTTTATAAACTAGGCACAAGGTTATAAAGGAAATACAATTTTTAGTTTTTCAACAGATTAGGTTGTAATAGAAGCACATGTGAATATTGAATAATTGTCATTGATTTCTGTAATTCATTCCAAAGTGTTCTCTTTTAAATTGTCTCAAACCAAGGCCCCGGAGATGGCTGAATATCTCCCTGCCCAGGGGAAGCAGTGAATAAATTCCTCTATTTGCTCTGCTTACATATGTGCTTTTGCTTTACCTGTTAAACCATCATCTCACCCAATAAGTTTTCAACATTAACCTTTTGTTTCTTCCTTCAGTCCTACTGTGGGCACAAGCAACTGGCTGTGTGATGCTTAACTGCCTCCTAGGCAGTGGCAGTAACTGGCTACAAAGAGACCTAGATGCATGTTGTTCATCAATTAGTATTTTGTAATAGTAATTTTGTAATATTTTAAGATATTTAGATGGAAATTGTGGCACTTACAAGCATGAAAGTGCACCACCGTATCATTCCTAGTGAATTTCTTCAAAAACACAATTTCAAAGAATTTTATGTCATGCATCATTTTTCAAAAGCCTCTGAATTTCAATTTCATTTTGAGAAATTAGACCACCACCAAGACATATCATTTTAATTCTTTATTCCTCCTATAGGAAAGCTGTGCTATTCAACTTCCTGATGACTGTGTAACAAATTTAATCTTGAAATTTCAATTTCTCCATTGCTTGCAAGCTGATACTTAAAGCTTCTTGCCTTGCCACAATTACAGGTGTCATCATTTTATAGTTATAATTTTTCATTATATATGTCAATATAACCATCCCTTTGATATTTACACTATAGGTAATTCCAGCTGGATATTCTTTATTGATGAATATAATGAACTATATGAACAATGTAATTAAAAGAATTATGTGAAAATATTAATATTAATATTAATATTAATAAATATACTGTTAGTTGCTTGAGTTTAGAATTTAAAGCTTAGTTGTGTTTTCTTGATTTTTAAACAGGTGATAGGTGTGAAGTAAATATAGATGAATGTATGTCTGCTCCTTGTCTCAATAATGGAAGTTGCATTGATGGCATCAGTTCCTACAAGTGCCACTGTAGGAGAGGGTTCATTGGAGCAAACTGCGAGATAAATGTTAATGAATGCTTGCCAAATCCTTGTCTTCATGGAAGGTACCAATTTTTATTTAACTATTATTATCTCCATGATAATGGATCTAACTAACAATATTTTAGACTTAATGATATGAGAAGTTTGATAAATATACTTTTAATTATGTGCTTCCATAAAGTAAGAGTACAAGCACACTTAAAGATGACAGATGTTGCCTGCTTAAGCTAATGTAATAATATAGTGACATTATCTCAATTTCTCTTACATTTTTGTTCATTACCATAACTAGTAATAACTAGTGATAACTAGGGATTAATTACTGTGTAAATACTTAAATCTTTAGCTGTTACATGACAACAGTTAAAATGAGAAGATGTCTTCTAATGTGACAACCAGAATCCTTACATAATGCCACAGCCCCCATAGTATAAATATTTGAAATCCATTATAAAACTATTGAAAAGTGCCATGGATTACAGTAGAAACGCATGGAATGATACTACTATTTTGAAATGCATGGAATGATACTAATAGTGCTGGATCTGGAATTTCAGAGTTTCACCTGAATAACACCATTTTGTATTTCAGATGCATAGATCTCATCGATGGGTATCAATGCTCTTGTGAACCAGGATGGACCAGCTCAAGATGTGAGATAAATATTAATGTATGTTTTAATTTTTTTTTTTTAATAGGGGAAAGGATAATATGTTGTTGAAAGTCATCTTTATTTAGTAACCTTTGAAATCAGTATATTGAAAATGTATGACAGAGATTCAGTTGCTTAAAACCATTCTGAAAAGCACATTATATTTTGCTTACACGACACTGCATTAGAAAAGACCATTAACAAAATGTTGAAAGAAGTTTAAAGGTGAAGTGTGAATGATAAATCTGGAAAGTCACAGCAAGCTAAGCCAACATTACTGAATATCATTTGTCCCTCAGTTCAGGATGAATAGTATAATTACCTAATCTGCATGTTTGAGTCTCATTTGCTGTATTTTAGCTGCATATTTGGAAAGTACACCTCAAAGTGCAATGTTCTATACTGAAAATTGCCATCACTTGCCTTAAATTTCAAAATCCATGCAATACTAGAATTCTGTGGTGCAAAACCATGGGGTACTAAATGCAGTGCCCACTTCATCCTCTAAAGTTCATTTATAGTTTTATATTCTCATGGAGAATGACTGTGGACAAGAAGGGATCCATACATATAAGACTGGGATGTGCAGATTCCCATGGTCAGCAAACCAATTTGTAGAAGGTGACCACATCTAGCACAACTATGAACAGAGTTTTCAATATTGACTACACTTCACAGAAAGTCTTGAATTGATTTAGACTTTTTTAGGTTTTCTGCCAAACAGAGTTTAATCTGATCTTGGGATATGATCCTTTTAAATGCGTTTGGTCTCATGAGAAAATCTGGCATGAGAAAGTTTTACATGAACCTTCCTTCAGGCTATCTGGCTTCTAAATTGTGCTACAGAATTGTCAAAAAACATTCCAAAATGTTATAGAAACATCTTTTTAACTTATGTATGAATGCAGGGACTTTTCATAATTTTTATTTTTAGCTTAAAGTACTATATAACTAAAAATGTGTCATATTTCATAAAGGAAGTATGGGCTATAATTTTTTTTTTGAAAATACATGAAAGTCTCACACAAGGTGTAATTCTAGCTGGAATATTAGCTTCCAAACTCCTTTATAGCAGGAAAGAGTCAGAAAATAAGTAATCCATTCTACAGAATGCCCATCATGAAGTGATAAGATACGATATTGCAAATCTGTTTTTATCAGCTGTTGCCTATGCTAATACAGAATACCCTTGGGTAATATTTTCTCCTGAAGCATCCATGATTCACACTTTTCTCCATTTGAAGAGAACAAGAGATTAAATGACCTGTAGACAACATCATAAAATTATATTCAAAAGATAATCATATTTCATAGCAAAATTGAAAATGCACAGACTAGAAATTCATAGGAAGAAACAATATACATATACCTTTGACAGATAAGTCTGTCAGAGTAACAGCTTCATTTTTTGATAGTCATTCTATTTGCATGGAATGTGATTCCCAGATTACCCTATGCTGCAAATGTCATATTTTAAAGGTTCTACCATTGCATTCATCCTGCTCAGACATATATCATCCTACGCAACTCTTACAGCAATCAGCTAGGCTTTCTGACTATGTAGGGGTATGCACATTACATTAATTAATATAGGCCTGTGTTCTGCAATTGTTTTTTTCTAGAGTAGCTTCAGCCACTTCCCCTGTTTTAAACAATAATCGTGATTTAATCTGATTTCTTTCTTTCTTTCTTTCTCTTTCTTTCTTTCTTCTT